>VFFE01007717.1:258318-469505 GCA_008921705.1 Burhinus oedicnemus
AAAAAAAAAAAAAAAAAAAAAAAGTGTCATCCCAAATGCCCAAAGCAGTAGCCAGTTTTCCTTTTAATGTTCAGGAAGTTTGGCTGCCATCTTTTAAACGTTTTCCAAGAATGACTCATGCTCCTTTCAACCCCAGGACAGATTTTCCCCAAAGTCCACAGTCAAGGTGCAGCACTCAGTCATATTTATTTTTTTTAGTTGCTTCTTCACTGGCTCACTTTTGGCATGTTGGCAATGGTAGTGCAGAAACAAAACATGGAAGATGGATGAGGGTGGCCAAAGCTTACCTACTTCTTGGCATTTACAGAGCGGGAATGACATTTGGGCTCTGTTGACTTTCATAGTGAAACTCCCAACAGTGCTTTGCCTCAAGAAGTTGGGGCTGATGCTTTGGGACTTCAAGGGCTGAAGTTCAAGCCCTGTCACACCAGCAAGTGACACATTAAAAGAGGAAGGCCTGTATGTCAGTGGGGCTCCAGTTCTTTCGTTTGCTGTGGGCTTCTTGGGAACAGACCCTTATTCGTATTGAACAATACTCTACTGCACACAAAAACCACGAAGAAGTTGGCTACCCAGCATGAGAAAGGCACTTTGAGTGTTTGTCATGTGGAGTAACGAACTCGGATTTTCATTCTCTAGTTTACACATCAGGATAACACCCCCCTGGAGAACATGTATTATTGAAACTCAATACCATGCAGACTGGTTATAGCTTGAAACTTATCATCCTAGCCTTGGGCTTCAGAGAAAAAGTTATTTGAGTTTTCCTGACTTAAAAATATACATTATGAGTTTTTTAATATATTTTTTAATTAACTCCTCTTCTCCTTTCTGCTTTCACAGCTACACTAAATCATTCCAATTACAAGTTTTTTCAATATCAAGCCAAGAAGAGGTGATTATGAAGTTTCAGAAATCATGCCTTCCCCTTGGAGTTCCAACACTGCTTTTGATTTGTGGACCTGAAACAGTCTGTAGTGGAGGTGCAGTCCCCCTTGGAAATATCAAATGCTGTGTAGCCTGCATGACCTCGCTTCTACAGAGTGTTGTTCAATAGCAATTTATGTTGGTTTCAGTCTAGGCTGTTGTGATCCCATCTGTCTCATTCTCCTCCTTCCAGTCTTTCTCTGCCAAGCATATGTACCTGTCCATCTCATGGGCCAGCCCCAACGTTCACACAATTGTGTCAGATTGTCCAGGAAGTTAACCTGGCTGAAAATTAATGACATTTTTCTGTTGAGTCGTTTTTAGACCAGCTCTCTGAACTACACAAGTAGTATTGCCACTACAACAAGTCAGAAGTTTGCCACAGCCCATGTTTATATCAAATTAAGTCACCCTAGAACTGCACAGTCACCTTCTATGGACTCCAAGTAATCTATGAACCGTGAATTAAAAACATTGTACTAAAGGCTATATTGCCACGATGGGTAACACAGACCTATCTATTCCTTCATGTTAACCAAAGGATCGTTCAAAAATGATTGCTCAGACTGTCTAAGAAATCAGGATAATGTTAGTCTCAGACTGCTGATAGAAGAATGGCAGTAAACCCAGTGCGACTTACACATTAGTGGTGAAGACACCATAGATCAGATCTTGCTCAGGAAGGTAGAAGGTGCTTTGCAATTCATTATAATAGAAAGGGATTTCTCCAGCACGGGAGCAGTTCAGCCTGGCCTTCATGAAAGTTGTCCATGTGTCCTCCAGCAAAAATCTCCCCCCAATATCATTTTTGCAAACCCTTGCCACACGAGAATACACTGTTTTCCCACAGTCATGTTCTACCGCATTCTCACGGAAGAAGAAGTAGGTGAACAAACCGATGTCGTAGGCAGCAATAAAGTTAGGCTCTGAAAAACAAACATTTGAAGAGATTTATACAGGTCAGAAATCAATCCGTGCTCACTGACTTGCCCAATGCATTGCGCCACCAGCTCCCTTAACACAGGCTGTCAAAGTTGGGACCACAGGGAGTTTAGAGTCAGCAGATGACATAAAAACAGTAGATGAGAATAATGATATATAGGGATATAGCTCTAGTTCAGATCTTGGAAAGACCCCATTGTTTCCCCACTGTATTGCGAAAGCTGCTACTGACTTCAGTGAAAGCAGAGTTCAACACCTTGCATATGCATGACTATTCTCTGTACCTATACTCATTTTACAACATAAAGCCTTCCCATTGGATTCCTTCACCTACTCACTTCTGAAGTGCACCTTATGGTGTGTCAAATATGCTGCGTGCATCCGCCTGATTCCCCCGACTGTTGCATTGAAACATTCAACCTACTCTCCCAGCACAATCACATCTGGCTTTTATCATGGAGCCTTTCCAGTTTCTAGGTACAAAAGATTATCCTATGTCCGTAAAACAAAACCATGCCACAGACTGACAGTATTGAAGCAAGCTCTCCTTAATTCTTTTTCTCCTAGAATTATTATTATTTTCACAATAATTAAAAAGAACCTGGAATTGGTTTTGTAGTGAATATTTTAATTGGGTAATTAACAAAGCTTTAAAGTGTATGGTCTTTTATCCCAACAGTTTCTCTGGCAAAGGGAAAAGATTGGCCAATTAATAATATTTGACTAAACAAAAAAACGGTTTTATACAGTGCTTTTACAATGTTCATTTCTGAGTAATGCTCAAAGGAAGAAGAAAAAAGGGAAGTACAGAATTCTTTTAATAGCGCAGCCCAGGAGTGAAAGGAGAACAGAGTTGTGGCGGAGGGAGAGGAAGGCAGGCTGATGCTGCTGCAAGGCAGGTTTGGGAGGCAGACGATGGTACAGAGGAGAGGGCACTGCAAAGCATCTCCCATCAAACTTTCTCCTTCAAACAAACAGCGAATCTTTAAGGGACCGTTATGATCACCAATCTGACCTTCTGTCTAAGACAAATCAGAGAATTTCACCCTGTAATTCCACCATTGGATCCTGTAACTAACAGGTGAATTAGACCACATCTTTCGAAGGAGATTGGATCTTACCGGCCAATGTCACATGGCTTTACATCCATCACTTTCCTCAGTGACTTGTTCAAATGACTAAAGACTCCCCCAGCTGCAACCTGTACTTTTTCCATTTGACATTATGTGGTTTCAGCTTCCAATCACAAGCTCTTGTCATGACTTGTCTGCTAGATTAAAGAACTTTATCCTGCCAGAAATCTTCTCTTGATGTAACTACTTCCATATCATGAACAAAACACCTTTTATCTCCTTTCAGAAAGATAAATAAATTGAGCTCCTTAAGTCTCTTGCTGTGAGGCAGGCTTTCCAAGCTTCAGATCACTCTATGGCTCTTCTCTGCATCATCTTCAAGTTTTCTGTTTCTTGAAAAGTGGCCAGAACAGGATGAAATTATTCCAGTGTTAGCAACGCTGCACAAGGTTATAAATCCAAGAGTCATGTTAGCTTTTCCAATCACAGAACAGAAACTCAGTTTCTGTTTGTCTTAAACTCCTGTTTCAATGTGACTTCCTTCTGAATTCTTCATTTGTGCACAGACAAGAGCCACATATTTCTAGTGAGCGTATATGGGTTATGCTGCTGCTTGGTCCTAATTCACAGGCTTGCCTGATGACACCCTTTTCCCACCACTCCGTATCTCCATACTGACGTCAATATGCCTGCAGAAGCCTAGTTCAGTCTCATTAAGCTCCAGAGAGTGCACAGTCTCACTGCTCGTATCTTTGTTTGAAAGGTCCTGAAATCCAATGGAAAGATTCTGAATATCTTGTCAACTTACCTGAGGCAAAGGAGAGAGGAGGAGGGGAATAGTGGGGTCTCCATCACTAGTGCTTAGACAAGATGTGCTTTGCCCCAGTCAGACCGTATGGACTCAGTGTAGGAATTACTGGTTGAAATTCTATAGCTTGCTTGATTTAGGGTATTATCACACTGGGGTAACAGCTGCTTTTAATAACTATAAATCCACAACATCATGGGTTCACGTGGAATATAATGTGCTGTGAAATTTCTCATTTTTGGACTGATCTTGCACTGAAACCAACCATCTCCAGCTAAGTCAGTGGAAGCAGAGGATGCTTAACACCGTGCAGAACTGGGTCAACGATATAATGCTTTAAGCTGGTTTTGATCTTCAAATCTTTGAGTATTTTTCTTGTTAAAAGGATGTATTTGGTCATCTCACAAGACAAAGACCCATATATATGTTAAGTAGTCTTTAAGACCCACTTTCTATATTCTAAACGAACTTCTCTGAAATACTTCCAGGCTATTTTTAAATGTCTTCTAAGCTGCACCGATTATCACACCAGAAGCCCTTCCCCATCGTAAGTCTGGATCCCGATATGAAAACAGAGGAAAGATTTACAGGTTGACTTTAAGACACCTCTTGCTCAGATATGACCCACATGACTTTACCATTGAGCCATTTGGAGTTGTATTGTGCTGTCCTAAGTGGGGGAACATTTCCAAGGCTGCGGTAAATAGCAGGATCCCGTCCAGAGAAATCAATTACAGTTGCAGCATAGAGTTCTCCTCGTGATGTAATCACAGCTGTCGAGTTATGCCGGGGGTCGTACGGGCACCGAGCCACTCCATTAATTCTGTCAATGATTTTGCTAAGATTTCCTACCTGTATTTAAAAGGAGAGAAGTACAAAGAATTCAGTTGGCTAACAAGTACCTATGAGCAAAACCCTGATTTCAAAAAAACAGGCAGCTATAAGAAAGTAATGTCAGCAATGACTGTAAATTGATCTTTACATCCATCATTTGCCAACAGAAGAAGTTGTATCTGAACCTCAATGATTCTGTTCCTTTGTAAGAAGGGTAATTCCCCAGCCAACCAAGCCTGTAGGCCCCAACCCACTCAGTGTAATCAGGTGCTCCTGCTGCTAGCACAGGTTTCTAATCTTCCATAGACACCACCTGAATGTATACTGGCATTAAAAAACATTAAAATAAACATTGCTCTGGACCTGTCCCTGCCTCCTTGAAGCCAAAGAGAGTTTTGCCATTTATTTTAAGGAAACATTTGAGTATTCAGCTCAGGAGGCATTCACAGCTAAGCTTGTCTATATTCCCCATTTTCAACAGCATACCCAAGGTTTACATGAGCAGCGCTTTGTCCAGATCCAGCTCGCTCGTAAGTTTTTTGCTCCCCACCTGCAGATACACCCACTGGTCCAAAGTGGCCCAAAGGGGCCCAAAGAACAAAACCAAAACAATTTCAGATCAGCTACATTTGGAACATACTCTGTACAGCCATGATGCCCTGCCAAATGACTGGCCCTCCCCAGAGCACTTATCCAGCCCTCTCCATCACTGCAAAAGAGGCAAAACAGACCTGTCGACTGGAACACACCGGCGAAAAGGCATTGGTACCACAGGTAAAAACCTTCTTGCCATAAACAATCAGCACTCGGACGTAGTTTTGGCACTCTTCCTATAGGGACACAAGATAGAGACAAAGCATTTTTGAAATGTGGGATTATTTATTATATTTAAAAAATTACCTGTATTGCAGCTGGAATACACCTTTCTTAGCTCTAACTTGGACTGAGGTTTGTTGCATCAAGCAGTGCACACATGTAGGGAGCCAGCAGTCTAAGTGAGCAAGCCCAATTTGCTGGTTATTGCTCTAATCATAGCTCTGCACAGTCCCTGGATAGGATGTTATCCATCAGGTTGACTCTGTATTAGCTACACAAGTGCCTCTTTCTGTGCTCTGCGTAGACCAGAGGAGGAATCCTCCCTCTTTTCATGATGATACTTCTGACCTATTTTTCCCAGTAATGCTGCAGCTTTGAAAACATTACCCAGACACAAACTCCAGGGAAGGACAGCAGGTCCGTCTGCACTATAATTCACACCAGTGCCAGCAGGAACTTCTCCTTAATAGACCGGGCTGGTCAGGAGAATCTTGTGCTTGAACAAGCTGTTACTTTCTGCCTCCCGCAAGGATTGTGTGCTCAGGATTTTCCGTGGTAGGGGTTCCTCTTTCAGGCTAGGCCAGTGAGAAATAGCAAATCCCCTCTTCTCGGCTGCACAACCGCTTGCGGGTACAAATAGGCAACTCCCTCCACATGCCAGTCCCCAAAGGTGTGGGGCTTCAGATGTCCCACGCTGGGGTAGGAGTGGCAGCACAAGGCTGCAAGTTGGCTTTTTTCAGAAAATCTCCTTCATGTTGCTGGAGATAGCCACAGCCTTTCTTTCTCCCCACAGCCTCGCATCCAGAGACCTCTGGACTGCAAATCAGGCTGACTGAGCATCTTTGGGGAGTTAAGCAGTGGGGGAAGAAGAGGCCACAAAAGGCAGGGACTTTCTAACAGTACGCGCAGGGAAAGGGAGGTGCGAGACTAGCGTGCAACTCCCACAGGCAGTGCAAGAGGCTCGAGAGCTGCCTTCCCCAAGGCTCATCCGACCAGCCCCGATGAGAGCTGTACAGAGAGCCTGGCACCAGCCTGCCTGCCCTGGCCTCTGGGGTCACCTCAGAGGAAAGGATATGAGCAACAGCTAATGACTGGCACTCACAGGCCTCCAAGTGAAGCAGATCTATTCTATTCTGCTGTAAACAGAAAAGGAGACTTGTTAAAAAACAACCACCTCGTCTGGGTTATCCTGGCTGCTTTGCTTTCCTCCCTCCAATAGATCATAATTTGCCACTAAGCTGAGCCTACAGCTGCAGACACCACTTCTCCTTCTGTAAGCAGCAATCACTCTGCGAGCTTCCCTGTCTCACAGCGCTCCACGCTGCTGATCATTTCCCTGAAGACTTCATTTGCAAGATTCAGCAGTGTAAAAACACTCCCTATCATCTGGGAAGGAAGAAGCTTGCTTGGCTGGATTACGTGCTATCTCCTTTCACTTGCTGTATTGAAATCAACTCGTTGAAGGATGGCATTTAGCGGAACCCCACCAGCGTTAACCACAGACAAGTGACTGCATGGGCACGACATGTGAGGCCTGCTTTTGAATGGAGAAGATCAGAGGGACTGCACTCCAGAACCAGCCCAGGAGCACTCACCCAGCCTGGGCAGAAGCTACAGAGTGCCATGGAGCAGGTGCTGCCAGTCTTGAGTCTCAGCAGGGGTATCGGGGATCACACACATAATGTCTGGCCCCGAAAATGAGAGCTTGAATTCACAGCTGGGTTGATTCAGCACTTCTTATTACAGAAGCAGATCATTCATGGTGACTGTGCATCAGTCTATCAAACAGGACCTTGAGAAGCACCATCCCACCTGCTACATGTTGAGAATAGAGATTTCATTGCTTTCTTTAGCAAGACAAAGGGCTTGCCAGCCTCTCTGCCCTCTCCCATCATTGTGACATGGTGCTGTGAGCCTTGTTAGTTATTCCCTGCCCTAGAGATGTCTGCATTTCATGAGTGGGTTAAGTAATTCCTCTTTCTGTACAGCACAGTTATTCAACCCCACATATATTTAACTGCAAAGTACTAGAAATTCTTGAGGGGATGATATAAAAAAAAAAGTTATGGGCTCCTCTCCCAACAGGGTTTTGTTTTCAGAATATGATTGATTTGGCATCTAACCCAGATGCAGCTCTGTACCCAAATTTCACACACTAAGAGAGTTTTTGCTCCCCTTCCACTTCCATCTTTCTCTGCTTTATGCAGAGTCTGAGCATAGCTTCTGGCCTGAATCACCTAATATCATTTATGTTGCTGGACCCTTTCCTGCCTAGGTCCTTCAATATATTCCTATCTAAAATTCTGTCCTGCAGAAATCTAAAATCCTAATTTGCAGAATTCTTTTCTTTGCACAGAACTATATTACAGACTAACAAACTTCAATTTCTATAAAAATCCTCCCAGCTGAGAAGACAGCACACAAAAAAGAATTTCTCTGCAAGGTCATGTGCTGGATGGTCTTCTGGAGTCTACTGGCAGTGATGCATCTGTTGCACACTTTAGTCCAAGGTGCAGTAGCCTGGATTGGTAACAATGCTGGAAGCTGGTAAAATATTGTGTTATTGTAGCCTAATTAATCACAGTTTTATTTGTACCTGTTCAGTCCAAAGCAGAAGTTATTTATTGAAACAGGAGAAACCATACTGAGCAAATATATCTGCTGCTGTCTGAACCTGCACCAGAATATTTAACCGATGACTTCCAGCCGATTCCCAACTGTGGCAGCAAAGAGCAAAAGAGCACGGTCAGTATGGTTGAGGTGTTAGACTGCAAACACTTGACAGCTGATACTTTTCAATGAACTGGATGCACCAAGCCCACTAATTATTTCATTGGCTGTAAGAGGCAGAAATTGAAGTGACTAGTGGATGCTTTCCACTCTGCTTAGACAATGATGCCTCTAGGCATGGGCCATACCCAGTCGTAGTTATTCCCATGAATTAGCTGAGTAGGCGTTTTCCCTGGACCTGCCTTACTGATGGTGGTAACAGCACTCCACGCTCCTGGAGGAAGAGCAATGATAACATGTACGTTTCATCCACTGGTCTCAAAGCAATTTATACAACTTTAAGTAATGTTCTGAAACAGATGTGCATTATCTGTCTGCCCTGTCCTCTCAGCTGGGTGAATCAAAACACACAGGTGCTAAAGGACTTGCCATGGTGACACACTGAGTCAGAGGAGATCCCGAAGGACAGCAACAAAATCTAACTACCACAGCCCACCTCTCTAGCCTGCCTGGCCCAAAGAGGAATACTGGACTCATCTATTATTTCTTATTGCTGTACCCACTGCCAGTCATGTCAGTCTATGAAAACCTCCAACAAAAGCAAACAAGAGACAGAACCATACAAATGCTCCAGCTTGCAGGATTTTTCTCAAGACACTGCCGGTGAGATTTACATTAGATCTCCTTTCTACCTTATTCTCAAAATAACTAGCAAGGAACAGCTTCCTCTCCGTATTCTTTAAACCAGCCTGGATTTGCTCCGAAAAACCATTTAACACGCTGCTCTCTGCAACAATTCATAGCTGAGATAACTGGCTAGTAAAATGATCTCACAAACTGTTACAGAAAATAGGAGCTATTTAATGCAGTTTCTTCCATGTGGCTGGAAAACTCTAGGCATACAGGAGGCAAAATTCAGATGGACTTTAATATAGCCAGAAAATCTGGCAAGCTTGAACCCAGCTCTGTCCAGACGAGACAATATTTGGATCCTGCTCTCACATTATGGAGCAGACAGTTAAATCTGTGTATGATCAGTCTGCAAATCTCATCGTCAGAAGATATTATTGGGATCAAGAGATTAAGGATTTAAATAAAGGGGGAAGACTGGGTATTTATATGGTTAATGAGAATAACCCAGTTATATTAGTTGGGATTATTATTAAATATATGGCAGAGCTGATAAAAACCTGTGGCTCATTGCCAGAGCATTAAGGATATCTCCAATTTTCCTATGAATTGCATGTTACCCACTTAGGGGCTCTTGCTCCTTCCTCAAAATTACCTGGTACTGGGCCCTTTTTTGAGATGAGGCCTTAAATTGAGCAGATACCACTTTTCTCCAGTCTAATGACCCTTGTCTTCCTGGAAAGGTAGAGTACATGACGTCTAATGCTCAACCCTACAGAGCACAGTGTCTCACAGTCACGAAGTCAGTGAACTTCACTGAAGCCCCTCCTTTCCACCCCCCCACCCCCCCAGTTTAAGCCTATCCTCCTTTACTGCAGTTTTTGCAACATTTAGATTTAAATCTGTCTGTCTGTGAATGCTGTAAAGTCCACAAATGTAGACAGGACAGATGTTTCTAGCTCATACAGATGTTGGGGTGCTTTGAAAGCACATTTCAAACCCAAGAACCAAGAGTGGTGCCCTGTTACTCCCTTCATGCATATGGACAGACCAGCAAATGGAGGGGTTCAACTCCTGCTGGCTTCGGTTTGAGGTAAAATTCAAAAGGACATTTTCAGGATGCTGCAAATAAGCCAGCTGTAGGTGCTTCTGGAGTCATTTCATCTGTCATCTCTAAACACTGGAGTTCTGAAATGTTGTAAGCCCTTAATCTCATTGTACAGATGTATTTTTCTTTGAAAGCATAACCATATATAGGCACTACTTTAATTGCCCTTTTACTTTGAATAAACCACTCAAGTCCTGTTTTCAGAGCTCTCCTTTTTAATTCCTTTTTTTTTTTTTGGCTAACACTATTTCATCACATACTGATCTATTTTAATCGTAGATTAAAAACACATTTACATGCTGTATGAGAAAAATAGCTGTTTCAGATGGTCTGTTGTCAGTAAAGAAACACAAACTCCTGGAGAACAACCTGCAGTTCAGAGATCAGCCAGCAGAACTTCGTGTTACCCCTTCAACAACATTTTAGAGTACAGCAAACATTTATCTGTTGCAGTTCATCCCAATTTGTTAAAAAATAATCAAGACCTAACATGTTCTTGAGCACAGTTATTAATGCGCTCTCAGATACCTGTATTTATTTCTTTGGACAAACAATTCTATTAATCAGTTTAAGCCAATACCCTGACCAAGCTGTCTTTCTCCTTTGTGTGCAATAGATAGCAAAGAGAATTGCTAATGATTTTTCCAGCCAAGTTTTCTTTAATGGACTTCAAATCAAATTTGGGGTCTGATTCTGCATTGCTAGCTTAGCAGAGTATTAGGAATGTAGGTTCAGATCTTTAGGAACAATTACAAAGGAGGGAAAAAATATCTGACGGCCTCCCAGTTATTTCTGTTTGCCTGGGGATTATATGGTGCCTGTCCTACCTGGATGCCTATTATTCATAAGTGGCGTGGAGATTCCCAGCTCCACTAGATAACCAGAAGGCACATTCTCTGCGTGACACAGAGCCACTTGAAGGCCTGAAACAGCAGACTCCTCCATTAGCTCCAAACCCATTTAGGTGGGCTCTAGCCTTGGGCTAGGATTTCCCTGCAACCTCGTGTGAATCATAGGACCCCCCTGTATCAGGACATCATACAAGAAAAGGAAGAAACTGTACTGGCAATACAGTGGGACAACCGGTAGCTGGATGCCTATCAGATGTTTCTCTTAGTTCTTTCTTGCTTCAGAAGTGTTATTAGTGCATCATCTTTCTCCTGGCTACACAAAGCTCTTAGGACAGCATGTAAGAGCTGGATCGCTGCCATTTTCACAAAGGGTTCCCTTTCACTTTTTGAAATGACAGTGTGCTGCTTTTGGAAAGTTAACAAATAATTCTGTGCTTAGACAAGAGAGAGACCAAAGTTCTCTTGTTTAGAAAGGCCACAACTTTCCATGCCAGGCAAAATTCCTTAGATGTGGTGGATGTGGACTGTTATGCAGAGACAAACCAATTACAATCTAGAAGCTGAGCGACTCCTAATGAAATTAAATGCATCTCTTCCCCTTCTGCTCTATCCATCACTGATTTTAACTACAACCTCTAGGTAATATTATTGAGAAGCCAGAAAGCAAGGCAGCATATCACTGACTTCGTTCTCTGCGTTGTCTCTCAGTAATGGGGATATTTGCCAGGGAGCAGTTTTAAGGTGCTGATCAGGATACATTTTATAAATGTTGCAAAAATAAGAGTGATTACTAGTGGAAGCCCGCGTGGATCTCCAGAGGCATGGCAAATAAAGCATACACAGTCCTTTCAGGAAACCACAATTTTTGGTTGATAAATATGACATAAATGAAAAAGACTTTTCTGAGGTGTTTGTTTTAATACCACATGCTTATTGCAGAGAGTTAATTTTAAAATCAGGTTCAAGAACATATGTATTAATGGATTAAAATCTGATAAATTACTGGACTGAAAAAAGTCCTCAGAGTGAAATAATTCACAAACTTGCTGCTCTAGCAGGGTCCCAGATAGGGTGGTACTAGCCCAGTATTAACATTTTTCTTAATGAACATTTGTGGATAACCCAAATATTACGAAAATAGTAATTACCAGTAAGGTCAAAGCCTCACTATATATGTAGTGATATACGCTAGGCTGGTGAGCTGGACCCAACAAACAAAATAAATTTTTGTAAGATATTATGCATTAAAGAGCAAGGAACAAAAGGGCTCTATGTATAGACTGGGAGCTTACACCCCAAGACTAGCAACTGTGAAAAGGATTCAGTGGTAACAGTGGCTAGGCAATTTTGCGTGATCTCCTATGGCAGAAGAGCTTATGAAACTGCCAGGTATATGAACAGAGGAGGGTGCATACGAGGTGGAAGACTGTTTTAATCACACTCAGGCATTAGAGAGATTGACAAGGGAATACAGGTGAAAAATTGGAGTGTGCAGAAAACAGACACAAAAAATATTCAAGGGCAGTAGAAAAATGACTTGGAGAAAGGGGCTTGGAGAACTCAGCTTTTTACTTTATCAAAAAGCCTAAGTACTGACTTGACAAGAGCATATAAGTACCTTTGCAAAAAGTAAATATTGGTAACTAAAGGGCTCTTTAATCTAGCAGAGAAGGGCAAAATGAGACCCAGCCACTCAAAACTGAAGCCAGATCCGAAGAGGAAATAAAGTACGTGTTGTTAACAGGGAAGGTGATCTGCCATTAGAACAAACTAGCAAAGCACACAGTCAGCTCATTTGCTACAGGCCTTCAGTTCAAAACTTTTTGCCTTCCTCAAAAAGGTGCAGCAGCCAAACACAAGTTACTGAGCTCCATTTAGGAATAAGCAGGTGAAATTTGTGGCCAGGGCTACACAGGGTGTCAGAAGAAATGACCTAATGGTACCTTTTAACCTCAAATCTGGGACCCAGATTTCTCATCTCGCTTTTCTCTGGCCAATAGGTACTCAAATGTGGAGTAACCATTATGCCATAATAATTATACTTCTGTGATGTGTATTTTGTGGCTTTTATTCTTGCACTTTTTATTTTCCTTACGGTAAAGCTCTATGCATTTTAGAAGATATTTTCTAAGCAGCAGGAAGAATCTGATTTAGATACTCAACAGGCATAAGAATGAAGGGGAAAAAAGGCATTTTAATATACATTGTAGCTTTGAAAACCTCACCCTAAAATACACACATTATTAAATCGGCAAGGAAAATGGACCAGTTATATAACTTACTCAAACTACACTGTGAATTAATAAAAAAGCCAAAGGTCCTCCTTATTTCTAGCCTCTATCACAACATATCTAAGTGCATGACAATCCATAACGTATTTATCATCAAATCATCTGTGCTAGGTAGAAAACTGCCGTAAGTCAAGTTTTGACAAAGCAGAGCTGAGGCAGACAGAGCTCTGGATCTTGGACCACCATTCCAGAGCAGCATCAGAAATACTCACATTAGTGCTGCCCTCACTTGCTGCATTTACCCAGCCAAGGGCAGATACTGGGTCAGAGCCGGTCTTCTTAGCTGGAGTAGAGCACTTCACCAGCTGGCTAATCTAAACTTGGTATTTTTGGAGCTAGCGCTAAGTCATTTCACTGCAGTGTAACAAACAATGAATGTGTAGACTCCCCAAGAGGGACTCAGCCATGGACACACATGTTAGAGTAGATACAGACTTGGGAGATCTGAGTTTACTTAGCTACTACAGAATCCTTCTGCCTTTGTTTGTAACTTCCTGTCTTCTTATCAGACTCTTAGTCAACACCTCTGTTTGCCATTAATTGTATGTCAAGAAGTGTCTAAAAATCTGCTTAATTATTGCTGCTCAGAACTTCAAACCCATGGCCACTGCGCCCACCAAACAATTTCAAGCTCTGGATCACAATCAGCATAAATTCAGCTGTTCAGAGCATTATTCTCATGAAGTTTTTGGCAAACTCTTTGCAGTGTGAGGAGGCAGCAGCAGTGAAGATACTCAGACCATCGCTTTCTTTTGACATGACAGTAAAAAAGATAAATTGAAATTATCCTAGAATTTGTTCAGTCAAATGCATGGTTTTATCCAGGGGTTGACAAAATAATTATGGGTTATAAATTCAAATTTTTTATGAACAATAGGATACAATTTAAATCTCACAAACTTTACAATGGAAGAAAAGAGGAAAATCTTTTCTTTACACATTCTAAAGTACAAAGACTACAAATTCAAAAATTCCTTATGTCTTGAGTTTTAGAGCTTTTTAATTTCCTCCAACTTCTGTTGGGTTCTTCTTCTAGTGGCTGGCCATGTTTGGTGTTCACCTAACCCAACCCATTTTGCCTCCATGGATGTTTTCCTGCATAACATAGATCCTACATGAAACTAACAGATGTTCTAGGATACCCATACTCCTGTTCTCCGCAGCTACATGAAGCAAATTGTTGCCTATCCACCAAGATTCAAGCTAGCTTTTTTGTGTATATACAAGTTAATGCAGTAATCAGATAAAGTTTATTATATAATGAATATGGTCAATGGAAGATCACATAATCCTGTGTTTAAAGCACCGAACTGGAACTTGGCAGAATTCCAGCATTTTTGGGCCAGCCACACAATCACTCTCTGCTTGACTGTCCATGTGTGAGCAAAGATGGTGCTTATCCTCTCTTATCCTTTGTCCAGCTCCTTTGGTTTAGACTAAGAACTCTTTGCGGAGTAGTATTAAGGACAGGCAATAGAACACCTCTCACTTGAGGCCTGAAGATTTTGAACAGTACCAACACCATTCTTGAAAAATCACAGTATTTCTTGCTTTTAGATACATGGGGTTTTTTTAGCTTTCCAGAAAAGGAGCAGAAAGGACCAGTGCTTGGATTAGAAATGCCTGCAAAACTCCAGACTTCTGGGACAGCATGCCTTGGTTCAAGCAATTCTTGCTTTAAACTGTCTTTTAGCAGACACTACCTGCCTCCAAAGCAGCTCTGTGAAATTCTACCTGAACAGACTGCACTATGCTAGCAGATTCAATTCTCATGTTCAAGTGAATTATAGAAAGATGAACTCGCAAACAAGCATTGAAGCCTATGTGGCCAAATGCCAGTGGCTCACTGCTGAGTACTGAAACTAAGCCAACTTGCCCAGCCTCAGACCCCACTGCAAGATGTTACCCCTGGCTTGCCACCACTCTGCTCCTTGATGTGTCACAAATTGTGTCCTCTCCAGCAGTGAAATCACCTTTAAATTTCATGCAGAGCAAGTCTAATAACTTGGACAGGGGGCCTTTGAAATGGCTTGCTCTGTGGTGCTTATACACTTGTGCCAGTAGATCTAAACTGCTGCAAATTTGCAAGCTTGAGCTGGTGTCAGATGCTCCCTGTGTGGATTTCACATGATGCAAATAAATGTACCCATAGCATCGTTGTGGCAAAGCAAAACTTACCTCTGTTTTCCCTTTACTTTGACAGGACCTCCTGGTGTCTTCATCTGAACCCCATGCTGTTGCCTGAGAAACCAAAATGCACAAGTCACACGACAATGCTACCAACCACCATGTCTGGAGACTCCCAAAATAAGAGCAAGTATCTCCAGCCAATTTACACAGCCCAATTTAAAAGCAGCATTGTGACGGTAAACATGGATCTTGCTCCCACTGTGCTCACAGTGCACGCATATGATAAATAGATGAGAAGTCCAGAGGCAGAAGCAACTGGAATGTTAAGAGGACAGACTTTAATTTACATGTAAATACAACTCCTGATCATCATTCAACTGGAAGGTCCAAGACATAAGACCCACACGCCGAGCCATCACCTTTTTTCAGAGAGGATAGTGCTGTATAAAAACGCCAGCTTTCATCACCAAAATGAAAACCTTCCCTACAGCAAAGTCCAGTAGTTCTGCACAAATCTGCTGGTCTCCATAAATTTACCCACAAGATTATCACCTTCTAAGTAATCCTGCAGTGAAGTGAACTGGATAAAACAATGACTGGGAGCTGACAGGCGAAACTCGGAGAGACAGGAAGCAGGGAGAAAGGTTGGATGGTGATTTGTGATGCCAGACAAGTGGGGTCAGATCCTGAAGTGGAGTAAAACACATTAGGGCTGAGGGTACTATTGACTAGGGGCCGAGAGCACATGGGATCCCCAGTCGGCTCCGACTGACTGTTTCGGAGCGAAGAGGCCCCTTCCTTTGCAAGAAAAGTCAAGACCAGCAAAGCTGCATTAGAGAAGAGTTTTATATTTAAAATATTCAGCAACATACCCAACCATTCAGCGCCCTCCACAATTTTCCTCCCTTCAGCACTTTTTAAAAATAGTGCTAACACATTCAAGCAGGTATTGTTAGCTGGAGGTGAAAATACATATAAACATCTATACTATACATAATACATCATTCTGAGTACAAGAAAAATAGCTCTGTTACACAGGGAAAGACCAGGCTCGCAAAGTTCAGATACAGATCCAAAGCTCCCCTAAAAGAGCCAGGATTTCTTTTTTTTTTCCCCAGCTCATTACCAATGCAGGAAATGGCTTCAAAGTTCAGTCCAGATCTGAACTCTTCTTGAACCTTCTCAATGCAGCCAATATATTTTTTTTTTAACTCTGGTCTTCCATAGAAACTGTCCCCTTGACACATGATAAATCCTGTTTTTTGCAGGAGAAAGATGGGAGACCAGTAACAAGAGGGAATCAATTTTCCCACCCTCAGCGCAGGTCTGTGAAGACACTTGCTCAGAACTGCAAGAAATGCCACCATCCAGGAAATGCATTTATACACAACATTGGGGGAAGGGATATTTCTACCTCACTAGAAAAAATGGTATCTTCTGCATTAGCTGAGCATTCAGTTCAATTTGGCTTGAAGTAAGACTTTATGAGCACATGCAAAGTGGGAGAAGGTGGGAGAAAGGAAGAGCATAGATCTTTCTCTGGGAGTTGCTTGGGAAATACCTCCCATGTACTGCAGTCCAATCCAGGCTGAAGGCCAAAAGCTTGTGCCTCAGAAGTGTTTTTGTGAGAGCTGGGATAAGTCCTTGCTGGAAAGGATCACTTAGCCAGATCCTGAGAGGGGATGTGTCACTGGATGAGAGAGCTCACGTCAATAAACCATCATAGGAGAGCAAGGAATTTTGACTGGTGACTCACAGAAGCCCTTGACATCTGCAAAACAACTATGGAGCAGCGTTTTGATCCTCAGTCCCAAATCTAGCCCACATTCATCTAACCACAGTGTCGCTGCACCTTGGATCAATTTTTGACAGCCTCAATACAAAAAAAAAAACAGTCCAGAAAAGAGACAGCTTATTAGGTGGCTCTTCTTCCCATTTGAAAAACAGAGACATAGCATGCTCCATTATACAGCCCAGTTTACCTTAACAGTGCTTGACAGGACAAAATGAAAACAAAAATCGTTGGTTACTTCAGCAATCAATGCTGCTTCTCTGCAAATAGTCTGGGTCTTCTGGGATTGCAGCAACGCAACAGAGAAGAATTTGGCCTCCTAGGGGACCCCTAGCTCTTCCTGCCAGACACCTGCACCACAGAGCTTTGAGGCATGTTGAAAACAGCTCTTGTCAGAGCACCAGTCCCCTCCAGCTATGGTCTCGGTGCCTAAATGTTTTCTTTTATTCGGCAACACTGCCCTTCAGCTTTCTGAAGCACTACCTTGATGAGTCTAGCGATAGCAGAAGTTCTTGGTGATGGCCCAAATGATACGAACATGCTGTTTGTGACTGCACCATTAGTCAGGGTGCACTTCATTAGAGCTAAGAGGATAATTAAGCAATATGGCAATCCAGAGCATGGTTTACAAGTCCCACACATGTCTTTGGCGGGACAGGGAGGGCTGAGTAACTCCTATGACCTCCAGTGACTCAAAGAAAATATTGATGACCCTGCAAATCGGAACATCTTGTCAATAATAAAAATATAATTGCAAAGCCAATGAGCTAATGTGTGTTTAAATCATTGTACTGCAAGGTATGAGTATGCACCAGTCAGCTGACCTACAGCCTAGACAAGTCCTTCTGCTGGGCTCCCAGGAGCCCGTGCACATCCGTGGTCATGGCCTCTGGGTTAGAACTGGTAAGAGGTACTGGGCAGGCTCAGACCTCTGAGCTTGGGGCTTTCACATAAGCTTTCCAGCATTGTTTGGTTTCTTTACTTGACTGATCAGTTGTCTTTTCAGATCAAAATGTCCCACTCTTGTCATCTCTGTTGTCTTGGACTTCTCTGTGCAAACTCCCTGTGTAACGCTGGTGCTCTGTTTCCTCAATCTCACTGGTATGTCCAACCCAAGCCCTTCCTTCCCAGATGAAATTTTCTTCCTCTGCCTTAGATTCATTTTGCCCCAGTTTCAAACTACATCCTGGACATCTGACAGCGAAACCTTCAGAAAGATCTCTCTATTCTGGAGTACATCTGTGTCTACCCATATGATTCTCAGTGAGGCAGACACCTACTTAACACTTGCCTAACACTACAGCCCTGTAAGGGATGCTTTGTACTTTTGCCTCCTGACCTGATCATAACACTTCTTGCACACTGACTTAGGTGCCTCCCCCCCTTTCCTCATCTCCCTCAATAAACCGAATGAATACTGTTTCTTTTTACTGCTGAAAGCTGCCTCTGCACGCTTGGATGAGCTACAAACTGTATCCACCAGAAGTTTTTGGTCATTCGTTTGGGTCATCATCCTCAATTTATCATTCATTTTCTCAGTTGTCTGAGACATTTCAGTTTCCCAGCTCCAGAAAACACATTTAGGATTATTTTTGTACCTCCTGCTACATGTCAGTCAAAAGCAGTAGACACCTCTGGCCCCATGTGGTAATAAAACAACTTTTTATGGCATGGGTCATGGACAAGAGAGCCTGGATGAAGATGTTACAAACCTGGGAGCAAGGCTACATACAAACACAGGACAGCATGTACTTTTTCCTAGCTGCTTCCCTACTTGCCATTTGCTTAAGCAAGCAGGCAAACTATTTTTTAGGCTGCCAGGATGTCAACAATTTCTCCCCTTACATTCTTACCAAGAGCACTCCAGCTCCTCACGCGACCTCCTGACAAGCCCTCCAGCACCTCTTCCCTCCTGCATTTCCAGAGGAAATGCAGTTTCTGACAGTGTTCCCAACCACTTTGAGGACCTCCTCTATAGCCACATGGCCCATGTGCAGAATGGGGGAACACCAGATTCATACGCCATACGAATGAAAACCAGCTCAGGGCTGCAGCTGCTGTGTAAGACAAGAGCCATGCAAACCACGAGCAGAACTGCCCAGCCACCTGTGCAGACAGGCATGAGAGTACTAGCAACTTTGTCCCTGAACTGAAAATGCAATGAAATGTGCCTTCCTTCAGCCTATTTGCATGGACACCTGGTTCTTCACATCTCTATTTCTGTTCTTAAGTTCTATGCAGGCAGATTTTTTAAATAAAAAAAAAAAAGGGGGGGGGGGTTACTGCTGCATCTTTAGGAAGTCACATGAAGGAGAACAATCACAGGAGAAGCAGTCATGTGCCTGCTGCAACACTGCCCAACTAGAAATTAGCAGAAATAGACCACAATGGCTAAGCTCAGTGCATATCTGAATGTTCAAATGTCACACTCAGACACAGAAAGAGTTAATGTCTCTTCTAATAAATGATGAGCATCATCGTTTGCTCCCAGTTCAGACTGCAGATCAGCAGTGCTCTAGAAATTCTAGCTCATCATGTGCTGTCAAATCAGTTATTCAGCACACACTGCTGAGAGAAGCTTTCTAGATACATTTATTTAATTACCTGCACGTCCCAGTGTTGGCATCCAAAGTACCTGCCTGTCACTAGCAAGTCCTGTTATCAATAGTTATGTGCATCCTCAAATGCTGATGTGAAAATCTCTAGACTTCTATGGACCAGCTTTTACATTCAGGCCAGCAATTTATAATTACTTCAAACACCACATATGAATTTAATAGATTAAGCATACACTAATCCCTGCACTGTATTTGCACAACAGAGGTTGCAGGGTTTTGTGCAAAACCAGAACATTGCTTTAAAACTGGAAAGTGAAGACTGGAAGAGAATAGGTTACATGCATATTTATTGGGTAAATTAAACCTGTTCTTAATTTCTGAACTCTGTTATTACAAACCTATCCGTTACCAACCTCACTTCCATTAAATGAGTACTCCATGCAAGCTATGGCAGCCTTGCATGCCTGCAGACAGACCCAGAATCATGTTGTTCTTTACTATTAGGGGGGGAAAGGTGTAATACAAAAATGAACATTGTATATATTTGGAAGGAGATGAACAAAAACACAAGTACAGACTTACTGCAAAAAAAAAACCCAGGGACTGATTCTGTGAGGTGCCCAGCATTTCCTAAAAGGTACTCAGTTCCTCAGGTTTCTGCTAGCGTCAGCAGAAGCAGCATCTTGTGTCCCAGGCTCGGGTCTGCAGGGATTGCTAACGGCAGGAGCTTCCATTTCCATCAAGCCTCCGCAGTGCCCACAGGAGACTTCTCAATCCTGCCCACACAGTAAGAGGTGATTTTGGTTCTCTGCTTGTGCCGTGCAGGGCACCCCGAGCAGAGCCTGCCAGTCACATCACCCTTTGCTGAGTTATGCATGAGGAAGGAGGGCAGGAGGTGTTGTGATATGACAGTTATTGTTCGCTAGAGACCTGAGCTGGCAGAGCCATTTCTTTCCCTGTGTATTTATTTACATCTTCCTTTCCAGTAACTGTACAAGGCACTAGTATGTTCAGAGAAATGTACCTCTGGAAAAAAAAAGACTTGCTTTGAAGGCAGCTTCTTGGATTTCTCATACTGGCCCAAAATCTCTGCATTTCTTATTTACATTTACAAAACATTTTTTGGATCAGCTTATTTCACAGCAAGGTATGGAAACTTCTCCAAGTCTGGGAAGAGAGGAACATGGAGGCACCATGTTTCTCCACTGCATTTAATATCTGCCAACTTCAAAGGAAATAAATCCCATATTTACATACCCTACCGGACCAGTTTAGCTTAAGGACTTTGCTAAATTGGGGTGCAGCCCAAGTCCTTCATGCAGTGGCTGCTCAGAGGCCAGTTCATTCCTTTACAAGATGCCAGCCTCAATCTTTTCATCCATATTGATTAACAGATTTCAGACCTCTAAAATATCACTCATAGCTTCTTTCTGATAATGAAAAATCCATTTCATAAGTTTATTTCTATGTTTTTATATACTTCGCGGTCTCTACAAAAGAGAGCGCAGTGTAAATCTACCCTTCCCTGGGCAAATTCTACAGCAGTTAAACAAAATTGGTAAGTGCTGGGTCTCACAGCACTTAGAAGAAAAAAAATCTTTGAAAGAAGTTCTATAGGCTGGATACAGAAAATCCACGAAAAGGTTCTTGTTTAACTTAAGTTTCTATGATTTGCACTGAAAAAACATTTCTACAACATTTTAGCTTTTTCTTCCCTATTTAATCCTCCAGGACTCTCCATAAAGACTTGCTGCCTTAGTCTAAAAGTGGCAAGTTAAATTCCCTATTTGAAGCATCGGCTTTTGTCTCTTGAAGACAAGGCACATTTACAGTGCTCTATAAATAATAAGTTATTGAAATCTAACTTCTTAATAATAAAGCACAGTAGCTTAATACCCTCGAGGCCATTTCTGAAGTTCCAACAGTGGTAATTCATTAAAACTGTGATAAACATGTCTGATAAACAGATAACTAATACCGAAAGAACATAATGCCAAGCTTCAATAAATAGTTCTGCTACATACTGCAGTATACAAATTACAGATCACTGCTGCGTGCAGTGACAGGTATGAGGAATGATCACAGGATTCAGTCAATTCATTGCGGGGAGAGGAAGGGGCTTGGATGAAGGGAATTGCTTTCTGTTTTATCAAATTATTAATTGATTTCCCTTAAGTGAGCTCAGATCCTTCGAGATGTGGTAAAACTGGTTTGCTTCTTTTAAACTAAGCACCCATAGTGCCTGTCAACAGACTGGCCCAGTCCCACAGCTATTCTGGAGTAGCTGGACAGTAAGTCAGCTGGGGAAGACCTCAAAATGTAACACTTAGAAGATGGAGGCTGGCAAACACACAAAAAAAATCCATCAGTGGGTTCCAGTTCCCATAACCTTAATCTCTGGATCAGACCCTCTCTCTGTAAACAAAAGTCAGTCTCTTACTAAACTGGGACTGATTTTGGCCAGACATTTATTGGCTGCTGAACACCATCGCTCACTCTGTTCATGTCAGAGCAGAAGTCGATGCTACATACTGGCATAGTAAGGATGGAATAATTTATCAGAAAGAAGGACTTTCTCATTTTAAGAATGGATCTTTAACTCAGCTCCAAATAATACCATATTCGGTTATTCATGTTCCTCTATCTCATAGACTCTTACCACATCCTTACAAAGAGAACTGCAGTAGTCTAAAGGAAGTCCCTCTGCCCTGGCTCACCTATTGTACAAAAATTACATAAATGGTGTACATCTGCACCCACTAGTCAGGGAGGAGAGCTTCCATGAGGTCTGATTACGTTCTCTTTGTTGGTTTCATTCTTAAGCCTCACTGATTTAGAGTCGAGTCTGTCCTCCCACCTTATGTTTTCAGGCTGTACGCAGAGAGGGAAGGAGCATCACTGTAACACCCGGCAGAACAGGGCCTCCAGGAGTGGGAGCTCTACTGTCTCTGATCAAGTTATCCCAGCCCAATGAGCTACTGTACACCAGCTGAGCCATGGTAACCCACTCTGTTCATGGTTCTGTCTTATCTCAGATACAAGGTAAAATACTTGTTTAAATCCTTCAGAGAGTTCGCCTGCGCAGAGAGCACATCCCAGTAACACAGCGCTGTGGTGAGCAGTAAGCTCCTATACCTCTGTTGTGTGTCTGTGCCTACAGAGACAACCTGTTACCAACTGCAAATGTTACCAGCTCCTTTTTGACAGAAAGTTTTCATCTGTTTTGAGTTCTTCTTGGATGGTCAATGCGACTGATTTTCTGTCTTTCACAGCTTCAAAATCCCTTGTTATTTACTTGTATTATAGGAGCACGTAGAGGCATGAACTGAGATTGTGACCCCATATTTCTAGGCAATATACAAACATACTGTGGGAGATAATTTCTGCCTGAGAGCACTTACAAGCCAAACAGAAAACACAGGCACATGGGAGGAAAGGAAAACGAGAAGCATGGAGAGGTCAACTGACTAGGAAAAGCCACCGAGCATGTCAGAGGCAGAGATGAGCATTGAACTTTGCCCTCTTCAGGACTAAAAACTTTCCTGTCTAGCACAAAGTGAGTTCTTAGACAGCATTTTTTTGCTAGTATCACAAAATGCATCCACTGAATCAGTGGTGCACAGAGGGAGCAGGCTAAGAAAGTAGAGCAATGGGAAAGATGCCACGCATCCTGTCCTCTTCTTTCTGACATCTTCAGGCAAGGCCACACTCTATGTGTACAAAACCATTTGTCCTGCAGAAGATTCCATTAAACAACATACCATCTGTAAATCAGACATTCCCCCCTCTCTGCAGCGTCAGGTAGGAATTTACAACTCCAGACCATGCATTTCCTTATCTGAAAGGAGCATTATATGAGGCTTAACAAATTACGGTTTCTACAGTGTACCCAAATGGAAAGTACTGTACAAGTACAAAGTTTTATTATTACAGACAATTATCTAAAGCTTTAGTAAAGAACATTTGATAGCAAGTACTAAGACTAAAACAGTGTTTTCTATGATAAACAATAAATATAGTTAGTCCCATCCAGGCTACAACCTGTACTTTTCAGCTCTTTGGGAATTTTAGTGTACAAAGGATAGCTTATAATGGAGCAGCCAGCTCAACCTTGAGGAGGTACTGTCAAATTAAAATTCATATCTGAAGCAAGCAGATTGACTTGCCAGTGCTTTAAGCATACTTTCAGTAATCCTGGTGTAAAACATTTGTAAGTCGACGCTGAATTCCACACAGAGGAGAATTTGAGCTTTTTTACATAATGGAACTTTCTTTGTCATCCAAATTTGCAGTTTTTGTAGTGCCCGTGAGCCCCCATCATAGCCCAGGACTCCCTGTGCAAGCCTGTGTAGGTATAGCCTTGCCAAAAAATGCATTATAAGCAAAGCATCATAATATACGAGGCATCGGGTAGCAGTGGATGGCAGAGGACAGCGACAGCGGAGCATAACCACACAAGAGGGAAAGGTCTCGGCTCACCAGCCACATAACTCATCCTGAGGTTTTGGTGACCAGACGATTCGTAGTATACCAAGGTTGGGATCCTTCTGAGACACAAAGAGGACACATGGGAGAAAGCAAGAGGAGAAGGCACATTAACCAAGAGGGACAGAGATGCTGGCTTCAAGGGCTGATTCAAAGTGGGGTGAGCCCGCTCTTACGGGAAGTGATAAGCAGGTCTGTGAAAGACCCTTAAAATTAATACAAGCACTAATGCAATGCAACAAGGATACGTCTGAGAGGGGAATTAGTCGAAGGGTGCAGAGACACTGGTGATCCAGCAACATGAGGAGCTACGGACGTGATGCTTTACCTGAACAGAAGGGCTTGTGGAAGCTAGGAATGATGCCCAGACTACAGGTTTTAGCAACAGATCGGATTGCAGTGCTGTCCATAAGGGTAAAGAAAGAAGGAGTACACACTCTGCTGTTGCTATATGCCGAGCTTAGACTGACAGTCACATATTTATGCAGCAATGTTAGATGAACATGCCAACATGTTACTTTGGAAGAAAGATACAGCTCTAAAGAAGAGACATAAAGATGGCACTGGATTTCTGTTTCCACTACCCAGTGTTTGTATTTTTATCATTCTATATAAAGAAAAACGTCAGTCTGCAACAATGATTTCATTTCGCTGATGATCTACTTCATTTTGCTTGAAAGCGCTTAACACTGCAATGATTTAGCTGCAAATACTGTATGGCAATGCTTATCTTTTTTTGAAAAGGACTTAATCTATTGGATATTTCTATTGCTTTTAAGCATGCAAAAGCATGGACAGGGCCAAATGCAAACTGATAGTCTTAGTTAACTCAGACGTTTGACAACTCTAACCTGTAGCCAGTTTAGAATGAATGACAACATCCAGAACTGGAGAACAGCACAGGGGATGTTAAGGAAGGATGACTTACAGTGTTTCCTATTACTGAAGATCAAAAGCATACAAAAACTGAGACAAGACTTTTAGCGCACTGGGTAATTAACCGCCACAGTGGAATTTGGTTTCTTGCCATGTCACATTCGGTTTATAGCTTATGACAACAAACATTTACTAAATGTACTGGAGATTAGAGAGACATAAGGTTATATGATAAATCAATAAAATAACTAAATAAAGATGTTAAAATACACTCAGTCAAAAACGATTAAAGAAAAATTCCACTGCAGTCAAGGACAGCCAATGCACGTGCTGGTGTGGTTGACGCTGACCAGGTGGGCACAACACAGCCCTATTTCTCACACCACCAGCACTGTTTATTCTGTAAAGAACAGGTTTTGTTGTTTGTTTTTTTTTCTTCAGTTGCTACAAACAAGGTACAACAAGTTATTTCTAAGAAGCAAGCCAATGAACGGAGTCACAGCAATGGTCGCTTGATAAAGTGGAGGTAATTCTTCCTTCGAGGCCCCTCTACTGCCAAAAGATGTCCATCTCCACCCCTTTATGTTCTTTGGCAGAGTCACCATTCAGAACTAAATCCCTCCTCCCTCTTTGTGGGCTTCACTGATGGATGTGACAAGACTTCTAAGCAGCCTCCTCTTACTGTTTGGCACAATGATTTCTGGAGTAGGAGGTTCAAAAACCCTTCCAATGGACCAGCCCATATTCAGTACAAAATCAATTTACCATGGCTATAGTCTCTTTTGTATTTCTGCATCAAGCAAGGCATTTTTTTCTCCTTCATTTTTCTACTCTGGGTTTCCTTGCCATTGTGCCTCTGAAGCTCACTGCTATGTAGAGATGTTAAGGGTTCTCTGCTATACATTTTTTGTGCTCCCTCCCCCCTCCGCTTCTGAGACAGACTGGACAAATCCTGCACAGTCAACTGAGTGCATTTTTGTGCACCCACATTAAGAGTTCAGCTATGAAAAGCACTCTTCCTAGATATGCTTCAAACCGAAAATGTGATCACTGAAGCACATGTGAAACCGCTGTGTATTATCAGCTTTCTAAAGTGGGGAAGTCTTGCATTCTTTATTTCTCTCCAGGTTACATCATTGAACATTCTTGTTCAGCATTTATTTGTTTGCTTTGAGAAGGAGCTAAAATAAGTTTGAGGAAAAGCCCAATTTGGATCTGATTCTCCCAACAATTAGGCTGAGATTCAGGAATCAAAATCAGCACGTCCTGTGGTATTAAAGAGACTAATGAAGAACTGAAGATGACATTTTCACTGTTCCATGCCTCCTGTTTTTCTTTAGGGAAATCACATCTACTGCATTAGGGGGGGGGCCTAATACTCTCTCAGATGACAAACATTGCAATATATTCTCATTAAAACTGTGTAAGAGGTTGAACATGGTTTGAGTCCTGTCTTGGCTTGAAAAAAGGGGGAAGTGTGCAATTAAACAAATAAATGTGCATGTGATTCAGTTTATCCTATCAACATTCTTTTCTGTTTGTGCTCTTAAGCTTGGTGTAGTACAACCAAAAGGGAAAAAAAAGCTCGGGAAATCTTTAATTAAGTGAAAGATGCATTATTGAAACCAAACAAAAGCTTTGAGATTACTTTAATTAGCCAAGGCCAGTTTTGTGCAAGCCAGAGAGACTGGGAAAGTTCTGCAAGGCAGGCTGAAAACAGAGATTCTGCCTGAGCCTGCCTGTACCATGGGAACTTAAGTGAAACCAGACTCTCCCTCCTGCTCTTCCCCATTTTAAAGTAATAGTTTTTGAGTTTCAAGAACATGGGCAAAAAATTCTAAACTCTCAGCTAAAAAGGAGCTTTTGTACTTTCCCTATTCAGTTTAGCAGATGTTTGCCTTAATTTCCATTTGTTTCGCATACCTAAAGAAAGGATCCAGATTCCTATTCCTAGACACCAGGATTTTGATGTGTACTGTGGAAGCACATGGAATACTCAGCTGCACTCCACTAGGCATTTCTGCTTAAAATTAAATGTCAATTCTTGCCCCATTGAGCTGAATTCCACGGTTAAGGTGAAAGAGAATGTGCGGCTGCAAAAAACAGGCAGAAGGAACAAGAGGGAGCAGTGAGATGACTGATAATTGCAATCAGGGAGTATACATGGTACGCAGGCAACTGTGGTGCAAGCTTCCCAGGAAAGTTTTTGGCAACACACCTAGATTTTGACCTTTAGACTCTCTAGTTTCTATGGGGTTTTGTGCTTAGCATCACAAACTGTCAGAAAATGTCATTTCTGATAAAACACTAATAACCAAGAATAAGTAGGACCTTTCAGATGTTACCAGGCTGGGCTGGAAGAGGAACTCAGTGACGAAAAGTCCCACATGTTTCATAAAACAGATTTCGGTGGTTTGTTTTGTTTTGGTTTTGGGTTTTTTTTTTTTTTATTTTTTTTATTGTTCTATAGCTACATTGTGCATTACATATGTGCTTTCCTCTGCCAGGTGCCTAATGCTCTTGATAAGCTAATTACAGCCTTCTGCTTATTTCATGTCAAGTTTAACTCCCCAGTCTGAGCCTAGCCTGCAGTTCTGGCATTTTTTTTCCTTAATCCAAGACCATCTGTGCTCCATCAGCAAGGAACACTTAAATACAGAGAAAGTGAAGAACCAACAGTGTTGAATTCCCCGTACGCTGCCCCCAACTCCTCTCCCCTGCATTTCCAATTAAGTGTGAAGCCAACATCCATCCAGTCCTAAATACACTGGAAGACTCCGAGCAAGCTACAGTTATCTACAGATGCAGCAACACTTTACAGTGGTGAGTGGGGAAATGACAAGCCAGAACGGACCTGAACCTCTCCATTTCTTTACATCAAAACTTCACATTTCAAATACCATCACATCACCAGCAATACATGCAATGGTGGAGTTCAGCACTTGATCAATGTAAAATCAAATACTTGTCTCAGAGAAGCACAAGGAATCAGTTTGGGAAAAAAGCAGTTGGGTTGATTTATCAAGAATCCAAAAGATATTTCTCAAATCTTATGTTTATTGCTGCAAAATGGAAGCCTATAACAGTTTAAATCAAAACTGGACTGCAACATTAGGGAAGACGGCTCTCTGCCCCTCTCCTGTCCCACCACCAAAAGTTCAAGTGTTTCTAGCCCCTACTGACCCCTCACCGCCCAGCCCAGCTGGACACAGTCCTTGCCTGCTGCCACTGTAAGCAGCCAGAGCCCCACCACTGTGCGTAGCATCAATCCACCTAGCTTCCTCCTAAGGCTGGGAAGCAGATGCCTTCAGACTCCCTGCTTGGTCTGTCACAGTTTGCCTTGCTTCTGCCTCCTCTTTTCCAACACCAGACGTCAGTACCTGATGCCATAGTGAGCTCTGCCAAGCTTCATCTCAACAAGCAATTTATTTGGTCCTTCTCCTGCGAAGAAGACTCTGATGCAGTGTCTTTTATTCCTTCCTCCCAGCTCCTCTGTTCTGTTCTCCAGTCTGCACTCTCCTGCCAACCCAGGATTTATTTTCCAATTTCCTTCAGTCTGAGTCCTGCCCTTACATTCCCCCACCACCTGTCTCTTCCCTCACCTCCCCTCCAGCACGTTTGCATTTGACCTCTACCAAGGTCAAAGATTCCACAAATGAGTTTTGAGACTATACCTTATAATGAAGATGAGGGAATACAAAATGATTCTCCAAAAGGATTAACGCAGCATACTTCTTTGTGCTTCTTCTGTGAAACTCCTTTTTGGTGGTTTTCAATGCTTTCACATTTATCTTGTATTGAAAAAAACAAAATCTTTTTCTTTTTTCTGCCTTGTTCTTAAATCCTCAGTAACTGATCTCACAGCAAAAGCTACTAAATTTGTAACAATTATATTAGCCACGTGCATTTTTCCTCCTGTCACTGTGTTTACCACTATTATATTTATGAACCATTGATCACTCCTTTCTGCCCCATGCATCAAAATCCTCTCCTCTTAGGCAACTGCACTTTGTCTCTTAATACTCCCAGGCTAACTTAAGAACATTTTGTCATTCTTAATAAAGCTTAAATCACTTCCCTTTGAGCAACCTTGCAGCCTATTCAAATGGCTGCAGCCCTGTTATTCCTTTTTCTTTACTTATAAGGAATTAAAACACTCTATTTCAAAAACCTCAAAACCATGGTTTGTCTCCTGTCTGAAGTGATTAATTAATAATTAAAATAAAGTACAGAATTTGATCCACATTCCTGACACAAAAGTGTTTCTGATGAAAACATATTTTTATTAACCCTCCCTCCAAATTCTTTCCAAGCTGTTCTCTTTTTTAAACAAATTTACAGAATTATTTATATTTTAAGTATTTTTATCTGAAGGACTATATTTTTGTTCCATGGCCGACAGTCATCTGAAGGGCTACATTTTTTGCCTACCAGACCCCAACTGTTCTAGTTTTACATTAGAAGGTCTTCATTTAAGAAGTTTAGAAAAAAGTAATGAAAAATGGGTCTGTTTTAAACATGTGGACATGCTGAAGTTGCATAATTGCTTACCTAGAAAGCAGAGATGAAGTTATCAGCTGCTTAATATTACATGTACCATGAATCAGAATATAACAACTTTGCAGACTCACAATTAAGGCAAATTCCCTATATTTACAAGTGCATATCATCACGTATAACACTTAGGTCTTTAACAGAAAGCCATATAATTCAAAGCACTTCAAAAGTACAAGTATCATTATCTCAGCTTCACGTCTGGAGAAAGGAGAGCTCAGACTGGAGACGGCTATAAACCACCTTACCTTCCTGCAGCTGTCTCCAAGTGAGACAGCTGGTTCATGCTATCCAAACTCTCCTTATAGAGAATGGAGAGAACTATGCGATTTTTCTGCATATCTCCTTCCACTGACTCCCCACGCTTGATCTCCTCAACCTCAGAATACCGTAGTCTCTACTTGGTTACGTTATTGATAAAAAGATATCAGATAGCTATAACCATAGGGTGGTAACTTTTAGATGAAAGAAGCATTTCAGTGACAGTAGAATACCTATAAGATCATTGTTCTTATTGACTGTTCAATCTGTGGTGGCACCCAGCAACTCATTTATACCCCACAGCCACATCCCTCACCCTCCTCCAGTGGTACAACCCAACCTTCCTCTCCCATTGCCCACCTGTTAGCAGCCAACTCATAGCAGCTGTTGCCTGTTGTAGGAGGTTTGCTACTCCTCCTGCAGTCCTGAAGAAAGGCTTCTGAGCCTGAAAACTTGCCATCTTTCTCCAGTCAAGGTGGCTGGACATGCTGTAGGCATAGTTGAGTATATCTTTGTTTACTCATCTGTTCTCTTAGCACATGAATTGTGCTTTCCTCGAGCTCAGCCTGGGAAAGGTAGGTGACACCTCAGAGGTAAAAGCTCTCTGGGGCTCTCAAAGGATTCAGGGAAGCTGCGTCTGCCATGCTGAGACAGGATCGATGTCCTGAGGGAGTGATGAGCAAACTGTTCCTGTCTCGGCTCCTCAGCTCTGGGTCTCTGGTAACAGCTGTGCAGGCCATGCTAGTGACTCTGCTGTGCAGCTCCAGGCGCCAGTAATCCCCTCGTATTAGCCATTCAGAACTGCTGTGGTTAAACAGAGCTGTAAAACACACATCAGCTAAACTGTTACTAACAGAGAAAAGTAGGATTATTTATCTAGGGAAAAAACCACTTGCACTGACATGAAATGTATTTGCTATAAAATAATTCTTTTCTTTTTTTCTAAGAGCTCAATAGTTTGTTTTAAAGGAAACATATGGGGTCATTTATGGGCCCTTTTAGGAGAGGTGCAAATCAATAAATGGTGATTTTTTTTAATGCTCTCTTTATAAATGACTGGATGCTATCAGGGTCAAACTTAATCCTGTGCAGAGAGCCAGTGCAAGGGACGCGAATCATTTAAATCTCTCTTAAGCTCTGCTTTGAGAATAAAATGTAGATGTTTCCCTATACTCTCAGTCTTAAAAGAAAACCTGCAGCTTTTTGGCAGTAACTGGCCCAGATACTCCATTGTTTGTCTTGTAAGATGCACTCCTTTGTGTTATTGAGGACTTCTCTTACTTCTGACTTCCCAGCACATGCAGCTCAGCTCCCAGGCCAGCGCTGGGTCCCAGGTAGGAAAAGCACTTTGCTGAGCGCACAGCCCTGAGAAGCGACAAACCGCAGGCGCTGGCTGCAGCAGGGTGCCAGGACCTTCCCCCAGGCTCCACCGATCGGCAGCTCGCCACCTCCGCAAACCTGGGCTCGCTGGATGGGGGAGAGGCTGCGGGAGGCATCGCCTGCTCCAGGAGAGCATGAAGCAGGAGCTGACTGCGTGAACCCTGTGCTCGGCACATGAAACTCAACAGGTCACTGTTGCCACATCAACTGCTCTTAGCAGAGGGACTGCATTAAACCCATCCTGCGTTAGAGCCTTCCCTAACGATCGCATCAGACTGCCCTAATGGGGACAGGAGCAACTAGGAAATGCTTTCTGTGCCTTGTGATAAGCCAGCATTTGCAGCTAGAGAATAAACCTCTCCTACGTCTAAAAATATCCCACATCCCTAAAGTAGTAATAATAAAAAAGCAGCATATTTTTATATAAATCTCAGTTTATATAAGTGTCAGTTTAGCTAAGGTGTAGCCTACAACAAGAGGCTGATTTGCCTCTCAGGAACATCAGCAGAGCTGGATTTGTTGACAGCAGCCACAGATGAACGCGTGCGTCAGGGCAGGGGACAGCCAGGGCGTAAGTACATGCAGGTCCCCGAGATCTGGTGGAGTGGAAAGCAGCCCACAGAGAAAAAGGAGTAAATAGGCAAACCAAAATATATTTTGTGAAGACACAGAAGCAACATTGGTGACAAGAAATGAGAAGTCCAAGGGATTATTATTTTTTTCATTTTCATTTTTTTTCCCTCCCCTTTCTGAAGGATGTTTAATGGTCCTGACTGTAAGTTGCAAGGATTAAGAACATTAGTCTTCATTTCCTACACATAAAACACCTGACAGGGTTTTATCAAATAGAGAGCCCAATATGCTACTGTTATCAGTAAGTGACTTCAGCAGCTAATTCAATTCTCAGTTTCTGAATCTTGCTCATAATGTTTGCTGACAAAGACCAAAACCCCTGTAGTAATTTTGGCTTTTAGGTGAGGTGAGGCAGGGAAGGCGGGAATGACAACTAACAAATTACCCAGGAAAGCGGGCTGGCAATCCATAGCCCACAGTCATCACGCAAACCTCACTTCACTGTGTGTGTTACAGTAATGTAGATCAGCTCCGTGGCCTTCGTTGGCTCCAAGAAGGCTGCCCTGCTTGATGACAAGTATGAATCCAAACAGGTATAGCTCCTGAACCTCCTATATGTGCTGTATAACCCTTTGTATATGGTCCTCCTGTGGACGCGTACATACATATGTATATATAAAAATATATATGTAAATATATCTATAAGAACTTCCTATACCATACCTAAACACTCACTTTAGAGGGCAGTTACACTGATCACAACTAGGCAGTGCACTCTGAACCAGTTCAGCAAATCTATGAATGCACATATTGAAACGTACTCTCACTCAGTAGAGCATGCAGCATGTTCTTAACTCGGACAATTCTCAAAGGAAAACAGGCATTTATTTAAAGCTAAACCTGGGCTTAAAAGCTTTGCTGGCTATGAATGGACTCCTGAGCTGGGTTCTCTCAGACAGAGGGGATATTGTGTTCAGAAATCACTCAACGCTACAGAGTGTGAGAAGAGATTTGCTTTCTCTGCTCTCTGAATTTCAGCTGATGAGTAACATCAGCACAATGTTGGTTCCCAACAGCTTATGCTGGAGCCTATCAAAGAGCATAAAGTACCGTTCCCTGCAGTGAGAAGCTGGAGAAGTGCATCCTTGGAGGATGAAGTGTGACCTTCGGACATGGCCACCTCCAGTCCGACATGCCTTGTTTTCTTCCCCATCTCCCACTCCAGTTAGAAATTTCTCTCTTAGATAAATCCTGAGAAGGGAGACCTGCACCTGAAAGCCACAATCTAACTCTTGATCAGTCATTTCAAGGAAGAGTGTATTCAGGGAGTAGATTTGATTTGGAAACCTGAAACCGTAAGAATAAAAAGCTGAATTTGCCAGAAAGTTTGTTCAGCCAATATAAGCTTTATTATGGAATAGCTTTAAACCTCGAGGCTGAGAGTGAGAGGTTTTAGGTGCCGCTTTGGAAGGTGATTTATGAATAGATTTATATGTTAATCTGTTAATAAAAAATGTAGCGTACTGATAAAATATGTGACAATCATAACTCAGCTATGAGCCACATATTAAAGACTGCATCTGCTCTAGTAGAGGTTTTGATTACGCTTTTAAATGAGGGAACTGCATTGGCCTGAAAATAAAGAAATAAATGTTTTATCTAGAAATATGTGTCACATAATTCAAAGAAGTATCAAGGAATCTGCAAGAAACAAATAATAAACTGCTTTTAAGAAAATGATTTCTGGAAAGTGAAGCTTATTCGTGAACATTTCAAAATGGAGCTCCTGTCAGGCAGCTCAGTGGTACATAAAGATAGGCAAAGTATTCTCACTCTTCCCCAAAATTACTTCCCAAACTGGATTTTAAATTGGATGATAATCTTGACACTCCAACTAGATCGAAGAAATACATATATTCAGCAAACTTAGGCCAGCTTCTGAGTACCCCTGGGTTTGCACTGTCGTATCAATGCCTGGTTTCCTCATGATTTTTGAAAGGATATTTTGAAAAATGGGAATGGCTCTGGCTCAACGATACTTCTGCAAGTAAATCTGAAATACAATACTTTTACCTCTTTTTATTGACAAAACTCACAGCACTTTATAAAGGAGTGCTACATCCCTGTTTTGCACGCGAGCAAACACCAGGCAGATAAACTGGGCAGATTAACTTTCCCTCAGGCACCTGTGGGCAGAGCCAGCAGTACAAATTCGGGCTCTCCAAGCCCTGTCTGGTGCCTATCCAGCATATCTTGGGGATGGAAGATTTATCTATTATTTGTAAGTTTTCTGATGAGCGCCAGCGCTTTGTGAGCATATTCAGAATCCTTAAAATTTCCCAGTGAAATATTTTTACCAGGAAAGATTACTTGAGTGACAATTTGTGCTGTAAACTATATTACTCACTCCTCCCCGTTGGTTTTGTTTATCATATTTTATTCCACTATACAGAGAAAAACCAAGTTAAACTCTGCCACCTCTCCTTGCACTTTTATACACTTGCAGAGCATGCTTCTCATCAGCACACGTAAATGTGGCACTACTGAGCCCTAAATAAGTAGAAAATAATGCATTTAATGCTCGGTTTGATTGAAAGTGTAAAATATGAAACCTGTTCCATTTGTTGCTATGTGACATATTGAGGCCCGGTAGGCAAGTTTTATTATTATTAACTATACTTTGTTGATACGTACTGTTGATTTACCAGTGATTATGCCAGAGAGTTAAAGATTCCTCCGGGGACTAGCAGGGAGGGAAGTGTGTCTTCAGGAGCAGCTGTGCAGTTTAAGAGCTTCATCTCTGTAGCAGGGACATTTCTGCTTCTTAGATTGAGGGAAGAAAAACTGGAGTAAAACCTTCCTTACTGGAAATGCACTGGATACATAGCTGCAGTTCATCTGCTACACGACCATACAGAAATGTTTTGTCTCTATTTCAGGTTTGAAAAAATGCCCATTCCAAAGCCCCACGATATCAGCAGAAAGAAATTGATTCCAATAAGCTTCAGATCAAGCCTTATGAGCTGATGCTGCCCAATCATGTCGCTAACTTTAAGCTTGGATTTAAGTCTTACGCCTCCAGTGGGACTGAGAAGTTCATCAAGTTTTGCCCTAGTGACTGGGTCACATTCTCCAAAGTGCTCACATGAATGTAGGTGCTCTTATTTATAAATTTGGAGCAAAGCAAGTAAAGTTGTGTGTTTTGTAGCACTTTCATTTTTTGCAGTGGGGTAACTGCAGATCTGTAATTGGAGATCTAGATTCTGGCAGCCCAGGTGATACTAGTAAGTGCACAACTCCACAGGCAATCCTACCAGGATTATGACTACTAGGGGCCTAACACGCTCTGTCTCTGAATTTAGTCCTCGCCTAATTTGTTTGTCCTCAGGAAAAAATATTAGATTGGTAACTAAAACATATTTTAATCTCAAAATTTGTGTGTCTTTCTTAACAGATGAAATAACTTATGTCTTCCAAATAGTTTTGCAATAGGTGCACCCATTTATTCTTTCATGTTCTGTTGTGGTTTGGGTGGGATTGGCCCAATCAGGCGGAACGACAGATAATCTCCTGCCCCACTTTGAAGGGAGGCAGCAGAGAGAGAAAAAAAAGAGATTTATGAGTTTAGAAGGAACTAAACTACTTTAATGAAATATTAATAATAAAATAAGAAAAAGAAAATAAAGAAAAATATACAAAACCGTATCAAGCCCCCAGGATGACAATCAGGTCACCAGCAGGCACTGGGAAAGTCCCAGATTGGGCTCAGTGACAGATGGGAACTGGATTCCGGATCTGGATTCTAGAATGCACGGATTGGGATCAAAGGCAGATGAACAGACAGAGTCCTCCTCAGACGCCGGCCATTGAAGAACGAGGCCTGACCCTTTGATCCCTCAGCTTTATACTGAGCATGAGGCAGATGGGATGGAATACTCTGTTGGTCAGTTTTGGGTCACCTGTCCTGTCCGCTCCTCCCCGCAGGTGTGACCCCTCTACGCTTTTCCGCTTCTGACCCTCCAACCGGGCAAGTAACAAAGTTGTCTGCCCTTGGGTGTTATAGCAGTAAGTATAAACAAGAGCCTCTCTGCATCCCATTCCTTGGCATCAACTATAAACATTGGTCTTATCACTCTGGGAGTGAACAGTTTTCTGCATAATATACAGTTAATTTCAGTAGTTAGAAGAAGCCTAGCTAAAAAGTAAAGTTACTGAACAAAATTGGTCCTGTTTTACCTCAAACCAGGACAATTTTAAAGAAGAGGAATGAAGTATTTTAAATACTGTTAACCTGAAACTTCACAGGGCTGGTTAGAAACTTTTTCACAAGAGACGTTCCATTAAAACAAATAATTGAAATCAAAACATTTTATGAAATTCTAACAGTTTCTATTAAAATTATCAGGTGAGAGTCCAGAAGGGAACCTTGGATACAGAGGGAAATTTTTGGTCACAAACATAAAGGAAAGGAAAGGAAAAAAGATGCCCCAAACAAACCAGGTCAGTCGCTTGAAATGAGAGAAATGCCCATTCAAATCCTCTCTCGATGCTTCAGAAAATAACTTGACCCAGAATATTTGCATCCCAAGTAACCATGTGTCTATCTCCTTCTCTTTCAGATTTTCAAAGATGTCAAAAAGTCTTGTTTTCATCTCTGTGCAAAAAGGCTGGAAATCTTGGCATCTCAAAAAGGTTGGAAAAATCATTTCACACTCAGTTCAATTGAGAACTCTAAGTTCCAGGTAAAATCAGGGTGAACAGGGGGTAGGCACTGCACTGGGATTTATGAAATGCCTGCCAAGTAGCCTGCTTTTAACGCACACCAGAGAATAGCATTACTTGCTAAGAAGTCCTAATCAGCATCTTGCATTTTTAAAAACTTACTCAAAGGCTTATGTTTTTAAAATGACCCTTCCACCTACTCTATTAATTACAAACTCCAGTATAAAACTGACTTTTCTATGGCCTCAATGTGAAAGCTGCAGATTAGGAGCTAACCTTGTTTCAGACCCATGCATAAATTAAACAGCATGTGCTCAAGTGCACATCATTTTAAAAATGTGTTCTATAAAATGTCTAATACTTTCAGCTTACAATGCATACAAGAGGACCATTTAAAGATGGAGATGAAACATGTTGCAGGGATTTTCTTTAAAAGAGACGCTAAAAGATTTAGGGAACAGTATCCATTTTAAAACTATCTCTCTTGACTGCTGCAAGAATTTGAATGCTGCATGCCAAAGTTTCCAAAATTAACAGGTGCTTTTGGATACCCCATCTGGAGCATTTCAAGATGCTGATTTTCAGAAATTCTTTAACAATGTGCCTCAATTTTGGCAAGAAAGACAGGTAGACAAAATCACAAGTGATCCCCAAAGTACCTTGGCCTCAATTTCCTTCTGGATACTGACATTCAGCCAAAAATGTTTCTCACAAAAAAATTAACCACCACCAACGTTAACGTTTCTCATGCAACTAAAACTCATCTGGTGAAAGGTTTCTCAGGTCCCAAATGGAATTTCTGAAACACATTTCAGAAAAAAAGAGAGAGGGGGGAAGCGTCTCAAAGACGCTGGGACATTTTGTTCTGTGGAGCAGGAAATGAGCTTGTCCTGCTTCAGTTTCTGCTCCACTCCATTCACTAGTTCTCATGTAAAAACTCAGTGCTACAGTCTTGGAGAAACAACCTCAGCAGAACCAACAGAAAATTCAAAGCGAGGAGAAAACTTCAGCACCTGGTAGAGCAGTTGAGAGCTAAGAAAGGAAAAGAAATGACCCCTTTATAATATGATCAAACAGCTGACACATCCTAAAAGCTACCTCTCTTCCTCCTCTCCCCTGAAATCTCAACCGTTCTATAGGGTAATGCTATCTTTTTACGCAGCTCTTATCCAGTAACTTGCCCATATAATGCTAAATTTTGTCTTTTAGTCTACTGCAATTCCAAGATAATAACTTCCTATCCAAACTATGTGGAGTGGCTACATGACAATCCAGAGTGTTCTTTGCTGTGGAGATTACAAAATTAAGTTTATACTAATGGTAGTACAACAAAGACTCAGGAGCAATACCATAACTTTATCTTCTGGAACTGAAGACTCCTAAAGTGTATTTTCGGGAGTAACGGTTTCACAAAATGATTCTTGAAGTTGATAGAGAAATCTTGCTGATTTTGCACTGGACTTAAATGAAAGGCCTCCACAGTCATTCAACGGGTAGAAGGAAAGAGCACAGCTTTTTAATGTCTGGGAGCTGAAAACCTTTCTAAAATCAGAGAGTAACGACATGGTTAACACTAGGTTTGTGATAAGCAATAGTCATAAAGGGCATTATAATCCAGAAAAAGAAGAATTTATTTCCATGGGAAAGCAATGAATAAAGTAATGCTGTGATGAAAAAATTATGGCCTGCTCAATGGCAGGAAATATTCATTTTCTAGTTAAAGAACAGATAACTGTCAAGGAAAACATGCATTAGGTAGAGTGAGCTAGTAAATCTACCCATTAGAGAATGAGAGACTAAAGTACAGAATTTGCTGTGCTAGCAAGTGGTGGCACGGGGATATTGCTCCTGCGAGATGCTGTTGCCACCCTTGCTGAAAAGACAATTAAGAGTCATCTCCTTCACAGGAACACCCTGGCCTCCTCTCCTTTCCATGACAGCTGTGGGGCTGAAGTGTGCCCTTGCCTTTTCCCCACAGGAACAGTGCAGCCTAGGGATATAGCTGATTGCACAAGAACACTCAGTGAAAAACAGCTTTAAACTTCACCTAACCTCGCTGTAGAGAAGTATATTCCTCACACTGCCAGGCTTTGCTACACGACCAGCATATCCTGCTGTCTCTGTAGACTGTGCTCCTCATGTTCTTGCCCTCACCTCATGCAAGTACAGATGCAAGGGAGCAGACATCTGTCAACACAGTCCTGCACCTTGAAGCAGATTTAGCACCACTGGCAACCTGAAGAGTAAGTACCATGAGCAGAAATAAATCAGAGCACAATCTCAAGATGAAAAACTATCCCCAAATCAGGCCCGACAAGATCCACACAGTGTTTTACTTACCAGCAAAGAGGAGATACAAAACAACCCAAATTAGCATTGCAATTACTTCTTAAACTGCGCGCTCACCCTCGATAGAACTAACTGCAAATTCCTTGCATTTCTTGTCTCACTTTCTGATCTAATCTTTAAAATGATGCACGGTGAAGGGAAAGTGGGAGGGGGTGCCTCTAAGCCGCATCATGTGCATTATGGAGACAAGCCAAGCAGCTACTTAGGCAACCATTAGGTCGGGAAACAATCGCTTCCATTATTCCCAACACGTGTGTCAACATAATTCCATGCTTTCTTTGTCATGCAAAAAGTCTTGGCAAAGTGACTGGATACACCCAGAAAGCAGGAGCAAACTAAGCTCATTATGTTAACCGGAGATCCCACAGCATCCTCCAGTGCCATAGAAGGAGACTTCCCATGTTTTGCAGTAGGAAAGGAAACTCGCTGCACTGAAAAGGGCCCAAGCCAAGCCTGACTTCAGAAGTGTGTAAGGAAGATTCACAACTGGGTTTCGTGGAAGGGGATCCCTCGTCTGACAAGCACAAGAGGCTGTGTCAGGCAGTGTGATAACAGGCGTTGCAGAAGGTATGACACTTCACATAACTACAGAGACTTCGCGCTCTTGTGTGCTCGCTGGAAGCCTTCCAGCCATGCTAATATGGCTCTGCAAAGGGAAACTACTGCCAAATAGGAATATCAGCTTCTCTAACTCTTTATTGTTGTCATTGGTAACTCCGGACTTTGTTTTCCTTTTAAAGGAAGATTCAATGCATTTTACAACCATTAAACATCTTTTCTTCTCTCCATCTATACTTGTAACTCTTTCTAACAGCAAAAGCCTTATGCACATCAGAATGGCTTGCGATAATACTCTAACGGCTTCTTTGTGTGGTCAGGTACAGGAGGAAGGCCCTTCAATCTATCTGAAAAATGCTGAATACATCTTTGGTGCTCTAGCAACCGAAGAAGATGGTAAATATCCCAGAGCATAAGTATTTATTTATTTAAAGATAAGCAATTGGGGTTTTCACTAACAATTTTTGCTGCATCTTTCAATTTCAGATTCAGTGCAGTGGGAGGAAAGCCCTAATACTGCTGGATATTTGCAAGCCCTTTCAAGCTTTAGCTGCTTTGCCTCCATTCTGCCACGGGTAACATATATTTTTCAACCCATTTTTGCCTCTTGAATGCTTACAAGTCCAATCTTGGTTTCAGTAATGCATTCAGCAAAACACAAGTCCTCAGCAATCCATGTTCACAAAGGCCAACAATGGCTAAAAATGAGGATGGACAAGAATCATAAATGTTTCTCCTACATGTTGCTGACATCTCCTCTAATGAAAGCCAAGGATTTCTATTGATTGTTGTGTTTAAGCCTGTATCAGTCACACTACATGCTTTGTTCCTTAAGATGCCATATTTTTGGCAGATCCTGTTACCACCCAAACACTCAAGAACCAAGAGCAGAGAGCACTGTTCAAATGGGCAAGTGTAGAAGAGCCCTTCCCCCAGCATTATTGTTGGGGTGGGAATAAGCATCTGGTTCTGACTTTGTCTTCTCCGTGCTCCATCACTCTGGGCAAATTTACACTATATAGCCTTCTGAAAATGTACATCAAATATTACAGAACATTCATTAGCAAGTCAAATAAAACAAGAGAGTAAAAAATGAACATACCTGAATAAGAGAAACATTGTGTAGACTGAGTCTGAAGAGGTAGTTCCTGCATGAACAAGCAGAAAAATTACAAACTGTTAGGCTACCAAAGAAGGAAGGGAAAAGTTATAAAAGCAAGTCGTAGGTTTTGGTCATTCATTTCTACAAACAAGATTTTCTTGGACTCGTCTCCACAAAATGCAAAAATAGTTACATGCTCCTTGTTCATCAGTGTCTTGGTGCACCTCATAACAAAGCTCTGAGCAGGTTTGGAGTAAAATATTCCAGAAGCCATAATGAAGAAACACAATGAAATCCCAACAACAAAAGGACTGTTTGCAAACCCCCAAAGGGCTTTGGTTGAAGTCCCGTATGGGCTGTGCTGATGTTTTTCTCTGCATTCTGAGAAAACTGGGGTTGGACAGAAGCCAGCTGGAGCAAAGCTGACTCCTGTAGTATGCTTCCCCCAAGCCTGTCCTTGTGGGCACTCCCATTCAAGACTTTGTGGAAAAGAAAGAGAAGAGAACTGATGCTTCTCAGCAGAATCTCTCTGCACAGAAAACCAGCAGGGAAATCAAGGCAGTGACTGCAGATACTCCCAATCCTCCTGTCATCACATCTCCACAGGCAAAGGGCGGGAATTCCTGACACAAGTCACTGTAGCATGAGGTACCACATATCAGCTGAGCTCCTGTAACCCTCCTTCTGCATGTTCCTATCCCATCACAAATAGGAGGGAACACACATTTGCATAAACATCTATGGATGAGGCTTAGTTAACAAGATTTATCTCACATTTTTGCTTACTAAGACAATGCAGTTACCAGGAATCAGCTGACATACTAGGCCATACGGACTTGATTGTGTGCTTGAGGGTTTTGGCCACATCTAACTTCATATTTTTGCATCCCATCTGTCAGGGGGTCTGAAGAGCTGTGATCTTTTTCCAACATCCCTGTCACCACAATCTCCCAAAGAAGACACATTTATATTATACCAGGTGAACTACGCTTTTGGAGGTGGCTCTAAATGGTAGAAAGTGCAGCTTTGATCGTATACCTTCATCTGCTCTACAAGTGCCAGTATACAGACATTCCCCTACCTAGTAAAATGCAAGTTCCACTCTTAGGTCAGTGAAGTCAAGAGAAATCAGTGGAAAGCTCCTATAGTGATGAAAAGGTTCTAAGGACTCTTCTGAAGAGCCTTGTTAAGGGTCTGTAGTCAGCAGCACACTCTGCTCAAGCAAAGAAAGTAATTCAGACTTTGACATACGAGAGATTCATACTGGGTCACAACGACCACTACAAGGCTTGAGCAATTTTTCCTTCTTCTGCTATCTCTCACTTGTATATCATCTAAGTCATAATCATAGAGTTGCCTGTATACTTTGTCCCAGTTCTACAAATAAATCAAAAGGTCTCAACTGCTGCTGACTGTCAATAAAGAAGGATGGGAACAAGGATGATGGGGAACTTGGGAAGTCCAACTTCTGGTACCGAATCTTCAGTTGATTTGCTTTGATTTGCACCATCCTATTCTGTACTGAGACTGGTTACCTGGAGACAAATGAGACCCATTAGCAATATCTGAACAAAATTTATCAGTAATTATTATACCTCCTGTAATTAACCAGAGGAGTACACACACACAAAATATCCATCTTTTCTTCTAGTCCTATCACTGGAGATCCAGCAGTTATTTTGTACAGTCTGAAACCCTATTCTGTCTCAAAGGGCTGCATGCTTTCCCAAATAATTTGTTACTAACTTTTTAGCATCAGCTACAGACTTAAATATTATGTCCTGCAGGTGCACGCAGCAGACCAGAGGCACTAAGCTTACATACAACTAAAATTTCAAAATGGAGAAAAATTCTCATCCAGTGACTGATCTGACAGCTCCCTTAGAAAAGCACATGCTACTCTCACCAAAATATTAATGTGACTCCAGGACATGAGATATCATGGAATAAGCCTTCTCCTGGGGATGTTAAGTATGTCACTGGCCTCCAATCTTACAACACCCTAAGGAGAAAGTTCTCACAACTAGGGACTTGAAGTTGCTATCTTGTTGTTAAGCATGCTATTTAAATGCATTGATTTTGGGAGTCTTATAATGCAGATTTCAGCTCCTTGTTTTAGCCTTGTAAAAAGCTGGACAGTTTGACTGAGTAATAAATTTTAATATTAGGTTTTTTTCCCTGATAGCACTGCAGAGCAAATTCAACCAAAATATCTTTAATGGAAGAGACGCATCTAAAGGACACAATTTTCATTGCGCTCAGCCAAAACAGATGCAGACAGAAATAGTGTCCATTTAAATAATGCCAGTCTCTGTCCTCTCAGCGACTGCTGTGTAGCACCTGGACAAAGCATTAGCGGTGAGATCACTTGGGTGGCTGAGTCCTAAACCAGGCAGGAACATAGTACTAATGTGAATAGCACAATGATCTTCCAAAGGCTTCATACTAACCTCAGCTCTCTAAGTCTGACCCTGTGGCTTTCTTACAGAAAGGAGGGTTACCCTACATTTTTCATCAGCTTGCCTCACCTGGTGTCTGCACAGCCACTGGCAGTTTCTTTTTGTTTGTTTGATCCTTCTCACATCTCATTGGCAGTAATACGAATACCGGTAGGCAGACCAGGCTATCGGAGACACCTCCAGACTCCAGTTGACCTGCCCAGCTAGAAATGACTAATCCTTAATTAATAACATGCTCTTTTAACTATACTTGTTCTGTAAAGCTGTACCAGGAGTTAAAAGCCAAGGGGAAAGATCTGCTGAATAAGACAGTGCCATTTTTATGAATTGCATTTTAACTGCAATTTCAGTCCAAGAATGAGCAAGGTCTCTGAATGACAGGCATGGTTTATTGTACCTAAAATTGCCCCATTTGTGTCCTTTTTTCTGCTTGTGTTTGAAGTTATGTCTGTTTAATACCTCGCTGAACTATAATTTAAAGCAGCTGAAAGAGTAGGATTAAGAAATATATGAGAACATTGAGATCTCTGCATGAATGGATGAGGTGCCTTCTTGGTCTCTTTTTTTTTCTTCCTCCCATTTTGTCTCATAAGTGAATGTTGGCGAATTCCTTTCTCTCTTAAATTAAACCCACCTGGACTAGGCCAGAAGACCAATTGCCTGGTGCAACCAACTATTCTAACAACCTCCTTCTCCTGTTTAAAAAGCTGGTGCGCAAACTTGGAGGGATAGGAAGCCTTCTTACCCAATTCCCGTCCTAAAAGGTCATGCAACTTCACTCCATGGTATCAAAACACGAGCTGTGTTTCATCCCAGAGTTGGCTGCACTTCAGCCATCTCCAGAGCAATTGACTACACTCTTCTAAGAACTCCAGGACAAATGGTATTATACACATTAAAAGGTGCCTCAAACCACTAATTATTATTACTATTAACCTTATTATTCATGAACATCAGTGTATTTCTGAAAACGCCCATTTTAAACAGTAAGACCCTGAAGTCTCAGCCAAGACTGTGGTTTTGTTGCGTTAAGACACAGAGTGGGTTGATGGTGATTCCTCTGGAGACTGATTCAGAGCAGATGCCTATTTAAATAACCTGAAGGTGGATCCTCTCTCTGTCACCTCTGATTGAAGGGCGGTATTATCCCCCGGCTGAGATATATCAAGTTAGCTGCTGTAAAGACCCTCCTGCTCTATACAACCTAGTCTTGAAGAATTTGCCATCTAAATATATACATAAGAGTGGAAAAGAGACATCATTTAAATTTAAAACACAGATTGAGCAACTTAGCCAACATCACAGAGTATATCTACAGCATACCCAGGAGCTGATCTCCTGGTCCATTAGTCTATGCCCTGGTTAGGAGAATAACTTGTCCCCAAATTTGGGGCACAGCATGTAAACCTGCGCTGATGTGCTATTTACACTCATGGAAATTGGGTAGATGTTGAATTACTTTCCCAAACTGGTCCCTCTATGCTAGTCTGCGTATGAACAGAGCCAAGCTGCAGTATAAATCCTGTAGATGAAAGTATTTGTTAATTGGCTTCATAATTTGTATTTGGCTGCCTTGTAAAATGATTAAGTGCCTGGTACCACAAAGCATACATACCAGAACAGCCGGAGAGCAGCTGAGATGTGTTTCAAGAAAGGGTGGAAGAATATATCCACTTATATCTGCTTGCCATGACATTCCCAAGTAAAAGCTGCTTATTAAGTGTTTATTTCACACAGCCAAGCGCACCTTGGATGAACTTTGTAACATGATGCCCATGCACTTGTTCACACATTGCCTGGCCTTGAAACAATTTACAGTGAAGGCAAAGTACTTCGTCTACGATGCCACTGAGCAACAGAGCTACAAGATAAACTAAGCCTTTCCGATGGGAAGCCAAGAGTGCTTGAATAATAGCAGAGACCCTTCCTCTTAAGAGTTCTGAAATTATAAGGGTTGCAACATGCTTCACAGACTCGTTCAGGCCTCTTTTTCAGTGCCTCTTTTCAGGCACTACATCTGTCAGCACTGTGCTGGCTGATTAAAAGGTGCTTCCTTCTAATTAAAAGAGAGCACGCTTCAGTTCTGCTGTGGGAGATCGGGAGGAACATCCCTGCAGTCAGTGGACTGAATAGGTGTAAATGAAAGGCTACTCTAGCTTCAAATTCTTTTTTCTATTTAAATGAGCAAGGCTTGTTCACATTACCCAATTCTGTCCCCCTCCACACACACCAAGCAGGTAAGATAACCTCTCTGTGCTTCAGAACAACCCCTGCTTGCAAATTGGGAGCCACGAGATCCCTAATGCTGGCCACCACCAGAACCTCTCAGGACTCTGACACACACTCAGAGACCAACAACATGCTGCTTTATCTCAGCTGGTCTGTATCACTACAAGACATGTACACCTGCTTGCATGTTGCTACTTGCCTATACCTTATAGTAGACATGAGAAGCTCACCCCTCCCTCGTTACAGGGCAGGCTATCTCAAGCTCTCTCTCTGTATGCAGACAATTACACTGCAAGTAGAAACAAAGCCAACAGAAGCTGATAATAATGTTTAATCATGCTAAAAAAAATACGTTTAAGGAAAGCTGAAGACAACTGAGTGAAGAGTCACTCTCCCTTTTGGAGGCTATTATTGCACTGAAACAGTCATCCAACACAGCCCAGGTGAGGTACTGGAGATTCAAGTAAGCTCATGCTGCTCTGGGAAGGTGTTCCCTGCGCTTGTAGAATAGAATAGAATAGAATAGAATAGAATAGAATAGAATAGAATAGAATAGAATAGAATAGAATAGAATAGAATAGAATATTTCAGTTGGAAGGGACCTACCATGATAATCTAGTCCAACTGCCTGTCCAGTTCAGGGCTGACCAAAAGTTAAAGCATGTTGTTAAGGGCATTGTCCAAATGCTGCTTAAACACTGACAGGCTTGGGGCACCGACCACCTCTCTAGGAAGTCTGTTCCAGTGGCTGACCACCTTCTCAGTAAAGAAATGCTTCCTAATGTCCAATCTAAACCTCTGCTGGCGCAGCTTTCAATCATTCCCACTTGTCCTATCACTGGATACCATACTCCCTCTCCACTTTCCCTCCTCAGGGGGGGATTGTGCTGCATTCAGGAGCCAGGTCTGCAAGAGTGACTCACAACTGTCCCAGCATAGATAATAAGAAAAATAATTAATAGAACAGGGTCCTTTGGGCGATACAAAACAAGACACAGAATTATGCATGTGACAAACCTAATGCTCCCTTCTGGCACTCCTGGAAGCCACGTGCTGGGGATGAGCCTCAGGCTAGGAGCCAGCAACTCCTGTCAGCTCTTCCTCTCTTTGCTTCTGGAGGCCTTAGATATACTTTGTACTTCCACAGTACATGACAAACACAGCTTAGTCATGCTTCACGACTCCCTGGGAGCTGGTTAGTATCATTCCCCCCTTATACTAATGGAGAAAATGAGCCAGAAAAAGGTTAAATGACCTTCTCCAAACCACACAGCAAGTCAGTGATGGAATCGAGATCAGACCCCAGGGCTCTTGGCTACCAAATCTCATGCTAGATTAACGCACAGTGCCTCTACGTAGGTCCAGCTGTGGCTGAACTTTTCAAATGGTTATCCACATTTCTGAACTAGCCAACCACCCCAAGAAACCCAGCTTCTCAAGGGTGAGTCTGGCCTTTGCTCTCAGAAAGCGTTAATTATATGCCTGCTCTGGAGTGGGATGTGACGATCCGATCCATTTGCAAATGCTACTCCAGTGATACGTTTGAAGGGCCGGGCATACACATGCTGGAGAAAAGGTGGATAGCCAGCATGTCTCTTACAAGCTGGATCCTCATTCACCAGTAATTTTGTTTCTATTGAAGAAAAACTTGTCTGGTACATCATTCTTCCTTAAAAATCAATAGATGTTCAACAGGGAACCATACTAAATGGCATACAGTAATATGATGCAGTTGCTGTATGAGCAATTGCTTTTCCCACAGCAACATTTCTCAGTGATAAATCCAGACAGAGCTAGAGGAGCATCCTCTCAGAAGAGGCTCCTTATGAAAGCAGCATATTATTCTGATTAAGCAGCTCCCAAATTAAGCCAGGCTCCCAGCTACTGTTTCTGGGTTGCCACTGAGGCCCATTTAGTACTTCTCAGTGGAAACAAGGATGAAAATCAAATCCTCTGTATTCCGGTCAATGGAGAATTACCACCAGCCTTAATGGCACAGGGCACATGTCACAGATCTGCTCAGGCTCAGTGCTGTATACTCAGAGTCAGCTCTAGAAGAGTCAAAAGAGGCAGATGCTCATAGCTGCAGAGCATGCAGGACAACAGCAAAGCTGTGGCACCCTTGGACTATACCAATATTCAGAAATCTAGACGGACGGCTGCTGCCGTGGGAGGGAGAAACAGGAAAGGGACTGGCCCTTGGATTGACAGCGGTGTCCCCTCCTCCATCGGCTCACAAGGGGAGCAGCAAGCTGGCTCTGGTGTCTCTGGCCCTTCTCTTTCCCCAGGGCAGGAGAGGAAAGCTTTGCTCCAATGTGATCCCACCTCCTTAGGGGTGACAGTGCTTGCTATGCTCCTGAGACACCTTGAACCAGACGTTTTCTGGAGGGCAGCCGTAGGTACACACTTCAGAGAACGGGGAGTGGGATTTTTTTGCAATATTGTTTGAACATATTTATAAAACACAGGCCAATTTACTTTTGTTGTTGTTGTTACATTTCCCTCCCTCTGTTTCAGTAGATGAGTTTCTTCAAAACCTCAGAGATGGAAACTGAGCCAAATTTTCAAAACTTGTGTGTGAGTTTGTTCCTAATTTCCTGGAAGAATGAGTCCGTCCCTCAGACCATCACGTTTTATCCCACATGCCACCTCAAGTCTTTCTTGACACGTGGCTGACAGCTCTTCTCTCCCCCCCTTGGGAGAGTTGGCAGAGTCACAGAGCACTTACAGCAGCTCGATATGGCTGCAAGCTGCATTGGGACCTTTGATCTCCTATTTGCCCATCACTTTTAGATGCGCTATCAATAAGTCATACTGTAAAACTCCTCTTCTTCTGATGCACTGATTATCATTCCAATATTCCCTGGCAGCCCCCCCACCTGCCTACTTATGCTGATAAACATGCTCAGTTCTGTCAGGCTTTCCTCAAACTCTGGATGAGTTCACCATGACTTGTATGCAAATACTGATAGAGTTGGCTGGTGAGCTTAAGTTATTGCCAACCAGTCCCTTCTCTTTTCTGTGGTTTTTATACCTTTGCAGTGGCACAGAACAGTAGGCCTAGCACCTAAACATCTAGATATCAAGCGATATGCAAGTCACTGTGGTGAGCCCTGCCATGTAACACTGACATACCACCAACTTAACCAGAGCAAGAGAGAATATTTTCAGTAATGCAAAAGGAATCTGCTCTGCAGCCCCATCCTGTAATGCTGTTAAAACACACGAGGTCCAAGCCTCCAAGGCTTTTGCCAAAATATCCTGACCTTGTGTTTGCTCGCACCCCACTCTCTGAAATACGCTCTTCAAACTTAATTATTCTCAGTGTGTTACTAAAACAAGTGAGCCTCTCATGGGTGGCTGCTTTTGTGATAGGGTATCACCAATTTTCATTTTATCTGGAATATGAGATATTTTTCTAGTCAGGCCTGCAATTTGCTGTGTAAGGATGCTTCCCATCAGCCTGCATTGCGCCAAGATTGCCTTTCACACAGCGCTGGCTGCACAGGCACTGGCCATGAGTCAGCCGAAAGCCTGGTTCCTCCAATGACGGGCAAAAGCGCACAGACTGCTACGCCAGTGAGGTCATTTGCAGAGAGGTAGATGGTACTGTCTTGCAGGCGATTTGAAGGACCAACTGTTTTCTCTGTCAACAAAAATGACAGACCAGAGACTGCTGTTGCCTCACCCTCTTCTCCACGTACATCTGGGGTAAAGCTGCCTCTTTGCTGCCCTATAGCTGCGGCTTCTTCTATGCGTTGGTCTGGCCCACCAACCTGAGAGTGCTGCAGCGTAGCATTTTATTTGATTTATTTATTCTGAGTTAATTAAAATTCACATTCTGTGCTTGAGCAAATGCACAAATTTTAACTAAGAAAAAAAAATTACACTTTGAACAAAGTTTGGGCCAGACTCCAAAGTTCCCAGAATCCCATAATTACAAAAATTCTCCATCTGTCCTTTCCTGTCCACACCTCTTCCCCTCCTCCCCAAGGGGTATAAGTCAGGGACAGCACAAATTTGGGGTATAACACATTTGGACGCCTTGCAGACCAGCAGAGGAAAGCAAACTCTATAGGTAAGAACCAAGCACCCCAGTGGGGCTTCACCCCTCCATGCTTATACAAGGGCTGAGCTGACCTCACCTGGCACAGTATCAGAGAGGAAAATCTCCCTCTGAACTATCCCAGGCTCAACCAGCGAGGTTAAAATCTGCACTTTCAATCAGACTTTTGTTCCCTGTGTAAAGACACTGTGCACCCCCAATTATGGATTTAAATAGCTGCAATGTCTAATCACAGGTTTCTCACCTTCACCATATTCTTTACCATGCAGGTCAGGCAGCTTCTTTAAAAAACATCAATGGTCCTTTGAAAGTTTCTGTTAAATTTCAGAGACTGATTCTCGCTTTTTTTCTCACATCACCATGTTATCTGCCCCCCTCCAGCCCCTGAGACAAGGATGCAACTTTAATTAGAGCATTCTTTTGTCTGATAGGAAAAATCACAGTGAGGAAGGATGGTATTTGTTTTTCTAGGTTTCTCCACAGCAGCGCTTTCAGCCACCCTCCTACAATCTGGATATAATCAAAAACATTATCATGCTCTTTGCTTGCTCACGTCCTTATTAATACCTCAACCGGTAAGGTAATTTCTCAGCGAAACGTGACTTAGTAGGGGGTAAAGCTGGCGTAAGACAGTGAGATACTAATGCGAGCCATCAGAAATGGCAATAACTCAGCTCAGTCATTTTGTCTCAGAAAAGTATTGAGTCAAGTCCTGTAGTGAGGGACAAATGGCATGTCATTCCTGGATGATAACAGGACAAGCCTGTGGACTGTTTAACCTTTGGCTATGCCCATGTGGTTGTGGTCAACTTTAACGTGTTTGCATTTTAGTCTCTCCATGCTATATGAGACTTTGCTTTTTTAGCCATGCTGAAGCCCCCACTGTCCCGGTGTAAGTGTGTGAGACTCACAGACTTTCATGAGCTTTTTGGGGACTTATGTCTTCTTTGGAGATGCAAGGCTGAGGGCAAGTGATTAAACTACCAGGTGGAAATACAACAGTAGAGGGTCCAAATCTCACCTCTGCCACAGGTTTTTTGTGAGTCCATAAAGAGCTTTGGCTATGTCCACATTAGCCAAGTGCAGAGACCTCTGAGGTTGTGCAGACTTTGACTGGTACCTTCAGAACATGGAGTCTTGCTGCAGGAGTAGCTGTGTTAGGTGCAGCACTGCATTACCTTTCAGATCTACTATAAACTCACATGTCTCAGCACCACAGCCTTTTCAGAGGGCAGGCTTGCTCTTAATCCCTCTGGACCTTGGATTCCCATCTATAGTGTGAAATTATTAGTGCTTTCCTGCTTCACAGAAGCCCTGTGAGGATAAATGTTGGTGAGGGGCCCTGATCATTTGGCAACAGAAAGTATTCTTGACAGAGTTTAGACCCAGTGCTGATAGTCCAAATCTCTGGATCAACTCCGACCCGACTTCTGCCACTGAATTTCCTGGTTTGCAAAATGCTTTTTGCCCAGGCAACATAATCTGCTGAGACTTATTCTCTTCAGGGTTCAGTGGCAGCCCAGATCTGGACAGGATTGAAGGTGCCCAAGGGTAAAAGTGATATTTTCCAAGCAGCACAGGTTTTGAGAGTTTTACTGCAGTGCTCTGGAGCTTTCTGCCAAGCAAGCAGGAAAGAGCCTATGTTCAGCCAGAAATCTGCATGAAACCTGGTGTCTGACAGACTAATCTATCATACACCAGAGACTTTCAATAAACTTAGGGTGCCAAACCTGCTGGTGGAGGGTCCTAGAGTATATTTACAATTTGCCATATTTCTGCAAGCCACAACTTGAAGCAACTCTTCTGGGACATCAGTCACTCCATTCAGTCTTCAGCTCCTAAGCCTGCATGATCCAGAGTTGTTTTAATGCTTATACAGCCAGGAGCAATAATAGCCAGGAAGGGGTGCGCCCAGGCTGCTGGGCTCCCCCTAAAACAATCTTTGTAAGGTCACATGGCACCTTCCCTGCTCCCCAAACTAACTATATCTCCTTTCTTGCACTTACCTACTTGGCATTAACAGGCACATTCAGTTCAGCTCTAAATCAAGGATGAAAATCGCCCCCATCAAAGCACCCAGACTTGCATTACCAGCAGCTTAGTAGCTTTATATTTATTGCAGAGAAGTCTGGCAGTCTAGAATGACGTGCACTTTACTTGCCAGTTTTAAGTCCCTTCATGCAGCCTTTGCTTACTACCCTCTACCTCCAGGCTCTTCTTGGTAATGACTATTTGTGACAAGGGCTCCTGAGCGGCAGTTCCCCATGCGACAGCCATGAGAGATGATCCTTTCCCATCTCCTGATGGAGCTGACAGCCCCCTTGGCAGGCAGAACTATGAAGACTTCCGGTCATGATGCTTTCTGGCTGGTTTTCTACAGTAACACCTCCACTCGCTGCGAATGGCCAACCTTTGTAGCCATGCCTCTCACAGCCGCAGCCCCAGCAGGCTACTGCCCCGAGCTGACACCCCCACAGTTTCCTTCTGGGAAAAGTCAAATGTTTCCCTTAGGGCTTCCCAGCCACTCTCTGTGCAGCCATTTGTTTGGGTACTATCCTCCTGTTGTTCAAGCTGTTTCCCTTCAGCTTGCCATCGTGCCAGATTGTCACACGGTGTCTCAACCATCCTCCTTTAAATCTTCTATGTTCTCCTCGCCAGAGAGCTCTTGTGAAGCATGGGTTTTGGCTTGAGTCCAAGCAGGGTCTTTCTTTACTGGCTCCTGTCTCTGCCCAGCCAGCAATGAGATAGTCTCGAGGAGTAAGGCTCCTCGAGAAGGTGGGATGTCACAGCTACACTACGTACCTCCTCCACAAAACCCACCCTCCCCAGGGATTCGGTACCCTGCCTACAGCATAGGTGAGAGAGTAGAACACTGCTTCTCCAATGTGCAGGTGAAATCACTGTTGTGGGGATGGGAGAAGGCCAGAATGTCTCTGCTACAGACAGGGAAGGGAAGGAGGGAGGGGAAAGGGCAAAGGAAGAATGTTGGAGAGTCAAGCTGGGACATTCTGCAGGAATGGGGATGGAGGCTTCCTCCTGCCCCATCACCATTACCTCCAACATCCCCATCACAGCACGGGCACACTGGTGTAGGCAAAGGGTCTGCGGCTGTCTGGTTGCCCAAGCAGGCTGCTGCTCTCCATGGTTTCTGACAACATCTAGATCTGACCTTGAGCTACAGCAAGCAGATACCATCATTTCAAACAGTTGCATCTTTTAAGTCATCACTTTTTAACACAGGTTTCCTTTGCTTGCCCATCGAGTTAGGAAATTCAGCTTATCTCCTTTGTTAAGCCGTTTATTATACAGCAGCTCATTCAAGCTGCTCTTCCCAGTCCATTCACCAGCTGTATTACTGACAAAAGAGCAGTGTCCCAGTCTTCTAGCCTTTGTTCTGGTACCAGAATAATCTCCTCTGTGGCTCTTCTGCCGTGGCGGCATATCTACAACTTGTGTCTATAATTCAAAACTATAGCTCATTATGTGACACTAATCTGCGAGAAACTGCCACCCATTTCCTCACCATTACTCTTTGATTTCAGATGTTTAGGTAGAGCAAATAGACCCTCAGTTAATAAAAGCAAACTGCTCACTAGGAATGCTGTATAGCAGAGTTAAATTTGAAATCTAATAAGGGGAAAGAGATTGAAAGTAAAGACAATAAGCATTCCAGATCATGCTATTAGAGAAGGATGGAAGTTTCTACGTAGTCAAGGCTGCAATCAGTTTCCATTTCAGCTCCTTTATTGGCTTTGACTTGGAAGGTTTCTCAGGTCTGAAAAATTCAAGGTTTATCCTTGATGAAAAGAAGAAAGCGTTTTGCAAAAAAGCAGGACAATTGGACAAAATGGCATTGCTGATAGCTAGCACAGGAAAAGCAGGATGCAAGTTCCCAAAACCATCATTTTTTTTAATGCATGAGGGGATTTATGTGTCTTGTTTTTTGAGCTATTCAGATCATATTTTCAAGTTTTTTCTCAATAACAATGAGGTCTAGAAAATTGTTTTTCCCCCTATTAAAATAAGCTCAAATAGTAATCACATGCACTCAAGAGCTGAAAAAAGCAGCAAATATTTCAAAACAATCACTCATTCACAGAAGAAAAACAGTACATTAAAATACTAGCACTACATTTAAAACAAAAACAAAACATGCAAACTATGAGTCAAAATGAAGGTTGTGAATTTTTGAAATGTGTGTTTTTATACTTAATGAAATGAGGTTCATAATATGGGTAGTGTGAGATTTACAATGTTCTAAACTATTCATAACCTTACTTGCAAACGTTTGGATTTTACAAATGATGTGACAAGTAAATACATTGCTTAGAAACCATGGTGGGCTTTTGAAACTAATTCTTTTGTTTCTGGATTTTGACTTGGCAGGTGTTTGGTGCAGTGGAGTTATCAAACTCCTCTGGTTAGCACTTAGACAGCACCAGTCATTTGAGGAGGGCTCTCAGATAAGGATAAAGCTTAAAAATCTGAGACTCATGTTATTCCAGCTCCCTGTCTGCATGGCATGCCCTCAATACCTCTTACAGTTTCAGTCACGCTGTGTCCAATTCCTGAAACCAAAAACCCTCGTGAGCCCCAGGATCTTCTTTTCTTCTAGGAAGCATTTTCTATGAAGCTTTGAAACGCAGGATGAACTAAGCCAAAGAGATGCTGTGGTGAGGTCATACTGCTTTTAAATAGAGAGAGAAAGAACTAGTCTGAAATAATTTATAATGCTATCATCTAAGAGAATGATGTTAACCAGGAAATTGAGAAGTGGGAGTACTTATAAACTCCACCCTGATCCCAAACTCCTTCCACAACCCCAGAATAGCTGGCATTACTACTAATATGATCTACAGTAGCACATTTAAACATGGTTAACATTTAAATTTAGGTTTCATAAATTACACCCTGTAGAGATGGATAGAGACAGCTCCTATCTCTTTGAGGTATTGTTTCATTTGCAGATTCAAGCAGATGGTGCACGAGCAACTAATGACTCAAAAAATCACCCCTAAAAATAGTCCAGAACAAGGTGTGGATTTATCAAGGAAGGAGGGAACAGAAAAGGCTTTACTTCCCGTTCCCATTTCTCTGGCACAGCTCCAGGAGCTCAGTGTACCCAGAGGACCCACAGTGCTGAGTAGCACTGAGGACCCCATCTGCACCCCCATATTCATGCACCTCTCCCTGCCACCTCGGGCAGGGTGGAAATGAGATGGTGAGGAGCGAAAGGGCTCAGCTCTCCCCACTTTCCCCACACCAAGCCTGTATCCAACCCAAGAAAACCGCCCTGGGAAATTACATCTCCATTAACTCTCTCAAGAATTCCTCGGCAGAGCCACGTGGCACAATTGAAACTTTCAGTCTCCCAGTCAGGTGTGTACTGCTTCACAGGTGGGTACTACTTCATGAAAACTGACTTTTCCAAGCAAATTCTATAAATACTTGTCACTGCTATGAGGCGATACCCTGCACCATATTGTACTTCCAGCGGGAAGTCAAATTTGCTGTCATTCCCCTGTTTATAATGATATGGTAGCTTTGTGTTGAACCGCACTCATACAAAATCTTGCGGAGACAGAGACTCCCTCCAGGACGTGTTGCTGGGGTTTGAGCAGGGGTGAAGCGTGTCAGCGTTAGCAGCCTCGGCGCGGGGGGAAACCTGCCATGCAGCCGAATTATGTAAAGCATAAGTTTCTCAGAGCGACGTGCCTGTGTTTGTGCAATGCCTGGTAGAAGGCACTGTTCACGGCCGTCCCCAAAGCAATGCCGTTGTGAAGTTATAAATATTAATAATTGCTGGTTACAGATTCCAGCACAGGTAAAGCCACAGCTTGAAAAGTAAAGTGTTTCTGTATGAAAAGCAGGAGGGCCTCTAGCAATTTGAACAGGAAGGTAAGTGTTATTATTTACTGCACAAATACACACAGAAAATATATATTAAATCACACTTCGGTTGTCTCTGTGGAGCAAAACTCTCCCTCTGTTACACATCTTGCTCTTTTCTCATGTTCATATCATGAGTTCTTCCAGCTCTGCTCCTCACCTCCCTGTCCTCTAATGCTGAATAACCCAGGAAGAAAGCAGTCTCTTCCTCCATTTTCATTAATAGCACAGACTGCTACCACAATGTTATCTGATTCTAAATGTTACACTTAAACTGATTTGTTAGACCATGCTTAGTCTTTTCTTTTTGGTTTGCCTTATCTGTTTATTATACAATAAAAAATAGTTGCTGCTGGGGCTGATGATTCAACCACTCCTGACGTATATTATTTCACTGAACCATAGTTCTTTTCCCTGTTCCAAATGCAGCTCTACATTTGTTAGAGCTTGCCTATGCTTGTACTGTGTGTTTCTACCCTCCTCTTATGGCATCCTAAATAAAAATAATGTTTAAAAATAAAGGAAAATGTATGCTAATTATATACAATGGGCCAGAACAACAGAGTTGCACCAAAATGCATTAGGTGAGGATCTGGCTATATCAGCAAGATGAAGCAAACAGGTTGTGGAAGAATTCTAAAAGAAGAGAGAAGAAAGCAATCATTTACACTGCCAAAGTCTCACTACGACTTATACTAAGGTGTGCAAATGAACCTCGTCCAGAGGGAAAGTCTGGCCACAGCAAATAAACCCTAAAGTCAAATTCAGTGCTGGCAGAGGGATGGTGCAGAATGATTTACTATAACTCTTCTAGCATTCACGATACTGAGGGAGATGCCAGCATTCTGCTTCATTAACCAGTCATTTTGATTGCATCTTTTTTTTTTTTAAATTCTAGTAATTTTCTCTTCTTTGCAATTACACTAGGAGTCTAAATCCCTCTACATAAATTATAGCTTTCTTTTTGAGGGGGAGACTGGCCACATGAGCTGGAAACACACTCTCCTCTGAATCCAGAACCTGAAGGGAAAGAGCTTGAGCAGCACCCCTGGACTAATTAAAAGATTATCTTTACCTTGCTCCCACAATGAGCTGGTTCCTGTTGGCATCCAGTGCAAGCTGAGAAAAGTCATGCACACCTGGATAGGTGAAATTCGACACCCAGGGCTTGAGATCTGCAATAAAAATGAGAAAGCAGAAAACAATAAAGCTGCTCTAGAAGCAGTGAGTTCACCCGGACATCCACTAATGGATTTCCTACCGAGTTATCTGTCAGGGGAAGGCTAATTAATAATCTATTTAAAGGGTTTCTATTTATTCTGATTCTCCGCAGAATGTGCAAAAAAGGGTACATAAATGCAGGGCTGTCTCAGCAGTTATTTTCACATCCAAGACAGAGTGTCAGTATCAGTTTCAGAGACAACAGCAGCTCGATTTTACTCCTGTTAAAACTGAGGAACCATCTTCAGTGCCAGGCGTAAGTGATGTAAAGGGACTAGGTTGCCCACTGTAACACCTCCATAGCTTTGCCTTCTCTGCTAAGCAAAGGGAAACTGCTGCCCTCCAGAAAGAGAAGGTGGGGTCAACTGATTGAAAGGCAAGTTAGAGTAGAAGTGATCTGCACTCAAGACCCGGCTGCTCCAACGACAGGTTTTACCTTCTCTTTCAGGTTTTAGGTTCTCTTCTAGGTTTCACTTTATCTAACATCTGGGAACCCTATCAGTTAAATCCTTCCTTAATTTAGATGGCGGGGGTCACCACAGCATCTTTGTGGCTGACAGATTGCACAAGCTTCAGACTGGCTCTATCAACTAACTTGGATTTGCCAATCTAGGCAATTGTCCAAGCTGCAATCACACAGGTTAAATGCAAAGCAATAGATTTGGCTATGCTATGCTTGTGGAGACAAAGCTCTTCCAAAAGATACATCTATTAACACAACATCAATTGAGAGATGTAGGGCAGATAGTCCTGATGTAAGAAAAAATACACCTGTTTAAAGAAAAAGCTGAATTACTATTTTTAGGGTACTCTCAGGCATGATGCTAGGGCATTCACAGAATCCCAGCTTTCAATACAGTTCTCAGCTTTGACCTTGTGTGTATCACAGATCACAGAATTTCAGCCTCTCACACCTTTACTGCACAAAATAACTGGGGGTACATTCATATGTATCTTTCAGAAAGTCATCCAGCTTTACTGTGAGGACTTCTCTGTTAACTACTCTGGCTGTTAAATACATGGAGAAAACCAAATATCTGAGACAGCAAGGCACAAATGAGACCAAATCAATATATCTGTAATCCCTCTGTGACCTGTTGACAAGTAACCCTCCTCATTCAAGGACTGGATGTTAAAGATCCAGGAGGCTCAACATGAAAGGTAATATCTCTTGGCCTCATGCCAACAGGTTACCAATACACAGGCCAATGACCTGATGATTCATAACAATAATGATGCAGTTCAGACCAATTCAAAAAAGCTCTGAAAACACATGCTCCATCGTCATTTTATATCCCCAATGATAAATTGAGAAGTCTGACTGAAGACAGTCAGGTTTGCATGTTTCGTTGTAGGCATTAGTTCCCCTTTCCACAGGGGTGAGATGACAATGATGATGAGGAATCTCATTAAGGCCTTAGGCATCTTGGCATGCTTTGTAGGATTACAGATGTGCAATGGTTTAAAACCTTTGACGTATGGATATTTGTTGAGCAATTTCAAGTCCCTTCTCCCTCCAGGGACAGATGAAACCTAATCAAGCCCTTCAGTTATCAAAACCTTAAGAAAACACATATAAAAGTCCCTACACTCTACTTGTCCTGCCTCCCTTTCCAAAGCAGAACCTTGTCGTGGAGCTTCTGCCTCTGTCCTGAACACCATCACGTTTCGTAACAGCTCCTAAGCCTCCTCACCATGGAGCTGGACACCATCAGGCCTGGTCCCTGCCTAACCGGGCACTGCCAGGGCCTCTCCGACAACAAGCCCTCCATCCTCGCAATCTAAAACCCTGTTGCCAGGACCAGGAGGCTTCCAGCCCTTCTCAGCATTCCTGTCACACTATGTAACCACACACAACACGTGTACCTCCTCTGCTCTTCAATGAAAAGGCATGAGTTAAGGAATAACTCAGCCCGTCTAACCTTCAAGCATCTCCACCTCCTACACTCCTCTGGGACCCTTAATGATGTACTAGCACCAGGGAGGCACCGCAGTTTCACCTCTGGCATTCTCCTAACTAATGGGGCTCTGTCTTCTTTTCCTGTAGCTCTTCAGCTGCAGAGACATTTCTGAGCCAAGCAGCAGAACCAGCAACAACACCACCTTTCAGGCAGGTTAGCCGGCTGACATGTGCTGCAGATCTCCTGGCATTTCTGTTGGCTGACGGGGGTGGGATTAGGGGATTGCTATATAATGATGATACCTTTTAAGGATCCTGCTTTTAGGCCATAATTTCTCTTGTCATTTTACCTCCTCTCCTACCAACTCTTTCCTACTAACTAACCCACTGTTACAGTGCAGTGGCAGGAAGAGTATTTCTTCATCTGCTGCTCTAAGCAAAAGCTCTTCACTTCAGAGAGGTACACTCATCAGTTCTTCCTTTTAATGGCAAGCTCTGTCAAATTACAGGTAAAAATAATTAAAAAAAATTAAAGGCAGTAGGTGGCTTGAATCTTTCCATGTTGGCTGAAATGTCAATCAAGCCCAAGAAATAACAGGCAGTGTCTTGATTTCTATTACTACTGCAGGTGGTACAACTTATAAAGAAACCCTTCCCAGTTATTAAATTAAAGGCTGCAAGGCATGCATCCTCATAGCAAAATTAAGCTTTTATAGGCATGTAGTTGGAGATTATTAAACCCAGCATGGTCCCAGCTAAGAATGTCTAAATGTGAGTTGTCAGAATTAATGCCAAACGGCACATTTTCCCTCCCAACCTTCTTTCTTCCTGTTAAGAGGGAAGGGATAAAATGGAATGGAAATGCAACCAAGAATCAGGACACAGTCTTTTTTCATTCAACACATTCAAATCTACTGCTCAGACCACAGGCATCCCTAAGGACAGTTCCAGCCTTTCATTTTGAAACTAGCTCAGTTCTGCAAGGTAAGTGCTGCCCTGGGTCTATCCCATATTAGATGAAGTTTACACATATGGACCCAATGAACTCCAGAGTTTGCTTGTATTTGACCTTTCTCAGAAGGCTGATTTTTCCAGTGCTGACTCTTTAATTTGGCTGGAAACCTTCAGTGCTGGGGCATGTTTACATTTGCAAAAGTATCTGTTTAAAAACAGTATGAAAAATTAAAAACCAAGGCCCTGGCTTTGCATGTCGGCAGCAGGAGCCGGAAAGCAAGGAACCGCATGGCTTAGGGGCAAAGTGTTCATCAAGGCCTCCTTTGTGCTTCTCATCTCTAATCATTTCCAGGGGGTTAAAGATCCATGCTCTCACTTCCTCCACCTGAGGACCAACGAACAAAAGTTTAATAGTTTCCAACACAGTCCATTGCCAGACATCTGATTCAGAGCCTCTAAAGCTCTGCAAGTCCCTTCACAGCTCAAGGTGGTTCAGGTATCCAGCTGCAAAAAAGGCAAAGCTTCGCAGGAAATGTAAGTCTGCAGACACAGCTGCGCTCAGGCTATTATGCATGCATAAGACAAGGTGAAAAGAGGCCCTCTGCCATTTCGGAGGGTGGTCCCTGCAGCCTGCTAGCACGCTGCTCTGCACTGGCTTCCTGAGAGTACAGGACTGGGAGGAGGATTAGTCAGCCGCACAAAGGATGGCATGCCAAATTGCAGGAGCTGGGTTTAAAGGCCCGATCCAGAGGCTCTTGAAATCATTGGCTGTTTTCCACTGAGCTTGACGGGGTTTGGATCAGCTTCTAAAGATGTGGTAAACCTGGTGATACTTGAGCCTTCATCTCCTCAAACCAGCTGCTCCCCACCTCACCCTTACACTGTGTGTTTTGGAGAGAAGAAGTATGTAAACACTGAGTTGAGACTTCCCTGTCTGAAGGACAGCATTTACTGCTTCATCTCACTTGAGCCCACTTGTAGCTCCCGTCTCCAGCAAGCTGTAACAGCTTTGTGCATCCAGCACACGCCACACAAGAGCAGGGAGGTTAAATGCCCATGCCCTGAAATTGCAAAGCCATTGCTAGGTGCATGGAGCATGGCTAACCACTGTGTTATTCAAGACCATCTCTTCCGGAATAATTCTCAGCACAGATTTCCTAGTCTGGAGCAAAAGAAGCTAAACTAAACAAGACCAAGGGTTCTTTGTGCAAAATAAGGGTATACCCACATATAAACTACCCATGCTTCTATCTGAGCTAGCTTTGAATACCAGTGAGGCTGGATGAGCAAAAACCTCGGCTTGAATTACTCATCCAAGTACTTCTCCTGTGTTTTGGGCAGAGCTTGCAGCCCAACATGAATGCGACACTGCCAGTTGCAAATTCATTATCTATACTGGAGCTGGCTAGTTGAAAGCCAATTCAGGCACGTCTATATGAGCTGTGCTGCTCAAGGTGTCCACACATCGAGTTATTCTGGAATAGCTCCTCATGACTAGTGCCAGGTACAGTCAATAGTTGTGCCACCATGTAGAAACACGAGTCTCCTACTGAAAACAGGAGGATTGCACGGAAAATCTTCAAAGATACCAGAAAAAGACTGTAAGGGAGGAAGATTGGGAAGTTAAGAAGGAAGATCCAGGGATCCCATTCCAGAAAAGGTAACCTTAACTGCATACATTACATAAAGCCCCTGTAAAATAAGTAAAGGTTTGTGCAATAAGTAGAGCATACATATAGCACTGGGGGCCTGCCAAACTCAACGGGAATAAATAAATACCTGTTCTGCAGATACTCAGACTTACTTTTGTGCAGTGTTAACTTGACCACACATTGAGTGCTTCCCTCACTGCCTCAGTATGGTCTCTTATAAGTTCTCGTAACTCAGCCTACGAGTTAATGGCATGTTTAACTACTGTGTGTGGGTATTTCAGCATTCTTGGGGAGGCCTAGATGACAGCCATGACTTCTGTAACTGTACAATCTCCTCTTCTTTTGGTTTGCTTCAGCCCTGGCACAGGACAAACTATGTATAGTGACTGGCAGATACTCCAGTTTGCAAGTACTCAACCACTTAGATCTTTTTCAGACCACCTATTAGCCTGGAAGAGTCTCAGTGTTGGATCCCAACAATGACTAACAGATACAAATCACTTTGTAACATAAGATAAAGTCTCAGGCTGTCTTCTTGGTATAGACTGATGAAATGTCCTCTTTTCAGAATCAGACCTACCATCTCACACCATCCTCTGCTTTAATTATCCTCAGTATTCAGAGCATTTTTCATGAAGTAGACAGTTGCCTGCTAAGACTGAGGCCACAGTTTCCATTCTGCGTGGACCACTGACCAGAACCCATCAGAAACAAAGCAAACAAGGCTATAACCAAAGATCAGAAGGCTAATGACTACCCATGCTACCACCTGGCTTCTCAAACGCAGCAAGTATGAACACATCCAAGGATGCACAGAGGTTAAAGTCTACTTACAGTGTTATCTTTATTAGACTGACAACGAATCATATTTTAATATCAGCCTCATTTTAAATTTTAGATCTCTGTTGTCGGTCACACCACAGGTTACTGCAATAGTCATTGGAAAATAACTTTCACTCCTACCCCATGCTGAGATGTAAAAGTAGCCTCCACGACACAAAACAACTCCACAATTCAGCAAATTTATCAGGAGAAGGAGAAATCTTTTGCTGCGCGGGCAGAGCTGAGCAAACAAATGTGTCAGCACTCAGAGCTCAACTTTACTCATGAGGCCAAAAAACTCAAGCTGGCTTTACCCCAAAAGTCCTCCTACACATACATATCACCCTGCTGTCTTGTCTTCCCATCACCACCTCCACCTCATTACTGGTATTCTCTTTCTTTAACCTGATCCGTTGAAATCTTTAATTGTACATTAAATATGTCCTCATCCCAACTGCTGCAATTTCTAGCTTCATTGCCTTCTTAAATCTCTGAAATCCACTCACAGTTATGAGGACGCAGAAGACAGCTGGCAGAGTACAACCACTTCTACAATATGGGCCAAACCAGCAGTTTCCTTCTGTCCCCCCTCAATACCCAAATCCAACTCAGATATTCTTCCAGCTGTCTCATTTTCATGGTTTCACTCAGTTTACCTCTCTGACCCTACATTCACCTCCCCTCCCACTCCTGCTTTCTCTTCTAGCAGCCTTCACCTTCCAGCCATGCTTCTACCTGATTTGCTGCCCACTCAATCAATTCTTCCTGTTTTGGCCAACCACAAAACTCCTCCTCAGATGAGAGAAACAATGAGCTAACCCATGAGTGGCCTCAGAGTCACTGTGATAGCTGCTTGCAGTGAGCCATTCCCTTTCAATGAGATCCAAGAAGCAAAAGAGTTGCTAATGTCCCTCTCCAGCCTGCCCAAGAACATGTGGATAGGAGATAACTGGAAGAAGAAAGAATAAGACTTTTTCTCTCTTGGTATCATGAAAGAGGGAATAGTCCCATATCTCAGCTACCAAGGAATAGGAGACAGAAGAAGAGGCTCTGCTCTTTACGACCCCGAAAGGAAAAAAAAAGAACCAAAGACTCAGGTCGTACCTTCACAAAGCGATAGGAATCACAATAATCATAGTAACCTAGACATGTTATCATTTACAGTTATGTCAAATCTAGATGATTTTGCACCTCTCCCCTCACTGCCTACAGCTCCTCCTTGAACTAACCTTGCTAAGCTTCTTCCATCCCAAGAGAAAAATGATATCTGGAGAAGTAGGCATGGTCCCAAGTGCCCAACGGCACTGACATTGGAGTCCTCTCTGTCTTCGGCACATCATGAAACTATTTAGTGTCTCAGTGCTTCAAACTGTTAAATGGGTTTAGGGATACTGGCTAGTGCATCAAGGCCTAATTATCTGTAAAACACGTGATGTACAGGAGGCACTAATTGTTGCTAATGCATACCAAGCATCTTGACTCTTTGTTTCATCATTTCTTCAAAACAAGTGTTGCTAAATCATTTCAATATGGAGAAAAAATAACTTAGTCCAAACCTAATTTTTGCAAAAGTACAATAAGGACTGCTTGTTTATTTACTTCTTTATTATTAATATGGAGCAGCTGGCAAAACACACCAGGAAGAACCCAGGGATTCAATCCCAGATAAAGAAAACACCAGAAAATAAGCATAAACTCACTCCTAGTATCGGGCAGTGTGCTGTTAAGTTGTCCTGGGGAACTCCCAAGGAAGGAGATCAAAGGACTGTGAATAATATTCCCATTTCTGCACATTTCTAAAGTTCTTCAGCAATTCTGCTCCATCAGAGAGACCAGCTTTGGCCCATTCTGTGTTTCACTTGGGTTCCTATTTGCAGATGGTGAAGCGCAGGCAGAAGCTCAATCAAGGCCTGCCCCAGGGGAGAGCCAGGAGACTGCCACTCAGCGAGTCCCCAGGCCTCAGACTGGGAGATTGGGAAAGAAGTCATGTAACATGAGAGAGGCTCTTCCCTCTTCAGCGTGGCTGCTGTTGCTCAGAGCGCCACAAGACCTCAAACACCAACTAACATCCAGCATTGCAGATCCTCACTGGTAATGGCCAATTAAGAGCAAGAGGAGATGCCACAGTGCTACTAGAGTGTAGGATACAGACGCATGGCCATGAGTCATGAATGTGTCCATTTGCCATGCCTGAGATCAACAGGACCAAAGGTGTGTGTCTACACAGCACAGGACCTCATGGAAAGAACGGCTCTGACTTTCCTCAGCAGGCTAGCAACCGGGGCAAGCACTACCCTAACACTTCCTCCCCTCCTCAACAGCCCTCCTCGAAAACCTTGCCTGCTACCCCACACAGCGCTGCACGGTGTCACACAGCCATAGCCCTGTGCCCCACCACCACCTTGTGAAATTCTGCTAACCGGTGCCACACACAGCCCCACTGTTAGCAAACCCAGAGCTTTCTTGTTTTGTTAAAGATGTCGTTGAGTGTTTAAGTATTGTGATCCATTGTTTACTGAGACAAGCCCTGCAGCTGTCATGCAATCTCCCTCGCTGAGAAAGATAAGGTGAGTGCTCATGCATCACTTGCAGCTTCCTATGACATTCTGATCAGTATAATCCCTCTTTTCAGACAGGAAAGCAAGCTGCATCTTGGCTCCTACAGCCACTGCAGTCTGATGGAAAAAACACTCCTTTGTCATCATTCAACCGTCATTCAATCTGCCTCCTCCACATCTGGAGGCAAATTTTTTTCACTGTCCTTACAGTTACGTGTTTACATCAGCCACTTGCGCCAGCAGAGATGGTGCAAGATTCGGGACAACTGTTTTCCCTAGTGAGAACGCAGGAGAGGGCAGAGAAAGCATGGCTAACCTTGAATTTCACCTGCAGGTAGACAGACCTGCCACAGAAGCAGATGTGTCTGATTTTGATGAGCATCTGAAACAGAAGCTGACCTTCTTTGCTGGCTCGCCAGAGACTGAACTGGAGATGCCAAGTCAAACGCACAGTTTGTGCTTTTCAGCTAACCAGGCCTCTGAGGACTCCAGTCTTCTGTGGACAAAGGTCCCACTGTGAGTCAGTTACACCAATGAATTGAAGCAGAGGCTGTAAAATTCTAAAAGACTTTTGAAATGAACCTGATCTCATAAGGATCAGTCTTTTTAAATTGGAAGCTGGCTAATAATAGTAAAGGATTATCAAAGACCACATTTCACCAATGACCTCTGCCTCTTTTATTAATGTGCTGTAAAACAGAGCAATCCCCGTGTATAAAATACAAATCTAAATTTTGCAGTTCAAGCACTTCCATTAAAATACATTCTAAGGATTGCCCAATGTTATATAAAGGAAAGGATGGATGATCTGTGAAGTCAGAGCTTTTAAGCCAAAGCACAAGAGTTTCTTCAGGATTTTATCTGCACCTCCCACAGCTAGAAATGATCATAAAAACCTCTAATCCAGTCTGCTGTGTATTGCAGATCACAGACTTTCATCCAGCTAATCCTATACTAAGATGAGGAACACGCTGGATTTCTTAACCACTTGATTCTGCCATGTTAGAGGAACAACTTGGCCCGTTGGGCCTATGGTAGGAGAACTCACTAGAAACAAAATTATATGATACAGTTTCCATTTACAGACTTGATGTTTCAGTGCTGCACACTTTGACTGTGGCCTAGCTCAGCACATAAGCCTGCACTTGGTTTCAAGTACACAATCCCATTGACTTCAAGGTAAGTACATATTAAGTGCTTGACTGAGCTGAGACTGTTCGCGGCTTTCCAGGGTGAACCCTGCATGATTAAACAAGAATATTTCTTATGAGATTGCTAGTACTAAAGTGAACTTTATCAAAGCATAATGACATCCTTGAATGGAAGGTTTTAGGAGAATGTGATATATTAACACACATCAGAAGCAGATGTGCTAAATAAATGAGGTCTGCCATACCACTGGCTCACAAACTTATCCAGTTAGGGAACTATGCTAAGTAAACTTTAAAATTGAGAATGAGGTCTCTGTAAGGCATGTCTTTGTTTGCACTGAACCACAGAAAAAGAAGAAAAGCACTTTGCTTTGCTTTCCACCCTGTTTCCTCTCTCTGAGGTGCTGCCTGGGATCTGAAAAGAGGCAGCCCACTTCTATGTCCTAGATCCAACCACCGTGCCAAAGAAAGGACCATGCACATGCTGCTGCTAGCTGCTGCTGGTAGCCCCAGTTACACCAGCAGTACCTCTGGAAAATATAAATAAGCTACTCTGCTGTTGACCAGAGTTTTTCATGGCCTTGGTCCGTGCATACCACGCTGATAACCTTCTGAGTACCTGTTCCTACACATTGTGAGCCCACCTCACTCAGTCCTGTTGCTGAGCATGCCCTCCTTCTCCTCATCATCACTGCTCACGTTCAGAAGCTGCTTCTTTACTTGAATTCTTGTACCTTTTTAAAGTTTTACCTTCCCTTACTCCAATATGTAAGAGTTACTCAATCACTTTGCTTCCTGAAGCTTCACCATAAAGTCTTTCTTTTCTCTTCTCTTTGTCATGATTCACTCTGTCTAAAGCATTTTGTGAATGAAGGGCACTCTTCCAAGACCCCTTTTCTTCTTGAGGCCCCAAGCAACAGCATACTGAATAATTTTTTCAATCAAGTCTCATTGCGATTATTTGTGAAGTGCCTTGGACACCATTAATAGGGAAGTGTCAAAGAACTAGCATCATTATTGTTATAATTATTATTATGGAATGAAAAATATATTGAGAGCTGTTGGGTGTAATTTTCAGAAGTTTTGCCTGAGAGCAAATTACTTCCCTAACAACTGTATATTTATGGCTATATTAGTCATAATTTTCAAACAAATTCTGAATCAACCCTAAAGAAGAAAATATCAGCTTAATTTGCCACAGTTCCATTTTTCAAGCTTAAAAGGAAAATTGCCACAAGGCTTGCTTCGTGGAAACAAAATCTATGCTGAAATGCTCTGAAGGTCAAATATTCTGTAGCACCCACAGGAAGCCACCAGTTTCCAGTCAAAAATCCATCATTAGTTAATGTTTGGACTCCCTGTATGGAGATTCAAGGGCAGCAAGGCTATGAGCTAAAAGACAATTCTCCCATAAGGTATTTTGCCTTCCCTTTGATGTTCAGCCAGATATACCTCTCATACTTCACCCCACAGTCCTCATCCTTCGTTAACTAAAATTTTGGTTTGGATTGTCAAAATCTCACTCGCTCAAGAAAAGTGTAAATCTTTATCAGAATTTCCTAAGGGGCTTTCCTAGCTGGCCTTTGGAGTTGATGGATGCTAATGTGCTTTTTTCCCATCAATATACAGTAAGGGGAATAATGTATTAGTGACCAATTCAACAATAGTGTGGGTGTTTGGTAAAATGTCAAGAACCTTCAAAAGAAATAAATCATACCCTATTATCCTTCAGCCCACAAAGTTAAAATAGCTTTTGCTTTCAATACAACAAGCGAACACTTAACTGCTCCCCACAGATTTCAGTGTTTGAAGCTGGCCACGTTTCAATAAAATGTTGTTTAAAGAAAGAAAATATTGAGAAAATATATAGCAAGCTACATTCAAGCAACCTGAATCACATTCATCTGCTAGGAGGTAATAATTACAGACAGTCTGAAGTAAAATCCCAGATTTAAACACTCCCAAACTAATTCATTTTGAAAACGTGAGGCAACAGACAAAGTAACTTGTCTGCATCTAGGACAGACTGAGGATTAGGCAATGGGTTAAACTGAACTCACAACAGCCGTGATGATACTATCTGCACAGCTGAGATTTGCAGTCCTGAGAAGATCTTGGACATAAGCTACTTAACCAAGTCCACCTCTCTCCTATGCTTCAGCATGAGATCAGCTGAGGTGTTTTTATGGATGAAGACAGGCTGCAATTATTAAAGCAGGGACAAATGATGTTTTCCCAGCTTGCACTAACTGCCATGACCCAGGGGAGAAAGCCCTGGGAGACAGAACAGAGAAAAACCTGGGAAGTCTATCGTGCTTTTTCCTGAGCATAGTGATTTAATGCATAAAACTAATGAGAAATAAATAATGGTAGAAACTGCAAGCAGAAACCTGTCTACAACTCGTTTCCAGTTAAGTCGTGATTCATATAACACAGACGAGTTTGCAAACTTTTAAGCACCTCCTTGGTAAACAAGCTGAAACCAAGCACTCTGCACCCATTACAAACATACATGCACATCAGTCATGGCTCTGGCTCTTGAAATAACAAATCTTACATAGTATTGCTGTGGCAGAAGATGTTTCTGGCCTTCCCAAGGGGCATGTTACAAAGGAGCACCAAATGTCTTTAATGAATAGCAAAGGTGCTTTATGTCTAAGAAACAGCTGTATAACAATGAAGGATACTGCTAAGAACCAGGACAGCATGGCAAGGGCATAGCCCAGTTGGAATGCAGGGACCAATCTATTGATTATAAGATATATATATATATGGAAAAGACAAGAAAGATGAGCATGACTGACAAGAACTAGAAAAAATTTCTGCGGTATTTGGCATACCAGAGTGATCCACAGTGCAACTGTGCTGGGATGACATACTGTTTAGTGAAATGGGACTTGGACGCATGTGTACATGCAGGTATAAATAAAAAAGGATGCACTAAGAATATACCTGACTTGTTTCACTAATTTCTCAAGTCACTGAAAAACAAACAAGCATGCGAGATCCTTAATGCAGCTACCCACTCACAGCCAAATAGGTAATAAGACACCAGAAACAGGCTCCTGGGAAGTAAAAGATCATTTTCTTATTGATCTAACAAGGGAAATCAAACTTTAACTGGATTTCTTATAAGCACAGAGTAGAACAATCTAATTATGAAAAGCCCAAATTGGGTACGTTATTATTGTTGGTGAACTGTACAATGAGCATCATTTATAAGCCCCAGGGAAACTGGGGCACTGTTGTGTTAGTTTGTTACTGTGCAAACACACAGGACAGAGCTCACAGCACAAATTCCTAACCTGTCCCTCATGATCTCTATGCAGTCTGCTAGGATAAATCATTCAGCTCACAGCCCCTTCCCAGCCCACATCTCTCCTGGCAGTGCAAACTTTATCTTGAGCATATAAAATAAGCATATTTAGGAGCAGAATTTATGTCCCTTGACTTCTCTAGATCATTTTCTCTAGGTCACAAGTAATGGCAGGTGGTTTGGGGAATGGACTCAGTAAAGAAACAGGCATTTCTTCAGGTCTGAACACAGCTAAAGTAAAAGCATTTTACATACATAGCCTCCCTTCTGCTTAAATGAGTAGGTCATGTACTGTATTCTCTCCTTCTTACCCCTCCCGTAGCAATATAAAGAGATGTCAAACAGACAGTTGACTAATGTTGATAAGATACAATAAGCAAGAGATGAGGCACAGAAAATACATAATTTCTCGGGAAATAAGTTAAAAACTAGACAGAAAGGAATTTTACTTGGATTCTTCCATGACAAGGACATTATCCAGCCAACTGGATGTTAAAAATATCATAATCTGGAGGAAAAGTACAATAAAAAGAGCGGCTAAGCACGAGTAAGGTGGGAACTGAAGACTGGAGAACACAAAACATCTTATGGCATCCCCTCCGTATTGCGATGGGAAGCCTGGCTAGCAAGGTTGTGAAAAAGAAGCTATTCAACCCCTTTGTAACATAAACTGCTTTGTGAATCTGTTCATTCTGTCAGTAAATTAATGCATCCTGTATGACTGAATGGTGTGGGGCCTTCCTTATTATTACCGCCCATCCACTGAAAATTGCTGCTGTAACATAATCCTCCCCCTTGGCAGCAGGAGCACCAGCAGAGCTGCTGATGGGGTCCCTTTTTCAGTCGTTGGTTCGACATTTCCATTGTATAGCAGGTTGTGATCCATGGGACAATGTATTTGGAGACCCAGAGGAAGCCCATGAGCCACACTGCTAAGCAGAGACATCCTCAGAGCAATCTGCAATAGCACGTAAGATGTAGATTCCCCTGCTTGTCTCCCCTGCAGACTAAACCTGCTTGTGCTGGCATCAGAACAGGGTATAGCTTTAAGGTAAATTATATTATGAACTGAGATGTGGCTTTGGAGGTGTGAGCCCTCTTCCACAGAACATAGATAGTATGTGCAGTGGAAATAAGGTGCCTTTAATTTTATTCCTGTGCATTTTCCAGCAGAAAATACAGGATTAAACTGTATCATGAACAATCATGAGGAAACGGGTGCTGAGAAAAAACAATAACGGTGAATATAACTTGGGTTTAAGAGACCCAAATGATAACCTGGGTCATTTTCTTGATGTGTCTGCAATTTCAATCTTTATTTCTTTTGTATAATTGTTAAGCTCTAATTAACTCATACCAGGTTTTTCCCTCTATCAATGAAGAGAGGAAGGGAACAAGAACGGTGAAAGGGGAGGAGAGATTATTTTTTTCTGTGAAAAACTCATGCCTGATTAAAACAAAACAAACTGGCAGACTATGGGTGTGTTTACGTAGCAATCACTTTGGCAGAGAAACACTCACACTGAGTGCCAAAAATGCCCACCAATTCCTCAACATCAGGAGTCGGGGCTCTAATATTCCCTGCAGAATGATTTGTCTCAGTGCTGGATCCCGCAAACACAACCTTTATAAACTCAAAGTTTGGTTCCCCTGGTTATAAAAAGAACACATGATTTTTCTCTTTTCTTTACCTATAACGTCCTCATTATTGTATTATCTATTTAAATATCCAACTGAGTTCCACCAAGTTATTAACCACAAGAGTTTCTCCTTTCACCCCTCCCCAGTTAAACAGATGGTTAGACTTATTTAGCAATTAAAATCAAGGTTTATTTACTCATTCCACCGGAGCAAGGTTAGAGCCAGTGCCGTATCATGTAATCTTAAAGATTTTGCTAATTTACTTTAATCCACTTAAACCTTTAAAGTATAGATAATGGAAAACAGGCAAGAAATCTCTTACACTTTCCAAATTAAGAGACAAGAGTTTCCTCCTCTGTGAAGAAGAGTAAAGCTTTCTAGAAGAATTCTGAAAGGTCAGCAAGGAAGCCTTTGCCTACTTTCTTCCTTGAAACCCTATCTCAAAGGTCACAAAACCACAACTAAATTGCCTTTAGCAAAGACCCTAACTAGAGACACATTGCAAGGTACTTAATTGCCTTTAGTGAAGAATGTAACTGGAGATGCATTGCAAAGTCTTAAATGGGAACCAAAATCAATATTTGAACATTTAGGGGGAAAGCATTTTTAGCAAGGAGATTCAGCAGCTGATGATGCTGGCACACTCAGCTTAACACGCTAGTCTGGGGTGAGTTCAGAAATAATGGTGGACCAATGTAATGATCTAACTGTTACGTGGGTAAGTGGACAGATTGGACAAACAGCGACTTAGGAGTACATACTCATGAAAAATCCAACTAGGATAAGGACAAGAGAAATTCCATGTTGCAAAAGAACAGTAAAAGGATTGCGCATTGTAACACAAAGGCCCCCCTCTCACATTCTTAAGACCTTGTCAAGTTAAATGCCCAGATGAAAGACAGAAAAACTACTAGCTGAGGTGATAAATACAAAACAAAACCAAAACAAAAGCAACAAACAAAAAGGCAGCCACTCCCTGAAATTTTAAGATAATCTACTTCTCTTGCATTTAAGTATGTCCAAATTCTCTATCACTTCTCACTTATTAAGTGTCTGGATCCAGCCAGCCAGGTGAGGTATATAAGCATTACTGAATCCAGTTAGAAAAAAGGAAACTGAAACTCAGTTTCAGTGTGGCACAAGATTACAGGGAGCCTGTAGCAGAAATGAAAATCGAGATTCTTAGACCAGTAGTCCTAAAACTGCCTGAATTAAGTGACTGCTGTGAAACCTCAGAGTTAAAACACTGTAAAGCATCAAAAGGGATACGATTCATCGGGCCACTTGCACTGGCCTGTGGAACAGGGGTGTAAGGAAAACAGCACAGACTAAACCATCACCCATAACAACACCAGGAAGGACTTCAAAATGGATCATCCTGCTGGAACTTGAAACAGGAATAGAAGCTCTTACCTTCAAAAGCAATTGTGGGGTGTTCTTTCCTGACACATTGCTGATGTTCAGCTTCAGAGTATTCAGGTACATTCTGTGATGCTGAGAGATGAAAAGCGAGAAGAAAAAGGCTTGGCAATGACAGGGAAATGGCCTTTAATCTTGAAACAACCATGACTGAAGAGCGGCTGCAGATCTAGCTTCCAAGGTAGGCCCAGGGAGGATACCTGAAATACAAATAATTCCGCTTTCAGAAAGACGAATGCTTATCCAGAGTGTGTAACATGGGTAGAGAAGGACGGAGGTTCCCCTTTCATCCCAACCCCACTTGTGCTAAGTACGCAAGATAATATTCCACAAACAGCATCTGATTAAAACAAAAAAAAAAAAGACCCAATTTACAACTGTATTTGGGCTTCGAACTTCAAAGAGAAAGGAAGAGCACAGCTCCCTCAATATATCTCTGTGGACTTTTGGGGTATATGTTCTTATACAGCAGCCAGCGTGCAATGGCCGGCGCTGACAACATGAAATCTCAAATACTCCAGATGTGACCATGTCCCTCAGTGTGAACACCTCACTGCTCAGTTTCATGACGTGTCCATGTTTAAATGTCATGCTACATTCAAGAGATTGCTAAGGAAAGGCCTATATCAGTCATCACAAACATAAATGTGCAATTAATACTGCTCTAATAGGAGATTTATACATTTTACCACTGCTGTTTTAAATGTCTTGAAACAAGAAAAGCCAATTTAAAGGTGTTGCCAGGAAAGTGCTAATTAAGGTAACATAAAAATTAAAAGAGCTTAATGGCGAGAATGGTGAGAAGTGAGTCAATTGCCTGCATTATCACGGGATGCTACAGCTCCCAGTCACAAGAGCTGAGGCACAGCTAAAGAGGAGGAGCACTCACTCAGGCTAGAAGGGAAAGCCATGCCTTTTCTAGTGAACATTTTTAACAATAGCAGCAGAAAAGATATAGCTCTAAAAATTCCCCTGGGCCTACCAGGCCTGAGGCAGGGGATGAAGGATTAATTAGCCCATGCCACAAGCTCCCCAAGATGCTGCTGCAGCTCAGGAAAATCTGCATTGCCAAATTTAATCTTACTGATGTCCATATTGTATTTTCCTATGTAACTTTGTTCAATTATTGCAAACACATGTTTTCAAACAAATGGAGTCTCCTACTTTAAATCTTATCTAGTGATAAAGCTGATTCTGATTAAATTCACACATAATGAGATTTTCAATTCCTGCGGGTGTAGTGATTCATAAAGGTAGTGCAACAGTCAACACCTGCAGTGCCCTATACCTCTATATTTTTGTTCAGAGTCTCCAAAACACCTTCAGCAATCTGAAGTGGCCAGGCTGATAACATAAGGCACTGGTACACAATGACAGGCTCGTGGCATGGAGCAAACTCCAATATAGGGGACAATATTGTGACATCAAGGAGCTGGAAGAAGTTTGTAAAGGTCTTTGGGCATCATGGGAGCAATAAGGGACTGCTTACAGCAGCAATGGGAGACAGCTGGTTTGAAAGAGGTGTCCTATGTTTTATTCTTATCTGTATTTCTCTGTGATCTTAAACACTGGCATAAAAGATGAGTTGCCAGCACATCCATTATGCGTGTCCTCAGCAGCAGCTACATACCACTGACTGAAAATAGTGATGGCATTCAGGATTTGGGGTAGTTCTAGGGACTTGGTTTCCCAACTAGTGCGAGTGAGAGATTACAGCATTTCATATTTTTTCCAGCCCATATACATGCAGATTTTATGCAGGGATGTATAAAATCCCCTTCCAGTTCTCCAAAGGATGTTCTACAGCGCTTCACTACAGAGGGTTTTTTTTAAACACAGGAAATATCATGTAAAATTAAAAAATGGGACTGGCAGAAGTAAGAGATGTGAAATCATTCAAAGCTAAGGCCAGCACAGCGTTTAGTCATTAAGCACAAGTATACTGCAGGGCGTACACCACTGAGTACTGTGGCATCTCAGATGATGAAGATGTTGTGCATGTCACGCTGTAGTGAAAATTATTGATGACGAATCATAGGATTATATTTTCAACCATTGGTTTAAACAATCATTTTTTTCAGTACAGATCCAGAAGTGAAACCCAGCACAGAGATGTGAACCCCAGGGACATGCATTTTGTATAGCACTCAGATCCACTTAAAAGTTCCAGAAGAGACAAAGCCAAACTTTCCTTAGATAGGACATGGTTGTTGTGGGAAATGCACAAGAGGCAAAAGGACTTCTTCACTGTCAGATATCCTTGCTGGAAACTGGAAGAGACAGTCATGGAAATCTCACTTTATGCATGCTCTACTCCTCCCAGTGCAGCCATTACTGGCTAATCCTAGAAATAAGGTACTAAACTCGACAGACTTTTAGTCTAAGAAAATGTGGCCATTTTCATGTACTATGCATCCAAACAATGATCTCAAGCTTGGTGAAAAAAATTCTTGAATCAAAGACACACGGTAGGATCCCATACACCTCTAAGGCCCTATGTGATCTACAATCAGCAGATGAGTAAATTCAAGTTTCACATTCATCAGGGTCATGAAATGATAAAAAGTTGCATACTGGAAAGCTTCATAACATCCCACAGCCTATTCTGTTCCAAAGCAGAGTACATTTACTAGTGTTTTGTCTGGACTAGTTGTAAAATGTGCCAAGTAGCTGGATTTCTGGCACTTTCCCTGGGAGATTTTACCACAGTCCAAGAGACTTCAGTGTTCCTTAGAAAGCTGTAACCAGTATTTGGGGTAAAGTTTCATCTTCTTTTTCTTTATTGTCATAAGGAAATCCAAAGTGTGCATGAAAACAATGGCTTCAAACTTGATGTGAAGTGGAAAGTCATACATGACCAAACAAAGACGGAAAAGAAACATTATAAAAAACTTGTACCCTTCTCTGTATCTCCTATCTCCTACATCCAATTGCATCCATCAGATGTGTGGACCTCTCATGTGCTGGGAAGTTGAACAAAATCAGTGTCATGTGCAGCCCTGAATTGGTGTCTACTGGAGTCAGAGTCAATAGGTAAATGCCAGCTTGATCAAGGGCGACAGAAGCCAGAGCCCTAGAGCAGAGCTGAACAATATTCAGATAGCATTGCAAAAGATTACTCCTTTAACCTGCCCCTTCCCAGGCTGCCTTGCTCATTTTTTTCTCAGTATTTTAAGAGAGACTCTAACTCAGTAATTGCTATTCCCAGCTGCTGCAACTTTATTTCTGAAAAAAACATACTCTGAATATGGAGCAGTGCCATGTGCAAGAGCAGGTCAATTGTATGCCAAGAGCAAACTAGTAACTGCCAGCAACTAGTTATGAAGTGTAAATATTTTAATTCTATTGGAGATGGCCAAACTCAAGCCTCCAGTTTTGCCCAAGCTGCAGATTTTCACCGTGAGGGCTGAAGTATGACCAGTGCTTAGGACCAGTCCTCATCCACACTGCTAAAACACTGCACATCCTAAGCACAGCCCAGGCTAGTGGTGGTTTGCCCTGCTAGAACTTGCCCTAGCATTAAGCCATTTAGATACAGTTAAATGCCATAAAAAGAGCTGTTTTTATTAGACTCTTTGCTCAAAATGGCTTGGGGCTCAAGAAATCAGCTGTCAAGGTTTCAGTGCAGATGAAAGACAAGAGCTCAAATCCCTTGTTAAACTCAAATCTCAGACAGGACATATTGTTTCAATTCTTTATTTGCTCATCTTGATGTATTTTTATCACCTTAGCTATCCCTGTCTGTGTCGTGTGTCCGTGTCCCGTCCCGTCCCCCCCCCCCCCCCCCCCCCCCCCCAGCCTGGAATGTAGACACATTTTAAAAAAAAAAAAAAAAAGATAAAAATGTCCAATAAGATTATCTGTCCAAGTTCATCGGTCCTCTCCTCCATGAAAGCCTGTCCTCTGTGCCTCTGCACAGTCCCAAGGCACAGCGATGGGGCATCTCTCTCCCCTCTCCTACTCAGCACAGCGAATCCCTCTGGCCCTCTGCCAAAAAAAGGTCAACAAATTCAGGCTCCATTGGATCCGGTGAAATATGCTCCAGAGACAGGTATTTTGTAGACCACCATTTCTGCCACCATCCTCTTGTCTCTTAAATCAGGCTCTCTTAGCTCATGGGCCTCCCTGACTGTAGCGGCGATGGCAGGGGATGGGCAAAGAGCTGCTCCTTCTGGGTAAGGCAGGAGGTCTGCACACTCAGTGTGTCCCCAACGCTGAGATCTGCAACCGCAGCACCCACGTGAGCACAAACCCACTGCCGCATGCCCATTCCTCACCCAGGCCGTTTCATGGCAGCCCGATAGGGACAGCGTATAATTCTGCTTTGCCTCGTGGCTTCACCCCCTCGCACAAGTGCAGCATTCAGGGGAACACCCACGGTCCCTCCCTTATTCATTCTCGGGGCATGAGTCTTTTCCAACTCGCCCTGTATTGTATCATTGTAACTCCATTGATTTCACAGGAACTAATCCTGATTTACAGAGGGTAACTCAGATCAGGCCCCCTTTGACTAAAGCTCCACGTCTAAAAGAAAAATACCTTCAATCAATCTTCAGGGCTTTAAAACAAAGCACACTTTAAAAATGGCTGTACCAGGAATTCATATCCTGCTTTCCTCTGACTGTAACTATCATTTTGACTTAATAAAACGTGACAGTAAAGTTTAAGGATAAAAGAAAATGCTTCATCTTTCATTTTAAAGAAAAGAGATGCCTTTAAAAAAGACTAAAAAAGGAACCTCCTTTAAAAGCATTAATTCATCTGTTCGGGATCTTTTGTGATTGGCACAGTTATGATTTTGTTAGCATGGGATACCAGAGGGAAGAAGAGCAATGGAAAGAGGTGGACATGAAAGTATTCAAAAAAGTACTGGAAGAATAAGGGAAATAAATATAAACATTACAAAGCAAGACAGCTCAGCAATGCGGCTATGACAGGCTGGCACAGGCAGCTCTGCCCTAGAAAACTCCAAGGCCAACAAAACCACGGCCCTTTATTCATCCGCCGCTCCTTGCCCTCCCCTCCCACCCTCACCAGCTGGAATTCATCCCACCGGACTGGCTCCAAGGGCCATTTCACACTATCGAAGAAAAGGCACAGCTTTTCCCTCTGCCCCCGGCCACATCCGTACACTCAGCCCTCAGCCATGCCTGCGCTGGGGAGACGGATCTGTCTCACAACCAAAACATGGCACACTGCACTTGCATGTCCACATGTCAGATCTCATGTGCACCCTTAGACTGGGCTCCTGTGTAACAAGGTTTTCTCATTTATTTACTTTTGAGGCAAACATACGGGGTTGGTCAAACTACTGTTCCGATGAGAATCTGTGAAGACATCTTGTTTTGCTTTAATTGAATCACCCCACAGTCTTCTGATAACCAGTGAGGTCACCTCTAATTTCACAACGGCTTACATGCTGCAGCTCTTGCTCTGGCTGGGGTTTGCCATGCTCTCATGTGCCCACCTTGTTCAGGGCTTCCCATGGCCTTCACTACAACAGCATGTAAAAGCCTCACACTGAACTCACTCTCACAACGTGCCAGGAAGACAAAACCAGATTTTCATGCTTATAATCCAAGGGTTATAATTTAAAAAAACCCTACAATTCAGCAGCAGGATGGATCACAAGAGTGTGCAGGTAATATGCTCTCCTGCGGCAAAGCAGAAGCTCAAGCTCCATGCTGACCACCAGGGCACTCTCACAGCTCCTGCCTTGCACAGTCTGCTAGGCATCAGTTGCAGTATCACCGTAGGCTTTATATTAGGAATAAACAATCAAGATCTTGCAACATAAGTCAGTTTATTGGAACCTTTCTGTCATCTATATAAATAATTCAGGTAACTCTTTGCAAAGGAGAAACCATAATATACTGTTAGGTTCATGGCTCGTGAAGCCTGTGGTGGAGCTGGATAGTAATAATCTATAGTTTGATCTCCTTAGGACTACATCCCACAAAAGACTGGCAGTGCACTTTGGGGCATTTTATTTCTGGAGTGCTTTCTGATTGCAATTCAAACCCACCCAGGACTGCTCAAAGTCCCAAACCAAGCCCACAAAATGCAATGGGATGTTCTTGTTCAGATCAGGTAACACAGACAAAACTCTCAATAACGGCTTCGTACAAAATTAATTCATTGGCATCAGTCCACTTCTGGTGGACTGGTATACACTCTCATCAAGCCATCATCGGCCACCACTTGGTCACTTGGCCTCAACAGCACAGTCAATGGCTGCGTGGTCCTGGAAACTGAACTGTTTCCTCACCTTTAGACGAGGCCCTCCAGAACAGGAACCTATTATAGAAAGCTCCCATTAAATAAAGCTGATTCAACAATAAAAGCCTCTGTAACAGAGCAAAATATACTATACTGCTGGGCTTCTGCCAAACCCAGTGGGCATAAATAAATACGTGCTCTGCTGACACTCAGACCTGCTTTTGAATAGTGCGAACCTGACCACACATTGAGTGCGTCCCCAAGTGCTTCAAGAGGGTCTCCCCAGAGGACTCTAGATCTTTTTTTTACTGGCTACACATAATATAAAGACATGAGAGGTTTTGTTAGCGTTTGTTTGGGGTATGAATTTAGCACTTGTGAAAAGGTGCCTTGGAGTCTGAAGTCTTCTGTTTATCCAAAGATTGTATTTGGCAATGAAGGCTTACACTCATTTATTTCCCTGGTGGTATGCCTTCGCCGTTCTCTAGAAGACTACCTCTACAGTGGGGATGGAAAGACCTTCTATTTGCTCTTCACAGAATGGCCTCTCTGAGAGACTGTCAACAGAGATGTCAAAGTGGAGGTATTTTTGGTAATTCTTGGACCTGGACTGACTATGGAATTATTTTTCATGTGCTCCATCTCTGAAACACAGAGACGGAGGCAGAGACTAACAGAAGAGCAGGATGCAATGGATGGTATGGTACTTAGCACGACTGCAATTCAGACACAAAGTTTACTGCAGCCTAGATTAGAAATCAGGAGCTCCTGGCTCCCAGTCAAAATCTCTGGATGCTCCATTAACAGGAGAGGATGAATGAGTGTAATACAGCCCAAGAGAGGAGCCATCCTGGGGCTCACGGGACAGCAGCAACACAAGAGTAACTATTCCAGAGGCCCTGCCTGCAGCGGGGAAGCGTGCCCAGGGCTCAGCATCTGTTGCAGTGCAGTCGCCCTTCTCACTGTATGTGTGATGTAAAGTCCTCTGCATGGGTGTCAGACATGCCATTTACATGCAGATCAGCTATATAATGCAAGTACAGTAGATTCAGCATCCGACTTACTGCAAATAGTCACCCGGCTGCAAGGGCTTTTTCTGGCTTGAGGTTTGCTACTCAACCCATAGACCCATGCCTTAAGCCTATAGCTGTTGCAGAAACACTACCGTAGCAGCTTTTCTTCAAGCTGCTCCCCTGCACAATGTGGGAATGGTTTGTAAATGTGCAAATCAGCAGAGCCACAGCCCCTAACACCACACTGTGCAGCCAATGTCATTCCAATAGACTCTGGTGCCTGACAGTCTGGAGACGCTCCTCTATTTGCAGTAATTTCCAGACTTGTGGTGCTGCTGCTCACACACCTCCCCACTGCAGCTGTGACATTACAGCTGGGGAAACTGAGGCATGACACAACTCTGTGACTCAGTCACTAGTAACTGCAGCCAGTTTTTGGTAGACGGAAAGAGAGGTAAACTCCTCCTGACTCTTTCAAACGCTTTTGGTACAGGGCTTTCTTTTGTTTCACAGTTTAATATGAAAACCATAAGTGTTCTTGAATTTTTGACTTATTAGAGTACTAAGTGTTCTTTTACTGACATCAATTTTTTATTGAGCTCGAATTAGAGGGTCTACTGGAGACTTTCCATGGGATTTTTGGTAAGGAAGTTAGCAACAGTGGTTCCAAACTGTATCATACATACAGGTTGGTAACTTGCAAGGTTTCTCTCTTCAGCACTGTGAGGGCAAGCTGGGACAACTGCAATACCCAGATTATGTCAACTGGATAGGCAATCCCGATAAACTATGTAGCAGCCGCTATAGTGAGCCTGTGACCACACAGTCGGGAAAACAGTAAGACGATAAAATAAAAAAAAAAACAAAACACTTCATTCTCCTTTGACCTGAAGCAATCTCAGAATTCAAGCCTCCAGCAGACGAAAACTGAGCCATGAAATCATCACACCAATCAGCCTCCTGCCTGACAGTCAGCCATAACATATGGGCTTGACTTTCCCTAGAGCCTTGTTTTTCCAGTTTAAGGACTCCAGCACTAGCTCCAGGGCCACAGCTCCTGTCACCTGCCCCTCTTCTGCTCCATTCCACAAATCCTCCTGCATCACTCACGTAGCCCCACGTGCCAGGGTCCAAGGCAGTTGCTGCATGTCACAAACATCCCAGCAGCTTCTTCCTCTACTGCTACATTGCAACAACAGATGAAAAGAGCTTTTTCTTTTAATGCTTGCCCATGCAGGAGAGAGAAACCACAGCTTGTTGGTTTTTGTCAAAGATTTGTGATTACCCGGTGCCACATAACACATACTCACGGTTTAATTGTAACTCCAGGAGAATAAGCATAAAGCATCGCTGTAGCACAACTCCAAGTTTCAGCCTGCTTGGAAACAAGAATATGTTTTGCTGCATCATCTTCTTGGCACTGCACAGCATCATTTATCATATGGAAACCTTTGGCTAGAAGACATTCAAACAGCCTATATATGCCCCAAGTCTGAACAGACAAAATAATACTTGTCAGCCTTTTTTCTCCCACCATACCCAGCTTTTCTCCTATTTCTTGCAACAGCAGTTACCTGTTGGGCTCTGTTAACTCTTCCTCTCGTGGGAGCAGCAGGGCTGCTTTGGTCTGCCCCAACTCTCGCACTGCACTTGGGATATTGTAGAGGAGAGCGGCTCTTCCCAGAGCTACCCGGCTGCAGGACAGCACTGAAGGAACCCAGCGCAGAAAGTATACTGCTCTCAAATGACAGGTTATTACAGACTGCTGTGTGTAAACAAAATGGGACTGATTTCTCATCTGCTGAAAACAACAGTGACATCAATTTTACCCCCAAAAATATCTGGTGATCACCAGTTTCTGAAAAGGTTGAGCTGAATTTTGCTTCTTCCTCCAAACATCCTATGCAACCACTGTATTACCTGCTAACTGTAGCTCACCAGCCTAAGAACACAGGTATTACTATGCTGTGTCACAGCAACACCCTTTTAGAGCTTTTCTCAAAAATGGTGTATTGGTGAAGGGAAAGCGAAGCAGGACACATAACCTTCAAAAAACCCTTGGCTGCAGTCTTTTAATGAACTGTAGTCATAATTTTCACTGTTTGTAGATTTACTTTACCTAAATAGTACACACTACAGTCCCCATCCTGTAAGTTGTCCCTCTCCCTAAATTCTCAAAGACACCAAGATGATCCAGGATTTCATACGAACTCTATGATCTACAACTTAGCTAAGCAGCTCCATGCTGGAGTGGAACAGAGGAGTATCTGAGACTGAAAGCTGGGATCATCCTCTGTACTCATGTTTTTGACCAATTCAGCCAAAACTGAACATCTGAGTCTCCTCCTATCAAGCAGGAGCCTGCCAGCAGATGCCCCAGCCCCGGGGTGCCAGCTCTCCTCCTCAGAAACGCTTTAAAAAACCCAAACAATCTCTTGGACAGAAACCCTTGTCATCATCTTCCAGGAGGCAGGGTCTGACCAAGCGTTTGGGGGCTGATATTTTAATACACTCTGAGGCTAGGCTTTCCAAAGAAGATGAATTGTTTGTAATGAATTCCAATCACATGGTGCTCCAGCCCCCACGCCTTCATCCTGCATATATAACCAAATTAGTTTAGGAGATGTAAGTTATTCAGGGACTTAGCTGTTCAGTCTGGCCTTGGAGGATTTGCTCTCATTATGGCTTTTATGCAAATTCTGTCCTCCAAATCTCTTCTGAATCAATTATTACTAGATTAATTTAAACATGTCCACCTGGGGTGCCTGTATATCATGTGCCTCATGTTAAAAAGTAAAAAGGATGATAATGAATTCAGGAGGTGACTGAAACGCATTCCTGCTTTGTGGAAATGTGACCTTTTTGCATAATGTCATAAAAGAAAGAAGTTCCCTCAAGAAACATGGCAGATAGGGTCGCTCATTGGATCAGCTGGGCTTTCAATCACTCTTTGGAAATTAGCTTGATACAATAAAAAATTAATAAGAAATTAAAAAAAAATCACTTTAATGCTCCAGACTATTAAATTCTTCGATGGACTACTAATTGAAATGTAATGCTTAATTTTAAGCAATGCCATTTTATTAATGGTAAAAACTTGAATTAATGTCATTAACCAATGTTAATATTACAAATCCCCTGAGGGATAACAAAGCAATTATGTTATTCACAGAACTGAAAGGGGTGAAAAAGATGTAGTCTGCACCCGACTGCACTAAGGCGGAAGAGACTGCTTCCATCTGCATTTCCTCTGCTGAGAAAGGGCATTTGTTTGGTTTTTTGAGCAAGAGGAGGGAGCGGAAGAGAAGAATTTGCGCTAAGTTAATTACTGCTGATTTTCAGGCACTTAATAGCTAGGAAATTATTCTGTTACTCAAACACCATACTGTGGGGATCCTGGAAAAATAATTTGGGAATGAGAAATTGATTACAAACGCTCCTTCTTGGAGGCCTCCCTTGTGTGCGCTTGGTTCCTAACACATGCACCAACCGCCTTCACCTGATGGAAAAGCCTGATGTCAATAGACAGCCCCCACCTGGCAGTAAATGGCTTTATGGAGCTGTGCTGGTACACTTCTGTGGTCCTGAATGTCCTCGAGTCCATGCCAGGGCAGGTGCTTTTTTTTTATATACTTCAGCAAGTTCAGCATCTTGTCAGATCCACTGCTCATACAGCAGGATAGATGGGGTTAGCCTTAATTAAAGAACCAAAACCAATACCCTTGCCAACTGGCAGAAGTTACATTGCCCAGAGGGAATAAGAACCTTGTGTGGTGCTGTTATAATACTGCATTTACCCCAGAATAACCGTGTTTGAGATAAACCCTTGATTGAGTATTGTTTTATTGTCTGGCTGATAATTCAGGGACAATGGGGAGATTCAGCAAGCCAGAGCATGAAGATCTCCCCAAGGAGCTACAAACCTTGTTGTTATTCCTCAGAATCCCAAAGACTTTTGCTTTTTATTTGCACAAAATGAAAGTACTCCAACACACCATTGCCAAAATCCACGACTAACACAAATGCCTCTTTCAGCATGCACTTTTCAAGGCAACCAGTCAAATGTGTCACAAATTTGCTAACAGTATTAATCCATGGGAAGAGGTATAAAAATTAGTTTCCTCTACTGTAAACCAGCTCTCAGGCTGCTCTGAGATTTTGGAGATTTTTCTGACGCTGTCCAGTCAAGAACTTTTTAAAAATTAAGTTCATCTCCTTCTTAGGGGAAAAAGAAAAGCATTGACACTAATTACTACCAGGCTTCCTATTTACGTTGCACAAGGTATAAAACCTCAATACTAACCCCAAAAAAATCAACTGAAAAAAGACAAAGGCTTTCAGTGGAGTAAGAATCTACTCCTGAATTTGGCTGGATATAATAACAGGGATGCATACTTAGTGGCTGGGACCAGGGTGTCTTTCTTTGTAGCCCAAGCACAGAGCACCCAAATGCCTCTTTATGTTTCCGGTCAGGATATAGACATAGCTGTAAAACACAATGAGATTTGGGGGTCTTACTTAAATTGATACATTACTTAGCAATCTTATTATAAATGGGAGAGTGAGCAAGAGCAAGAATTACTGCAAGGTTTCCGCTGTGCTTACCAATGAGGTCCAGCACACGGCAGGCTTCAGTCTATGGAGCCAGTTATGCTCGACAGCAGGATGCCTTTTTCCTGCAAATTTGTAAATCAGTGCGGTTTGTCTTCCAGTAATGGTTTTTTTCTTACCTCTTCTCTCCCCCATTTCCTCAAAGAACAACATTAAACCTCCTGTGAAATACCTCCAAAGTCCATTCTGTCACTCTTCCATTTTCTCTCCCAAATCCCCACTCCCGATTTGAAACCAGAGGGAGGGGAAGTCACTGAAGACAGCAAGGTCAAGGCAGAGCGAGACAAAGTCAAATTCATGCAATCATTTAAAACCACACGCCATCAGACCATTACAGAGACACAAGCCGTTATGGATTGCAGCTTAACAGATAGCAATGGAGGATGATGGGGGAGAGTGGAAGAGAGAAATGTTCCTTCTGGGTTGAGACTTACTGATTAAAGTGCAAGAGTGGGCAGGGGACCGCGACGGCATTTGTGTTCATAAAGCCGAGTCTTACTTCCCCATATTAATGGACACACCATTGTCGCCAGGCGCAATGTTTTGTTATTGCGTGATTAATTGAAAGTCACACGCAATGACATATTACAAGCAGGATAAAGCTGTCACTGGAAAGCAATTCTTCACAGTAATTCCTGCCAGTCTCTACAATCTGAAATTGCATGCCCCGTTACAGACGACCCCTCAAGCACAAACACATTACATATCTTTATATAAATAACAGTGACTAACAATGGCAGTCTGAGGTAATCTCTGTGGGATATGAAACAGATAAAAAGGTAAGACAGAGAAATTGTCTTCAAATATTAGTAAGCTTGTCCGTGCTAATCTCCATCAAATGAGCCATTTCTCTTTTCCTCTAAAATAAAAACTGTTCCTGCTGGAGACATACAAAGTATGATAAAAGGACATGTTGTGGCACAAATGACAACTAGAAGCCTTTCTTCTTCAAAAGGCCAGTAGCTCTAAATCTTAAAAACGTATCTTGATCAAGACTAATTAAACTTCGACACAGTCGCTTTATCACTTACTTAGGTCAGTAAGTAAGTATCAGTAACTGGTCCAGCTCACTTTTTTAAAGCCCCCAGATCAAAGACTCTTTTATATTTCTTTTGGCAGCAGCAAGAAGATATCAAGTCATTAATTTTCTCCATGCATTTTATTTCAGTCAGAATCCCTGCATTCAAAATACAATGTAGAAAAAAAAAAATCTACAGTGCTTAAGGGAAAGGGCACAGCCCAGGGGAATATAGGTGTCCAGGACATAGCTGGCGTCACTTACATTTTATGTATGAGAAATTCACAGCTAAATTGCCAGTAATGGTACACAGTTGTCTAATCTTCAGTTGGTGTTTAGCGCTCCATTTCCCGTACCGTTGGCTAATGGTTAGATCTGTCGCAGTGCTCGATTTATTTTCTTGCTATCTGATCATAAATTGGAGGTGATATCCCACTATTCAGATGAGCAATATTTTAAAGACTTACCCTCAGACAGGGTGGCATCATCCAAAACTAAACAGTACCTTCTCTTCTGCAACTTCTCCATTAAAGAGCTCCATTTCACACACCCCCAGAGGTGGTCAGAGGTTTTAAGCCTTTTCAAGCTTGCCCACTTGGACTTTCTGTTACCAACCACTCATAAGAGAAGGAAAAGTGACCCAAAGGTCTTTACCTGCTCGGAAGACAGTCTCTTGCGGGCTCTTGTAAATCTGCCAGTGACAGGAGCCAGGAGAAATGGGGAGAGGAAAGCACAAAGCCTGGGCTGTCCCGCGGCCTGGAGGCAAATAGCAATCTCTGTCTTCACCTAACCCAACCAGAGCCCCGCAAGGGAGTAAATCTGTGTCCACTGGCCTTTTTAACAGTCCCTTAATGACCGTTAACTTTTTCCAGCCAGCCATTGATTCTAATGGCATGTGCATTCACACACAATAATACCTCAGACGGCCTTCATTAATTTACCATGCATAATTTCTCTGAAAGCTTTTGCCAATAGAATACCCCTAAACTGACTCACTAACTCGTGAAGATAAAGCACTTTCTGTGTGAGATCATTATGCAGATTCACAGCATTCTCCTCAAATAAGTTAAAAAGTAAGTATTGTTCGGTGCCTACCCATTTTTTGGACGCAGCAAAGTACCAGGGCTCACAAATGTAAAGCTGCTGCTGGAGTATCCGGTGTGACAATGAATACGGAAGATACTCCGGGCTGGGGAGGGAACAAGAAAAAAGGCAACTCATCCGAAAAAGCCTTTCTGCTGTGAAGTTCCTGAAATCTCTTACAAATTCCAACAATAGGAAGTCCTAAAAGTGAAAGGCTGTTAAAATACCAAGGGAAAATGCAGCAATATAGATATTCACCAGCCTAGGTCCATTCATCCGGAGAGAGGGGGGGAAGATCCAGACAAGGCACTGTATTAGAAACAAACTATCCTGGAGAACAAGGGTTCGGAGCTGTCAGGAACTACAGTGCTGCCCGTTAGCTTTGCAATAAATCACGGAGCTGTCAGCGTTTTCCCATCATAAATCTCTCAAGTCTCCTCTTACGTACCCTGCTGCAAGATTCAGACCTTAGTCCCGTGGCGGCAATGAAATTGCAGACAAAAGCACCACAGCCTCCCTTTGGAGGTATAAGAGCCATAAATATAAAAACAGTGGTCTTATAAACTTTATAGGATGTTGGTTTTAGGGAATAAAAAAGGATTTGTTTTTAAATTACAATTAGTTTGGCTTTAAGCAAAGTCACAGGATGACAGGTGAAAAGCTGATTGAAAAGGTGATCAGGAATCGGCTCCTCTTCTGCACTACACTCAAGTCTTTTATCGACTTGCAAGTCTCTTATTCCTTTCCGGAGGATTGATCACAGAGCCCATGAACGCTGCGACTCCACTTCCAAGGTTATAGGTAGCAACCTGACTTATGTAAAAAACACCTCCTTAGACACGTACGCTTGTTATGCCCTTTAATATTAAACGTGGAGGTAAAACAAAGATTTTAAAAAAATCGGATCGGAAACTTAATCTCTCTCAAATTCATGAGTCGTGGGACCAAGGGTTTTGGGTTCTTGTCAGTGAGCAATGAACCACTTGCAGAGAGCAGAGGAGCAAACGTAGCCATAGAGCAGGCGGATTAAGAGCAGAGCTCTTCAAAAAAATCTCCGTTAAAAGAAAGCTTTGTATTTTTAAGAAGTGGCTTTTTTGTTGTTATTGCAGAATACAGACTACAAAAGAGGGCCCGTGTAGTTCAGTGCAAAAAAAAAACCAACCCCATAATGAAGACTGACAGCATATGGTGGGAGAAATATGCTCACAAGGAGATATTTTTTTAAGTGAAAACCACCAGAAGGATTTTGGCAACATGGATTTAGTACAAAGGATGTGAGCCATTATCAGCATAAAGGTAATGGAAACTTGGGGAAAACACCACTGCCTGGAGTTACTATTGTTAAAGACCATTAATATTACTGCTAATTACACGTGCTTAACTGCAGCTTTGACTGCAATTGTAACATCAGAAAATTGCCAATAAACTGGTCTGCCTGGGGAGTAACAGACTTCTTCAAAAGCCCCTAAATACGTGTTTGCAGACGATAAGGGGAAACGCAATCTAACACACCTGAAGAAGATCTCCCCTCTCCCCTCTTTTTTTCTTTTTGTACATTTGACTTGCTCCAAACAACTAACTCTTCTCCCTTGCTCCGACACAAAAAGCTGGTCAGTGATGCCGGCACCCCGACCCTGGCCTATCAAACCAGGAAAAACGTGAGCATGGGCTGCAATTCTCCAGTTACTCAAGTGGTAGCAGTAAATCTTAGCACAACGTACATGACTGTACTAGCCATCAAGTAGGGCATATGCTGGAGGATTTGGAACTGGAAGCAGTCTGTCTGCTCCAGATAAAGTAATGACTCAAACACAAGGCAGGAGACACTCGAGGCTCCCGGTGTGTGCGACAGCCCAGCAGAGTTACAGCCACCCCCAGCCCTCCATTCAGCAGCAACAGCAAATCACTCTTTACATTTTTCTAACCCTTTAACAGCCTTTCTGTACAAAACCATCCTTTGCTCTTGGCTTGTATATTACAGGGAAAAAGTAGGACAATGTTTCCTTTTTTAATCCTTGATTTTTACATTAATTTTTATGTTGTATAGGGTGTTTTACCGAAATCTTGCAGTATATCTGCTCATAAAGTAAACAGCATAGCACTCTGCTTCAGAGAGAATATATAACAGCAGAATAAAATTCTATCCATATGTCCGAAGTACAAGAGGTTCACAGTCAGAGCTGGCAAATGGTGTGATTAATCCTGACTGCATTTCAGCGAAGACAAATCTAGAAATAATGTACAATTTCTCTCTTTGTGAATTACCACTTGAGAAAACTCCCTGCCTGTATCATATACACCCAAAGCAATTTTTGAAGATTGTTTACAATAAATCAAATTTGGGACAGTGCTTGACTGATGAAATTTCAAACACCATCTCTTTATTCTTTGGGTGCTCCTTTTATAATGTCAAGTTAACAGAAAAAACACAGCGGATACACAGACGCCAGACACATTCAAAGGTTTCCATCTGGGCTTTAATTACTATCACAGTTGCCTCACTAAATTGAATACGTTCCTCCCCCTCCTAAGGGCTTCGCCTTGTATCTGATTTAGCTTACTTTGCCTTGATGAACAAAATCTGGTATAATCATTTTCTATAATGCCCCAGAGGAGCATCATCCCATGTATAAACTTGCTGCCCCATAAGTCAGCTTTTTACGTTTCTCTCTTCAGACATGACTCTGAACTTTACTCAGAGAGATTTTTCTTTCCTTCAGGAAGTTATTTTGGAAAGTCCTAGAGCAGTTTTGCTCCAAAGGCCACATTTAGATTAGATTAAGTCACTGCCATTATCATAAAGTTAAAAAAGAGACAACAATGTTTAAACCACTTCTTCCAAATGCAGAAGACAATCAAAACACTCTTTCCCCTCCTCCACACAGCATCACCTGTTCCTGACCCCACTGACCAGTTCATTATTGCTTTCAGATGGTAATTAGAGCACCCAGACAGCCTGATCTTTGCCATTACTCCTGACCTATTAGGCTTGGGCTCTCTCTGTTACTATCAGTGTCTTTCTATAGGTGTTCTCAGAGAGCAGTAACAAGTAGGCCATCTGTTTTAGCTCTCCTGATTTGAGCTGTTAAATAAAAACACATAACATCATCCACAAAAATACCTTTGTTAGGGCTCTGCAGTGAGCTCTGAATCCTTCATAATTAACTGCAGACCTGCTTGTTGGTTTCCAATAAGGTCAGTCTTTCAGTAATCAGAGGTGATCCTAGGAGGTAGTACATAAATAGCCTATATTGGAGCCTAAATTAGGCTAACTCAGAACTTCCTGTACTCTTCACTGCAAATAAAGCAAACATTTATAGACTCTTGCAATCTTTGAGGTTCCTGCCTAAGAATTAGGATCAGAGCAGCTCTTCTTGCTCATGGTAAATCAGAACCCAAGCAAATGTCCCAAAGCTTGGATTCCTCAGTGTATCATTTTTGCTTGAAACTCCCCACGCCATTCTTTAGATATCCTTTAAAAAAATAAAAAGACAACCAAAAGATAATTTAAAAGGGAGGTGAAAACAGACTTTGAAGGAAAACATCTCTCTTAAATTCTTGTTGAGCCATATTGTCACAGACTCAGAACATCTGGTTTCTATTCTGGGCTCTGCCACTGACTCTCTATGTGGCCTCAGGCAAGTCCTTTCAGCTGTAAGTCTCCATCTTTTCTTTCTCTTCAAGCAAGAAAGAGTTTTCCTTTCTTCTCCCTTTGCTTTCTGTCTTGACCATCCAGAGATGTGCATAATTTTAAAGAAGACAAGTAACAACATCTTCTCACTGGACAGCATCATATAAGCAGACACTTCTCTGAAGGATGGAGGCTTTGGACTTTAAACACTTCAGAGTAAAGACCATCTCCTAACATTTGTCAAGTCTTCTGTTTTATAGACTATTTAGAGAAGGCTAATGGTATGCTGTAGGAGTTTCTGGAAGCAGCTGGCTGAGTTTCTGCTGGAATCATCACTTTAAACACTGTTGGGATGTCATTGTTTTATTCAGAGGTGTCAGAACGCCTAGAGCTTTGGCCAGCCATCTTTTCTCATTAGTAATTTTCACACAAGTCTAAATAAATGTGTTTGTACTGTGCCCAGCGTAATGCAGCTCCTATGTGCCACATTAACACAGCTAATAAATAAAAAATCCTATTCATGATATTCTTACACCAAGCCAGCAGTAGAAAATGGACGCTCATCAAGGAAGCGGGAAGCATTAGTGGCTGGGGTTGATGGTGTTAGCAAACAGGCTCCAGCTGGAAGTATAAGCATTATAAGTAACTTTATCATTTATTTTCAACAGCTAACTCTACATTTCCTTGCCCCTTTACCACCTCCTAGAGAAGGTCTGGTGAAAAGCATGGTACGCATTTATCCTTGGCTAGCTGATGAGCCAGCAAGCCTCTTTGTTACTTTTTGGCCTGGAAACCAGGAGCAGACCTGAATGATCGATGCTGTTCGGCCTCTGCCTCTACACAGCCAATAGCCCAGGAAGAATGATACCAATGGGCAATGAAGAATAGTGGTTCCTAAATAGCTGCCACCAACACGCTGGTTGCTTTTCAAATACACAATATCCAGGCTAAAAGTGTTGTCAAAGAGCTTTCAGACACCACTGGAAGACAAAATTAATACACAGGGGAACATCTCTGTGAATATATCAGTGCAACTCCGTGCCTCTCGTCTTGACTGCACCCAGCTGTGGTGCAGCTTCTTTACATCTCTTTATCACAATCCATCCATCTTACACGGAATGATATGATCGTATATCACAAGAAAGTGTTTTAAGAACAGAGACTTGACTTTGGAGCCAAACATTAATTATCATAACATGTATACACAATATCCCCCAGAATCTGGAATTACAGACTAATCAAATTATTTATTTCTTCCAGGTAGCATGGTTAATGGTTTTCGTGATCCACAGAATAAACATATTTGAACAAGCATTCTGCAACCGCAGCATCCCATTGAACTCCCCCCAGGCTGTGGACTTACAGAACAAAGGTTCCCATCTCCTTTAGCCAGGAAACTCGCTCCTCTCCTTTTAGGATCAGGTTCTACCAATACAAATAATCCTGTATCAGCTTACTGAGATTCACTGAGTCTTTGATAGAAGCAACTTCATGGACAATCTGCAGAAGCTCCCCCTCTCTGCAGCCCCAGCCCAGGGTTCATTGTTTCCACTGCCTTTCTCTTCACCTCTCTTGTTCCTCAGATGAGAAGCCCAGCTCCCAGGCTGAGATAACTACGTTTTTCCAGAGCAGTGAAGCTAATATTACTCCCAAGAAAGTTCAAGAGAGTTACAAGCAATATTCTTGGCCAAGACTCCTTGTCTATGAAGACCCCTTGCCTATGAAGATACTTGACACAGGAAAAAGCTGAAGCATTCCTAACCATCAGCCTTGCAAATATCCAGGACAAGAAATCATTCACCTCTGCTCATAAATAATAATAATAATAATAATACTTTGCTGTTGTGATTTTAGAAATTGAGCTACTGAAATCTATGAGTACTAAAGGAAAAGAAGCTACTAAGAGCAGTCTTCTATGAACCCTGAGAATATGCTGGGTGGTTCACTATGAAGATGTCAGTTGCCCTAGAAACCTCGTAAGCTAGAGTGGCAGATAACTGAAGTAGACGAGATCTGTCAGAAAAAGTTTGGCACCATCAAACCAATGCTTTGAAAGCATAAAAATGACTAATTGTCTGTGTTTTCTTCACCACATCAGATAAAAGTTTCTCCTGGCAATGAGGGACAGATCTTCGAGTTGTGTTTCGCTATTCATTCATCTGTTTAAATTCAGAGTGTAGGATTGAAAGCTTATTTACATTTTTTTAAAAGCTTATTTCATTTAAATGAAAGCTAAGTAAGTAATGAGCTTGCGTTTGTTCCCCTTCTCTTTCAAAGACCTGAGTTCAGACAACCTTCTCAAGAAGACTGGTGTCCTGCTGGCCCTAAACCTTACTTAACACCACTATAAAGATGCCACATAACTGGGCATGGATCTCATTTTCTGGCCAGGAGGCTATCAGGATGAAAAAAAATATGAAGGTCTGACCTGCGATGCATTGAAGCACAAACCCTATATTTGACCAGATTCTGCCTGTCGTATCAAAGTAGATTAACTACTCAGGGTAGTGGGTGAACACGGAGGCAACAGAAATCAAGGTTTGGTTTACAAAACCAAAGCACCAGAAGACATTGACTTTTGCCAAGCTTACTCATCCACATCTTTCATCAGCAGTAAATAAACAACAACATTAAAAAAGAGAAAGATGAGCTTTAAAAATAAAAAACGTTAGCTATAATGTATTTAGACTCACGTTTCCTTATTTGGCCTCTTTGTGTATGTTTTACATTCCCTCTCCCTCCCTTTAACTGGCCAGTTGCCAAAAGAGGAGAAAAGAAGAGAAAAGGAACAAAAATTAATTATAAGCAATAAAAGTAATTTTAAACTTTCGTAAGGACTGGTGCCAGAGCAGGAGGGAAAACTCAGGAGCTCTGGTTTTGCTACACTCTTCTTTGCGGGTCCCCAGCGATGCCAGTGTATCTGTGTAACCAGCACACAGCAAACAGCACAGCTGTTTGCATTCTCTCTGTGCACTGGGAAGCAATTTTTCCCTTTCATACATTATTCACAACTTGCTGCAGCCATTCTGCAAATTCAGTACGTCTCCTTTAACACAACGATGAGATTGAGATGCAGATTCTTTCCCTTGGATTTTTTTTTCTTGACTACTGAGAACACTGGATATGGGTTTTCTTTCTATTTAAATTTCTCTTTTCAATTTGGAGCTGATTTAAACTATGCATAATGCAGACAGGCAACAAGTAAGGATTTCCTTCTCTGATCCATCCCTTCTCCTCCAGGCAAGCCTGCAGAAATAACCTCCAAGCTTGCACATAGACACATCCCCTACAGTTTAGAGAAGAGATAGTCCCAACTCCCCCAAACTTTCAAAATGGTTCGGGAATTGAATGTCTTCAGAGAAAATACTGTTTCTTTTTCCTCACTACAGTGACTAGTACAAATCATAGTCAACTCCTTTGCAAAAAGCAAACATTTAGCACTAATAGCCATTACCATTAATAACTCCTTGCTTTTGAAAAACCCCTAGACTGCAGCCACCAAAATTTATTCTCATTTGACGTTAAGATGACAGATTTGCCAACAGACTTGGGAGGTGAAATAACATCACTGGGCCACCTGCTTCCTTGGAGTTTAGCTTTAATAATGTAATGCAATATCATAAGCTGAAGTCATTTGATGAACTTGATGCAGGAGGGAAATGAAGATTTTTCACGCTTTCTCTGAATGTTTTGGTTTAGGCACCACAGCAAGCTGTATCGTTCTGCTCCCACATCCCCAGACTGAACAGAGCAAAGAGTCAGATTCATCCCTGGTGTCAGCCTTGGCTTGGCAGGAGGCAAAAAAGAAGAAGAAACTGTGATTTTATTGCCATTTCTAAAAGACCTAGTTGAGCACAATGAGCACAGATTTCTCTCCACATTTCAGGTTTGGCAGCCACCTTGCATTTCTTCTCCAGATAAAGTGGAGTACCTTTGTTTTGCTTTGAGAAGTTAATCATTTGATCATCGAGGCTTCATAACATACTGCATAGGAGTGTCTCTGGAAAACATCCATCTTGTGGCTCGGCATGGTTGGTTACCTGTTCACTCACTACAGCATCACTGCAGTATCTACATTGTCAAGGTTTCCTGACACAAACTGGATTTCATTTCAATATTGCATTGATGCCATACCCTGAACATGAAACACCAATTTGCATACAACATTGTAGGAGCCAGATTCACACTCTTGTACCTTAGTTCAAGTCCACTGACAAGACCAGAAGTGTATCATTCACATCAGCAGATCACCTGGTGTGGGTTTGATGTTTAGGAGCAGGACTGGCCATCAAGAACTCTGGATTTGAATCTCAGCACAGTCTGGGCTTAACCTCTCTAAACACTAACTTGCTTTTTGATGAGGTGGTGCCTATATTGCCTGTCCACCTTATCAGAGTAACTTATTTAGGTTTGTGAAATACTTTGATATGTTAGGGTGAAACAAACTGTGAGCATTCAGAGCATTGCTGCAGACATAATCAAATGCAATGTACGCTGTGGAGGATGTTACAGTTCTGCTGACGTAGGAATGACAGCGAAGTTCTGCACTTTGTAGCTTGATATGACTGACTATGTGTGATATGAAGGACTAAGTTTCAGAGGAAAATTTAGTCATCCCAACCTTGCTATCCACATGACTAGTGTTAGCTTATGTGGGTTATTGCCATAACCCACATGCAATATTGTCACTTCCTAGTGAAGATCATCACTCCTGGCCGAGGTACCCAATAAGTCCCTTGTTCCCACTGATGTGAAATCCTTTTAGGAAAGGTTGCTAAGCTTTAGACTCCCTGTGTGCTAACCCAGAAAGCAGGAGACCCTGCTAAAGAAATGTGTAAGCCTAGGTTCTTCACCATCAGTGAGGCTCAGGGCTCAGATGAAAGCCCTCCTTTTTGTACACAGGCTTACATGTTAAATATGAGGGTCTTGACAGTGAGGTCAGCTCCAGGTTTAAACTACAGAGCAGAACATCCCTGCGTAATTTCAGTAGTGCTATATTCACTGAGTAAACGCTTACACCAAGTTCAGGTCAAACCAAACGCCCCCTGCACAGGCTGGTATTACGTGCAATGAGTAAGGGTTTCTCCGCCAGAAGTAGGTACATGTAGGGCTGTTTCCTACATTTGCAGGGGAACAGGAACTGAACGTTTACAGAGTCATAAATACACCTAAGTGTCATGTAAGGCAGCGACTCTATCAGAACAGAGAGTTACCAGTTACAGGGGCTCGTGTTGTTCTTCCTCCTCCATTGAACAGGCTGTTAAATGAACAAAACCAATTTGATCTCACACATCCAACTAGCATATAAAAAAAGCTCAAGAGCAGCTGCTGCCTACCTACAACTCTCTAATTCCAGCCCAAACAATCTGTTTCCCAGTTGTGGGAGAGCAATCCACAAAAGGACCCGACAATCAGATGGGAGTCAGCAGAGACGTGACGTTGTGCCTCCAGCTCTGGCGCACGACTAATTACGAAGGACAATTATTATAATTAATGCCAGTGGATGTGGCCAAGTCTCCCTGCAACTACTGTGGGGAATTTCTACCCCTGCTTCAACCAAAACCCATCTGTCAGACAGGAAAAGCGCAAAATAAAACCCCTCCTTGCCAAATATTCTCAGTAAAATGTATTATTGCCACTAACCTGGCAGTCACGGGGAGGTCACACAAGTTTCAAATAGGAACCACACTGTGAAGTGAAAATCCCTGACTTCGTATTCTCTGCCTCATCAGGTAAATACTCCATCGATTTATGCAGCAAGAGGCTATTGCTGGAGAGGTGCAGGGATGGATAAGTTACACGCTCCTGTTTGTCCCAAGCTGGTTTGTTTTATATAGCAGGGTTGGCAGCAGGGATCAGCTAGAGAAAATGGACTGGAAATGCTGCCACTGCAGAGCTCTGTCAAGGTAGTGAGTTTTGCAAAAGCTGCTTGTTATTGGCCATTCGCACATTTAAATTTTCTTGTCCTTGTACCTCAGTGACCACTTGAAAGGCAATAGGAATAAGGAAAAATTATTAAAGCAGACGTCATGTTCCTGACTGATCCATGCACAGACTGCTAAGAGGAAAATTTTGCCATGCAGAAAAGTTGTTGGCTATGTCAAACTACTTTCTGTGCAACTAGGAGACAAAGCCCACATAATTCTCTGTCACGGCACTGATTTCTTCTCATCTCTCCTCCTCTTGCTGCAGCACTGGCGGTGAGCTCTCATCAAAAAATACCCATGGACCTCTTTAGCTACTTGCTTCAGGCATCAGACTCTTAACTCTGTGCAGAGATCTTCCCTTGCTAAGTATTGACACCCAGGCCACTGCAAGAACTTTGGTGGTGGTACTCAGGAATGTCTGAACCAGCTGAGACTGTCAGAAACTCAACCACTTGTCCTCCACTAGAGGAAAAAGCAAATGGCCAAGACAAAACTGTAGCAAAACAGAAGGAGTGTTTTCAAAAACGTTACATGGTGAATAGTATTGAGGCTTTTTTCTTCCCAAAGTGTAGTTCTTACAGGAATACAAAAATAATACCTTATTAACTTTCAATACCACCTTCTTATGGATAGCCCAATCATGTTTTGCAGTCTTACCAGCTCTAGTGAGGAGCTCCTCACATTTTAGAGCTGATCTACTGTGGAATCCCTGAGCCAGATGCAGACACACACCATCTTCAAAACGTGTACTACAGGTATCGTTAGCAGCTTAGTCACAGCAGAATGGAGCACAGCTACACAACTTGCCTGAGAGCATCTGGGCCGTAATGCTGCTGAAAAGATCCAAACTCATAGTATATAGCTACGCATTGACGCTGCCTGCTAGACAGGCTCTGGGGAGTGAAAAGGCAAAATTAGAGTCTGCTGAAGAAAGAGACGCTTCCAGATGAGCCCAAAGCTCAAGTCCATGCCATTCACTTCCATCAAGCTATTGCAAGATCAAAGAGGATGTTAACTGGGGCTAATATGGCTGGAACACTTGGTTCGGCTCCTAGCTCTGCAAGAGGTAACTTAAGACAATTTAATGCAAGCAGATAGATGACATATAGGCACCATTAAGTGCTACTACGTGCAAAAGCATCTGAGGGTATATTCCTATTCATCTCTGTTACTGCAATAATTATTAAAATAGACATCTGCTGTCTGCAAAGCCTCATGGGTCAGAGTTACGGTGTCTTCGTAGGATATTTCTGTGCAGGTGTAATGAATTATGTACATGTATTGATCTGAGCTGAATGAAGATTTGTTCTTCTTGTAAGTTCTTGTTGATGTACCACTATGCAACGTTTGACATAAGTTAATTAAAAACTGCTTAGTAGTCTTCACACATAGGCTAACAGTGAATACAGCTGTAAAACTGAAACCATTACACAGGACAGTTGTTTTGAGCTGGAATGTACACATGTAGGTTTGTGACATACTAGACAATGCTGAAATACTACTATTTAATTTGAACACTTTCATAGTCATGACAATTGTATATTTTTCAGCCCATTTAAAATGTTTTCATTATTTCCCATCAATATTTAATTCTTTGCTTCATAATGATTAGCCCCAAAGAGAATAAAAGGCTCAGGAGGAAAAAGGAAAGCAATTCATAACTTTCAAGAATCATCAGTAAACCAAGCTCTTATATGATATAAACTGGGCAAGACAACATATCAATAAAGTATGTTTATTCTAAGTATTTAAATGTAAAAGTGTTCACAAAAATCTAACTCATCCTTTTACATTTGAAATCACTCTTGCTCAGACTACTCAAAGAAAATAATCTTCTCGGCTTTTAAAAAAACGTCTGAAGCAAAAGGCTTCTCACTGTGCTGGTGATTCAAATGTTGGTGTGGTTTTTTAATGTCTAAAATGACTTTAGTTTTGATTTCGATTTCTGAAACAACTATGAGAAAATAATCTTTATATCAATGGTAGGAATCCCCTGGACTACCTGAGCCTGCCAAGAGAAGAAAAATAGAGATGTCCAAGCCAAGGAAAGTGGTTCAGTGTAATAACTAAGCACGTGTTGCAGCAATTGTTTTTAAACCCGCCTTTCTGTCAGATAACATACTCATAAATCCATCAGCACCAGGTCACCGCTGCGTCCCTCTGGGGTGCAAACGTAATTGAAACCTCACAGCCACTTAGAGGTGTTGTTTTTCCATGTTTAAAAGGCTAAAGAGGTTAGATTTAACTGCACTAATAGAACAGACCAGGCTGGCGTTTATACCACCACTGTCTGACTGAAAAGCTCCTTATAAGTCCACGGGCAAATGTTTTGCTTCTGATTTGCATTGACTTGCTGTACACACATCCAGATCACTCGGCCTTTGAGGGCTGGGGGAGATGAGCCTTTGGAAGAACATAATAAGACAATCAGTTAACGGTGCTTAACATCTGTTGCTTAACTACATTATGTCTCATCAATCAGTTTTCATTCTACTTCCCATTGGTGTTTTTCTTTATCACTCTATCTTCTTTCCATTATTTCTGTTCAATGGAGTAAAGACAGTAGATGAAATGTTAAAATGACTTAGGATTTTCAACTGCAAGAAGAGTGTATAAGCAACATTAAGAGATTTATTTCAGTGGAAGAGAGAATATTCAGGTAAATCAGAGATCCCAGAGCAATTCAGCAGCTTGGAATTGCAGAGGAAAGAAAGATTTGCCATTCACTTCCAAGAATGGTGAATAATTGTGCATGCAGCTGACCTAGGTATGTTCTTTTTATTTCCTTTCTGTTCTTTGCTTTTTCTCTCATTTTTTTGAAAGTTGCCTTTTTAATTTTTCTAAGCATCATTTTGCACCCAAGATAGGTGCTATCATCATCAGAGACTTCATTGCAGCTGCAAGAGTGTTTGCAACACACTGTAGACAAAAGAGAGCCAGCTCTCTTCTAGCTACATCTGGAAAGGAAAGTAGCCAAGCTGGGACAGCATGGACATCAGTACAGGTTAGCCACCAAATTCAGGCAATTCAGCACAAGCTGACTGCATTATCGCAGCTTTGCTGATGGGGATCCCCCAAACAGCAAAGTTCCCAGAAAACCAGAACACAAGAATTCAATGTAGAGGGCAACAAGCACTGTCCCTGTGTTAACAGAATTTTCTACAGGGAACTGCTCTGTACCCAAAACCAGGAGATGTGCTGAAGCTTTGAAACAGAAGAGAAACACTCCAAACCACCAAAGTCAGGTTGATTGCTTTCTGCAGAGAGCAAGAGGTACCCATGAGTCCGCCTGCGCAGCAACATCTGCCGTGTCCCTGAGGGCAGCAGTGTGAAATTGGCCGCTACACCACAGGCCAATGTACTCGACAATTTGCAGTCCTACCCTGTCCCACCCTGCTGATAGTGCTAGATGAAAATGGATTTCTCCACATAACCACAGTTAAAGCTGCTGCAATTCTGCAGCTTGTGCAGGTCTTTCTCCAGCAAATACCCTCTTAAAAATGCAGGAGTGGAGCCTCACCACCACAACCGCATCTGTACCTTCCACACCTATGAAACCAGCCAGCAATGCCTGGTGTCCTGTCATTACTCAGCCAGAGAGCAAGTAACACACAAACCTTATTTGAAAGGTCTTTTTAATAACGTTTTACACAGCTGAGTAAAATTCTTTGGGATATTTAATCTCTCTTTGTTCCAGAGAGCCACCTGCCAGAATAACTGATACGGCGCAGCCTCCCTAGGCAGGTGATGTCAGGGTTGGCAATGCTCACGTCTGACACTCTCCAGGCAGGATATTTCAGGCTGATGCTGACATCCTATATATTAAGATCTTATAGCCAAGTCATCTGTATCAATCCTGTGTTACTCCTCTGTTCAATAGGTGGTGGGTCAAGAAATTACAGGAAGTCAAGTGGCCCCCATCTCCTGCATGGTTATTAGATCAAAACTGAGTGATCGCTCTGCTGGCTCAAATACATGGGGAAAGAAGAGCAAAATACCAGTCACTTAAAAATATAAAAGCAGTTAAAAGTGAAAGCAGCATTAGGTTAGTTAAGTAATGAGGAAAAAAGTACACCTATTTTTCATTCAAGTTCTATGATAATTCAGAGGCTCACAAGTGTTTGCTGCTTTATCAGAGACCATAAGAACTCCCTAGCAAAGCTTATTTTAATTCTGAGCAAATTAAGACACACATTATTGTAATATTTGCCTATGGAGTTGCATAAATGTTTTACTTAATTTATCCAATTAAAGGAAAGGACTAAATTGTATGGATTGTAAGTGATAAATATAACGAAAATTGAGAATTTCCACTACACTACTTCAATTTACCCTGGCCTTCCCCAGTTCCACACTTGGCAAAGCCATACCCACTCCAGCTACCTTTGCTTCCATCGCTGCTCTGCCCTGAAACATTGACGACTCATTCCTCAGTCAGTCACGAGCTAAAAATCACTGTCTACGCTACATCAACATGCTTCGGGGCACCAGCCAGCTCTGATGGGTGTGAGTCAGAGGAAGCTCCTTTACGGCACATCGTAGTTTCTTGCATCTTCCCTAAAGCATCCGAAATCGGATACTGTCACTGGCAGTACATCGGAAAAGAATGATTGCCAGTTCCATCTGGCATGGCAATTCCTATTCTCCTAACAAGTAACAAGAGTTGTAAGCATCTCTTGAAAGCACTGCTTAAAATATGCACCCTTAATTGTTCTGCCAGTAGCTTTCTGGAATCCTGTAGGGATGTAGTACCCACAAGAAGAATACGGTGTGACAAATAACCAGCTTCCTGCTGAATAAAAGTTATCTTCAGAAAAGTATTAAAAAATCATGCTGGATAACAGACACAGGCATGCTCACTTTTTCATATGCACAGTACTTGCATCATTTGCAAACAAATGCCTAGTGCTGCACAACCAAAGTAACTCTGGGGAATAGACCTTGTCCTATTCAACCCTGTGTATAATGTGCAAAGTTACCAGCCAGCTTCCTAACCCAGCCTCCTTACTGCTACCGCATCTCTTTAAAAAGCAGGAAGAAAAACCAATTTCTTCTCTACATAAAAGGAAGAGTTTGCAGTGGTCAGAGACAGAGAAAAAATGTTCTAACTTGGAAACTGGCTGGCTTGAGCATGTGAACATTAATCAGGAATAAATAAGAAGTATCAAGGTATGTATTGCACTGTTGGCCTGGACCATGCTCTGATGTTTATTACTGCCAAATATATTCACTAAAATAGGAAATGCCTCAAAGCTGAGGATCTCTCAGCACCAAAAGGAGTCGACGCAAGAAGGATAAAAGGCTATGACGGGAGGGAAAAAAACAAGCATAAAGAAAACGCAAGGGTATCAAAAAAAGTGGTAATCTACTCTGGGGAATAAGGGGAGACCAAAGCAGAGTGAGCTCAGGGTCTGTGATGGAAGAGCTTCAGTGACTCCCCCTTCCTTTCCACTCATCCAGTCCTGACAGACAGGGATCAAATGAATATAAGTCAAATCCACTGAAGGAAAAGGAGAAACAAAGTTTTTCATTAGCTTTCATATCCAACAATGTGGTGGGAGTCCATGGAGAAGGGGTGCAGCATGCAATAGCCTGGACACAGAGCTGCAGTCCATGCCCCTAGACTGGGTGAAAGTCATTTAGAGGCGGGACAAAGCAAGCAACCCATTAAATGGAAAACCAAAAGACCAAATAAATAAGCAAGTGCTAGAATCTTAAAAGTCAACCAGCTGCTTTATTGGAAATCAATTTTGCTCCCTTAGGAAAGAAATAAGATAATGGAAAGACTTAGACCCGGAAAAGAGCCCTGCTCCTGAATTCTGTACAGGAGGGCAGCATTAAAGGACACCCTCTGGCAGTGACTCAGAATAAAAAAGGCAAAAAACCAGGCTGAGATGGAATAAAAGCAGACAGCACATTTCTGTGCTACCACGGAAATGAATAGTCTTAATTCATGTGATCAGTTTGTCTGCCTCTCAGACACGGTATTTCTCTTTAACATCACCCTCTGTTTCAAATCAGATCATTTTGCTTCCTTCTTTGCAAAAAAGCAGGTTCTGCCTTTCTACTGCTTCTATCAAGCCTTGTCCCAATGCTCCACTATCACCCCTGGCCCTGATCTTCTCGCAGGTTTCCCTCCAACAGCAATTATCTAACCAATGCTCCTTTAGAATTAGCACAACAAGCAAAACAGTGACTTCCAGATGTGTGAAGCCACATCCTTCCTTGTCTGCTTCCATGCCCTCTCCTGTCTGCTGGATCTCCACCACATGCCTGCTTGGTCCATTCTCTTTTCCAAGCTGGTGAGTCCTGATCCATTCTACTCAATCACCAAAAGTTACAGACACACCTGCTGTGTCTGTACACCTTCACTGGTTTTCTTATAACTGAGGTCAGTACTTTCTCTCCTCAAGATCAAGTCTGAAACACACTGAAGGCTGAAACAACATTCTCCAGCCCCTCAGATTAGAGTTTGTCCACAGGTAGCCAAGACTTCACTGCATGTGATGCCCTACAAACAACCCCCAGCTCAGCTCTGGGGGCAACAGTATCCATCAGCATCATGTCAAAAGTACCAGTCCACTCTGAAAGGGTCAAAGCAAAGATGATAAAGGTTTTATGCTCAAGACTCTAGCGTGTTATTTTGACTCTCTTTGCAGCAGGCACCAGCCAGGAGAGATCTCCTTCCAAGGCCCAGTCTCGTTAAACTGCAACAGAATTGCACTGAACATTCATTCGATTCTCTGTGCTTTTTGCCCTTTTTGGCAGGAAAAGGCACTTTTGATAGCTCGGCTGTTTAATAAGGAAATTCCTCAGAGGGTCTTTGCCGAGAACATACAAAAACCCACTGACAGCTGCTGTGACGGTTGCTCATTTTTGGGTTAGCACACAGTATTTAGACAGGAAGCAGTTTAGGAAAAGGTACAATTTATTAAAAACAGGCCCAGTTCCAAAACTCACATTACAGTACAAGACGTGGCACAGAGACAGCACACTCCCACCACAGCTACCTGCACGGATGGGCAACCCAAATCCCCGCTATTGTGTGAGCCGGGCGCAGGAGCTGCAGTTAGACCCGGAGAGAACAAGACCCACACCACTTGCAGTCCTTCAAAACTACAACACTGTGATAAATTCCTTTCTTGAAAGACACATCCTGCTTTTCCACATGGTGCAGTGAAGCCAAATCTTTGCATATCTTTTTACATCTTTAAAGCAGCTGTCAGACAGAAAGCTGTCTCTCTGAAGGACTCATATGGTCCCTTACACCACAGCATCATTGTAACATAATCATTTTTGCAGCGCCTTTGGGGAAGATCTCCTCCAATTTACAGGAGGGGAAGCTGAGTCAGAAAGGCACTCAGTGATTTTACACAGTGCTCCCCACTGCAGAGCAGGATGGTGATCACTCTGGCTCTTACAGACCCCCCCAGCACTTATCTCAGAAAAACGTGTTCGCACAATGCCCCATCCACTCCAACAGCGGGGCAGAGGTGGATTTTGCCCCCTGCCCACATGATGGCTGCAGCCCCCGCCATGGGCAGCCTCCCCCCTTCCACTCTTCTTCTGCCCCCGGGGTGGCTGCATTGCTTTGGTGGGATGATTTCTGTATGCTACAGCCTATGAACCCCCATGGGGCACTTGCACTGAGACAGCCTGGTCTGCCCTGCCAAGCAACACTGCTGCCAGGCAGCCGCAGTTCACACCAGCACAAGGTTTGTGCTCCAGACACATGGTCCTGCTCCCTTCGAGCAGCCAGCAAAGAAAACCTCTGGAACAGGTTTCATAAAGCACCTGATGTCAGCCTAAACAAAATAGCGACAAAATGATCACTTCTAAAAAATGGTTGCTACAAAAAAAAGATGAGATTTTGCCATCCGCTTCAGAAATTCCCACTACCCAGGTAGTGACTATTTTACTTGCTTTACAAAAGCACAGAAACTCTCGTCTCCCCCCTCCCTCCCCGTGTCAGCAGGCTTGCCTGGATGTTTTCATGTACACCCACATTTGTCTTTCCTCGCATGGTATTACAGAAACATTTGGTTTTGCTCTTTTCATACACTACGTTCCAAAGCGTTTCTGTCAACAGCGAGCTCCATCCCTGGTGTAAGCTCATGTGTGTAGTCAACTGGTAGGCAGTCATCAAATCCCACATACAGCCAGAGCCTGGTTGTAAAGAAGAGGATCCGCACAAAGCGATGATACACACAAGCACCCGGATGCACAGATTCCTTTCCTGCCCTCACCACCAAGGCTTTCTGCCCACTTTAAGCCCCACATAAACCCTTCATGTGTATAATAAGCCTGGCAAAATTTCAATGAAATTTCATGAAGGTTCATGAAAGAATGTGTGCACCAACAGGTTGGTCGTGTAGATCTTGGAGTGGCTGGCTGTTGTACCCACCAGCGCCATGCACACTGATAATTAACATTAACATATAGGTGGAGGAACTGGTCACTGGTCACAGATGTAACTGTGGAAGTCAGAGCTTTTGTGCGTTCAGGAACTGAGCCCCGGCTGCTGCACCGAACACAAGACCTTCAGCAGGGGCACCGAACCATGGAGCAGGAAGAGAAGCAGTGATTGCCTGGAAGAGAGAGTACTTTGCATTTTTTCACAATTAGAAAACTCAGCAGTGGCTGAATGAACTTATATCTGATGTATCAAAAAGAATATTTTTTTTCTGCCTCTAGAGAAAATAGCATCCCAAGCGCTAATTTTTATTTAAGCAACTGTAGAGAGCAGTCTAGAATGAAATTGCCATCTGAATCTTAATTACACCTTCACATTGAAACACTGTAGTGAATTACATGTAAGATTAAAAAAAAGGAGTGATATTAACATATAATGAGCCTCATCAATTACTATGGATCAGGAAAAGTAGCCTTCATATTATTGAAATAGTTTCATTTGCGTGACTGGATGATTCAGATTCTTCTCAGTCATTCATTTAAATCTCTCCAGAAATCATAGCCACAGACAAATGTCCCGTAGCAGGCTTGGCCTTAACTAAATTAAATACACTGTTAGTTACCCTCTCGTTTTGCAGCAGGGAAATTGAAAAGATTTCCTACAGTAAACCTAGGGAGGAACACAGATCTCTAGCCATTACTGAGCTAACTGCATATGTATATAAAACCAGTATGATTTTTATAGTGCAGCAGTATGTAAAATGACTTGCATGTTTGAGTTTAGTTTCTCATGGACCAAGGTTCAGCCCCACGCTGGAAGCAGGAAATGTATTTTAGCAGTGTAGCAAGGGATGGACTTAAGGACAGGGACCTGTGTTCCTCTCATCCGTACAGGAGACCAACAACTAATAAACCGCCCAGAAAACAAATAAACTATACTCAGAACTAAGGCTGTGTGAGCGCTCGGGTTTAGTCCCAATTCAGCCACTGGCAATGAGCAGCTGACAGATCTGGGACTACAAAACACATACAGGGAGAAGGCACACTGAGATGTTTCCTCCAATTTTGCTAAACCCTGGCTTTTCTTGGCCATCCTTGGGAGGTTTCCCCAGTAACTGCATCAGTGGATGATGACAAACAGCAGGATGACAGGTACAAAGATACGAGTCAGGAGCTGCTCAGCATTGCTTTGGACATCACATTCATCCTCTCTGCTTTAATATTCCTGCTCAAGTGTTACATTATTTCCCTGCTTTGCAGGGACGTTGGGAAAATCCATTTAATACTGTTGAGCAGATTAAGATGTTGGATGAATATCGATCACTGAGCTCATTCTGACTTTAGTACCGTATACATATATAGGCCAATCTTCAAGACACTTTTGATGATCAGCACTGACCGATTATATTTAATGAAAACTATTTTAGAAACACATTTGAGTCGGGTATCATTCATTCATTTCCAGATTCAATCAGCAAAGGAGTGGGGGAAAGTTTGTTTCCTTTTCTGCAGATTAAAGGTTCTGTCTGCTTTGAAAATTAATCACTTTCTGCTGTCATGAAGTGCTCCAAGAGGCAAACTGATGGATTGGCATGAGGTTGACTCACAATAAACAGATACCCACATGCCTGCAAGCGTTTGTAAAGATTAAGGATGGAAAGGGATTTTTTTAGAGGTACCCGGAGATACCATCATGAGTAATGAAATGAGGAAAACAAAGGCAATAAAATGCACTGTGGAGTGTTTATTAGAGACTGGGGCAGGGATAAACTTCCAAAGGAAGCTCTGAAAACTTCATCACTTGCAACCGGATATAAATGAACCAGACAAAGCACCTGAGAACATACTGTCAGGCGTGTTCATGTTTTGGCAGGCAGATGATTTAGATGACCTAAAAAGCTCCTTTTCTATCTGATATTCCATGAAGACTCATAGCGGGAATTATTATGAGCCCTTGGTCCAGCGAGGCTCCTCACCAAGCCTGGGCTGTTAGAAGGGGAGAGCAGAGGGCAGGAAGGACCAGCACATCCCTGGGACACTGACATTTCTCATAAGCACAACCCAGGCATGCACCTTACCTCTCCTTTCCCACCTCAGTCACCCTGCACAGAAAAGACCCTGAAGTCATTTATCGCCTTTAAAAACTGTCTACCTGACAAAGTGACTGCCTGGCCATGTCCTGGCTTTCAATCAGAAAGATGGCAGGACATTCACTACATCCCTGTGTATCCCTTATGGTCCACAGGCATCCTTCTGCCCTACCAGTGTCACTGCTGTCCCAGGGACGCCCTTGTTGTGGGCAGCATGATAACAAAGTACAGATAATGACTCCAATTAGGAGGTGTGAATGTCATTCCACTCCCCTTGCTCTCTTCCAGGTCACTATGAATGTGTTTGAAAACTACTGGCACAGCAATTTAATGATAATTCAGATTTAATTTGCACTCTGTCATCTCTGTTTTTTCTATAGGCTTTAATAGTTTAATTTAACAGTGTTAAGCACTGTCTGTATTACCGAGACATAATGTGTATTTCAGATTTGAGCAGCTGCATGGCACAAAATAATATTTTACATTTATATTGTGCCTTTCATGCTGAAGATGCTTAAAAATGCCTTGATTACTATATCCACACAAGAATCAACTCATCCATCACTGAAATGCAGCCACTTCTAGGTTGGAAACCTCATCAGTCTTTAATAATTTAGGCAAAATAGAGCAGAATATTCCACTGAAATGAGGAGGCAAGTTGAGCAGGTAAAATTAAGTTATCCAAAACTGCATCTGGGCCGGGCTGTTTGATACATTCACCCTCATAACAGGAAGTTTTTTATGACTCTCAGATATCTAATCAAAAGGCAGTACCTGCAGGAACAGTTTCTCTTACACCAGCATCAGTTTATTAGGTCGAGAGGAGGAAGGTTCTACCCTCTGCTGCATGGTTCAGCAGCACAGCTCTGCCTCTCCCTCTGCCACCTCCTCTGCAGGTCAGTGAGTCCCAATCTGATGACAGTCACAACTAACCCTCGAAAAGATAGAGAAGCAGTGAAATGATTGTCAAAGTTTCTCACTCCAGCACTGCCCAGGCCAGATCCTCCAAGCTGGTGAGAAGGCACCCACTGATGTCAATATGCTCCGAATCAGGCCCTAATGAAGCACAGCTCAGCTCTGCCCATCAGCCCCAACGCCTGCTAGCATCACCAGCTGCCAATTTTCTAACTGAATGGCTGTCCAGGGAGAGCAACTTTCATGTCTCATTGAGCTCTCTGCTTAATCTTCCAAGGGCGCAGGAGAGATCTCTTGCACATGTAGATGGCAACCATTTGGTGATGAATTTGGCTCTAGAAGCTAAGTCCCACCTGCTATAGCTGCCTCACGACCCCTGCTCCCATCAGTGGGAATACATGGTGTTACAGCCTCATCCCAAAATGTCATGTTCTCCAGGACCTGGCAGCCACAGAAGGTGGTGCTTTCCCATGTAGTTTCTCAGCTAAAGCTTTTGTCTCCCTGGTGTATTTTTGTGATAATGATCCAGGGACCAAGTAAAGTAGCAGGGAAGTGGGTGGGTGGAGAACAAATGTGTCAAACTTCATAAAGATTCTCTCTATTTTCAAGTGCATTATCATCCATGTTTACCACTTATTAAAAGCCTTTCATTTATAAAGTCTTTAAAGCCCTAGTTTAATAACCTGCAATCATTACTTGAATCACAAAATTTGCTTTTTATTATATTGTGTAAATGAAGCACTGTAGCATTCAATGTAAATTATTTTTTCCTCTCCCTCTTTTATCACTGTTTTTAAAGCCATTATGATCAGGTGTTTTTCTCAACCTACCCTAAAAATGCACGGTACAATATCTATGGCCCAAAGTAATATTGTTCCTGGGATTTGAGTATAGCAACGAAAGAACAAAGATAATAAACCAGCCTTTCCTGTGTGCTTACTGCCTCTGAGGTTTCTAACTGGGCTGTTCAGACCATTCTCTCTCCCCAGGGAGAGGGTCAAGGTCCCCTTATATCCAGGAGACATAAAAAGGAATTTGTTCATTATTAATACACTGTCTCCAAGAGGCTTTTCTTTTTAATCAAAGTATAAATTCTGTGATGGAGTTGATATACATGCAAACTGAGAACCCACACCATCCATGGGGTCTTCTGGCTTTAGGGGCGAAGGCATGGTAACAAACCATCAATCAGATTTGCGGCTGGCGGACTGGTCAAGAGTCGTGGCTGTTTCAGGCCAGAGAGAAAGATATTTGCCATTTAACTGAAGGAGGACTTCCCAGGGACCATATTTTACTGAGCTGCCAGAATGCCAGTAGGGGCAGCCACCTGCCTGCATAGACGGCACAGAAATGTTTATCATCAACCCAAAGTCTAGTACACGCTCCCCCAGCATGTATCAGCACATCCTGCTACCAAATTACGCCTCTGCAGCCCCAGCGGGACCTGTGGCAGCAGTTCTCATGTCCGTCACTGAGGCCAGTCTTTCACAGAGACAAAATGAAAACATTAAAACACCTGGAGTAAAACCAGAAGGAAAAATAAAATGGGAAGAGAATTAAACACTGGAAACTGGTCCAAACTGCAAAGCTGAGAGATGCAGATCCAAAATCTGGAGCAATTCTAATCAGGGTTTTGGTTCTGGCTCATCTGTAATTAAAATGAAGTACAAATCTGCCTGAGACAGTCAACAATCTCAGCTGTTTCCGAGATCTGGCTTTCATTAATTTCATTAACATCTTAAATGCATTCTTACTGCTTGTTCTTATGCTGAAGAGCAAGTGAAATAACAACACACCATGAACCAGTTTATCTTTGTCTTCACAGAGGAGCAGATGCGGTATCAGTCTCAGGGGCACGCAGGCCCCTTGCATGGAAAATGGCAGCGAAGGGAGTTGTGCAAGTGTGGAAATCTTTGGCCTGAAAAATAAATAAATTGAAACCAGCACTTTCATCAGTGCCTCATGCACTTTGGGGAGCTGCACCAGCATTATTAGTATTAATCAGTGTGACAATCTCAAGCTATAATTTGCCAGTCTTGTTCCAGAGAAACAGTCAAAAAGTCAGAACTCATATGGAGCCCTCCCAAGTACCTGTGTTCCAGAAGGCCGGATCTGGGGATCCTGCAGGAGGCTCACAGCCCTTCCTGTTGCTCATGGAGGAATACCACAGACCAAGTTCCTGGTCAGTGGTATGCATTAAACACGTTCTAGCTAGGTGTGTGACCCAGGGTATAATGGCACTTCTGTCCCTTCCTTCAATTCAGATTTTTAAGATTAGGGTGAAAATGGGAATTGGGAGGCTGGTTCCCCATCTCCCAGAAACAAAGCCGCAGCAGCCAACGAGATGAATTTCCTGCGGGCTCCCCGCTGCTCTGCGGACATTACGAGCTCGGCCCGGATGGCACAACAGGTAGCATGTGTTCGCAGCCCACTTCGGCCCCAGCAATCTCAATGGCAAACTGCACCCCATCCACGAGCTTTGCTGTGGCAACAGGACAGGCAGCGGCAAGAGAAATCCTGCACTCACCAAAGCCAAATCCAGCAGGGCTCCGGGGACACACCACTGTTTGGGAGGGGAAGAAAGCCACTTTCAACCTATGTAGATAGAATATCAGGGCACAGAAATTCTGGACAAACTTTTAATCAAATTTCACTTGCTCTAAATTCTTTTGCCAGACTTCATCTCTAGAGTGAGGCAAGTTACCAACAGAGCGACTAGAGGGTGCTACAACACATATGGGCCTCGGACTCTGATGGCCTGGCGTTCAGAAATTCCTGGCATAAATTAATTATTCAGCTCTGTGATGATGCTGATTTGCTCTGCTTGGCATAAGCAGATATTTTGCTACAAGAGAGATGATACTTTCTGAGACCTGTCATCCTAGGGTTTTCAAATCCACTGGCATGTTTAACAGCAAAAAAGATAAAAGACAAAAAAAGCCTTGTACAAATAAAGACCTCTGCGTCATAAATGAAAATTCAGTTTAATTAAGCCAAGTCACATACATTATATTCCGCCCATAAAACTTAATATCACCTAAAAATTCCCATCAAATGCAAATTTTCCTCAGTGATTTATTTGTGCAATTGTGAGATGGGGAGAAAGCACACAAAGCAGTGGGAGCTGCAGGCTGAAGTAAACAGTGTTGTCAGAATATGCAAAACAAGGGAAGAACACAAAAAAGAGAGAGAGAAGGAAGGGACAAACATTCTCTGGCTGGAAAGTTATTGAGTGTTTAGAGCCAAATAAAAGTGGAAAGCTTGGAGAGGAATTCCTACATGTAACCTATGGACCCTACACTATTTCCACTCCCAGCATCTCTCCCATTTAGCTAACAGATGAAAAATCTTTTTGGGGGTATTTGTAGGGTTAGGTTTGTGGTTTTAAAGGTCATTGCCTAAAATCAGCACCACAGTGAGCAGAAAGGAGCTTTGCAGTTGGTCGGCTTCGGCGTATCCCACACTTTGAGGAGCGCTGGCAGTGAGGTAATCCCCTAGGAATGTGTGTGCGGTTGGATGGCTGTGAAAAGAGAGCGGTCAGCTACCAAAGCTCTGTGCTGAATATTCACGTCACACACACACAATCATTTTTCTTGTTAAGTATTGAGAAGAATGGGAACATTATAAATGCAGTATCTTTTTTGGCTACAAGTTTAGCTGCTTTAAAAAGATCTGCTCCCTCCCTGCTCCTCCACTCCACCAGCTGTGCTCCACCTCCATCCCCAAACTGAATCTGCACACACCGAACTTTATAAGACATAAAAAACAGGGAGTAAATTAAATACAATTGTACGAAAGCTAAAGAGTAAGAACTTTAAAAGATGACGATGCAGCAAACTGGAAAAAGCTTTTTAAGGTCACTTGTCTATATAAAAATGACACCTTATTGAACATAAAACCTCATGCCATATGCTTGGTTTATATCCCTATCCCTATCCCTATCCCTATCCCTATCCCTATCCCTATCCCTATCCATGTTGTATTACTCCAAGAAACTGTTTTCCTCTCTACAGATTGAAGAGTCATGACAGCCACAGCAGATTAAGTTTGCTTTGCCACTGTCAGGTAGGTGTTGGTAGTGCTGGCTGTTGAAAATATCTATTTGCCTGAGGCACATAGCAATTTGTTGCAGTAAGACAGAAAGAGTACCAGGTGTCCCAGCCCAAAGTTCAAGTACATTGTAGAAAGTTTGTGACTCATTCTGGTGAGTTTTGGATCAAGCCCGAAGCAAGAAAAAATGCAATATAATACTTCTAGTCAGTTTTCTGATTATTTGCCAATACGGCTGGACATATAATCTCTTTCTTTCTCTTTCTTTCTCTCTTTCTTTCCTTTCTTTCTTTCTTTGCCTGTTTCAAATGCCCTTGCATTGGCATTTATCTGTCCACTTCCATAGGTACTTGCTCATCCCGTGCTTAGCTCAGTGGGCTCATGCTCATGCAGCTTCCCTGCACAGAAGCAAGACAACAGCACTGCACAGAAGTAATTTTCAAATTAATTGAGAATTAGACAAATCACATCCCTCCTTTGAAAATAATTGTTACTGTGTTAGTTTTAAACTCACTGTTTAACAAGAAGAAAGAAAGAAGAGTGGTGAAAAGCTGCCAATCCACTTCAAAACTTCTACTGTACTTGTGGGTAAACAAAATCCAAAAAGCATTAATGTATGTGCTCAGAGAGATGAAAACTCATTGGGAACAAACTTTCTAGAACTAAGCAGCAAAAGACTCAAACACATGCTCTGTACCAGGGGCCAGAATGCAAATTTACTGCAAATTTATTACAAATTTTAGCCTTCAACTTCTAAACATGCATATAGAAATGCTGTTACAGCTGTAACTAACTCCAGCACAGAGGTCTTCAACAAAGTATAGCATTGGGAAATGTCCTGGACACTGTCTGGCACTGTTTACTTCCAGCTGAGAATTGCCCCCCAGTGTACCACCTCTCCCTCAGAAGATACTAACTCTCCACAGACATTAACTGACCGAGCCTGAAAATCCTACTGTGTTCCATTAACTCAAAGCCCTCCACTTTACGAGTGGGAAAAGTGAGATACAGTGCTGCCAAGGGACTTCTCAGGGTCCTCCCACAAATCTGTGACTATAAGGTACCATTCCCTTGTTTGTTGGGGAACTTAACTCCTACATGAGGCCATACCTGAACGCTATCTCCAAGTACTTAACAACAGGATATGAACTGCCCAGTTCATACAAGGAAGACCACTTTTTCACACATGTTAATGCAGGTCATTAACTCACACAGACAAAAGGTGCTTTCTGGGTTTCTATCATTACTGCCACACTACAGTAAAGTCTGCTCATGCTTCAACTTCCAGAATGGCTGCCCCCACTGGAATTTCTGCAGATGGTCCATCTCCCATGCAAGGCATCCAGGAAGCTGATTAAAAAAATGTCCATATGAAATGATGTTCATAATTTCAAAACCGCCCCAATTACACATGTTTGGAAGGAGACAATAAGGGGCTATGGTTAAAAAAATTACACTACTAAAAAGTTATTTTCCTTTCAACTATCTTATCAAGTTCGTTAATACCTTCTGCTGTTGGTGAAATGATCCCCCATTAACATTTCAATTTATTATTGCTGTTTCATTAATGAGACCACAAAAAATGGAAATGAGGCCTATAAATATGCTAAGAGTTAAAGTCAGGAATCGTAACAGTGTGTGCCCTTTATGAGTAATGTTTCAGTACTGCTAGCATTCAAAACAGCATGGAAGGATGGCTCTGCAGCATAAGCATCTGGCTTAACAAACAAAACCCCCAAAAGCCCAAACAAAAAACACCACAATTCCTGAAACTGTAGGTTAAAATATCAGCAGTCAACTCAGTCTTAATCCCTGCTGCAGCAGACGGGTGAGTGAACTCCATGCAGTTCACTGTTAAAATGTCTTCAGAGAAAGACTTTCTCAGCGAAGGTCACTGGGACTGACAAACTTCAGCAAGCAAATTCTGCAGGAGGAAGGATTTGTCTCCGTTTCCTTTGTTAAAAAACCTTCTCTCCGTGCTGATGTCTACTTACTGCCACCACACCCAACACTGGGGGGAATTGATTCTCTTGATAGTATCTCAGGTCCTCCAGGAAAAAGGGCAGGCTATAATTAGAGAACTCCAGTCTTGGGAACCACATTAATATTCATTTCAGAAACATATTTATTGCCAGGTAGCCTTTTAGATCCATCAGGCTCCCACAGTTCCTTTGCTGATCTTTTCTCCAACAAACACTGAATATCCTCCATGGGTCAAGAAACATCCTTATGCAAATGGCATTACTGCAACTTGCATTTTCAATTATTAATATTTCACTTCTCGTCTTTCTTACCAACTTTTTCAGAAAAGGAGGAAGGCAGCAGCTTGCTCCCCTGGGAACAAAAACACAAAATGCGGCACCTCGCTGAGCCATGAAAGGAATGGTCCCTTCAGCACAGGGATGTCATATCATGCTAGCAACATTTTTGTTTCTTCATTTTATTTCTCTCTAGTGATTAAAAATGATCGATCCTACCCCATTTTCTGTGCATAGCTGATGGCACTAGGCTTATGCTAAATGAAATGTGTAACCACACTTCCACTAGCACTATCATCTTGCAAGGAACAAACTTATAATTATTACATTGATTTTATAATTTATTTTCCAGGAAGCTCAGATTTCATGACAGGGACTGGCTTTGTGCTGAGGTCCCACTACATCAGCAAGAAGAGAACACTGCAGTCCATGCTTCTTTTAAGCATTAACAGCAGAAATGATCTAAATTAGCCAGTTTGCCATGGCAGTAATAGTAGGTTTGAAAAAATCCCAGACACCTTCAGTAAGATGAAATAAAATGAAAACATAAAAAGCAAACTATTTAATGAGAGCACAGGCTATTTCAATAAATCTAGTTATTTGATAAGCAGACTGCCACTGCCAGCCTTTTATCATCCGTGAAAATGCATGATGGATCTTCTCTGTTTGCCTACAATTTCAAACCTTCCCGTTCTGATCAACATTAGCATTTTGCTCCGGTGCCTCCAACAACATGGATTGCTAGCAACCAGCCCAGATTCCACCTTTCAGGGAGAGCCTAAGCACTGACAACGCAGGCATGGCTCAGTGGCACACACATAAGTCACACAGACTGGGTGGTTCGAGGCTGTTAAATGTTCTTCCTCTTCTGAGTTTGCCTAAAGGGAAAGAAAACGGCCCCTGCTGAGAGTGTACGTACAGAAAGCTGTAACAAACATTTAATTTTAGCTGCTCTGAAACAGAATTAGTCTGTGCGTGCTGCACTGCCAGTTCCTACTGCAGCTGCTCAAAAGAGGTGGCTTTGGAGGGTTATTAATTCCCATATTAATGGTCAGCCTCCTCCTCGTTACTGAAATATAGGCTCCCGAGTGTGTTTCAGTCTTACTTTCCCACATCTTTTTCAATTCTTCCTATAAAGTCATTATTTGGCAGATAAAGTCATTATTTGGCTGAAAAGGACCTCAATCCATCACAGGCTTACAATACTTTATCTAGCTTTATGATTCAAAAACACACTTTTCCTTCTGTGTAAAAAAAGTCTGTTAAAAAAAAAAAAGAGAGAAAGAAAGGAATTTAAAATGTACAGCAAGTTCCAGGGAAACCACTGAAATGGCTACTGCCTGTGTGCATTGTTTGTGCTAAACCAGTTAGCAGCCACAGGAGGGAAAGACTCAGATACAATTTTTAAACTAGGCTAGTGAAAAACATTTCACTCTCCATCAGAGCTGATTTGAAAGCATTATTTCTCTGCCACACTTTGAGAGGGCAATGCTGACAGATGCCACGAATCTGAAAGCACTTAATGCAAAACATGAGACATCATAAGAAATCATGTACCTTACATACCATGCAGCCTCTTTCTGTCCCTTTGCTGAAGTTTAGGTACTAAGCTTAGGGGTACTACTGGAACAACCCAAAAAAACTCCACAAGGATTTGACTCTGCTTGAACTGGAGCAAAGCAGAAGTTACTCCATCAAAATCAGCTCTTCAGCACTGAAGTTTAGCTCATTTATGCTGGCTGAGGATCTAACTCTACTGTCTACAGATTGGAAGATGCTAAAAAAAAAGGGCTATTTTTATATGCTTTACCAAATATAAAATATGTGATCGAAATGTAGGAAGAGATTCATCTCACCCTACTTTATTCACCTGAAAGCTAGGCTAGGCTAGGCAGCGAGGCGCTTTGTACGTCAGCGGGAGGAGATCAGTACTCCCAAAGGTCGGTTCTTGTCCTCCGTGGGAACACCCTTCTGATGAGTCACCCTCGGGAGATGCTCATCTCCTTCCTCCACTATACAACAAAACTGGATTATGATAGATCATCCCAATCAGCTGTAACAAAATAACCTGATAGTTACGCAAAACCCTGATCCTCCTCCTTTTCTCCCCCAGCGTTTTTGTGCCAGCATGAACCCACTGACTTTTGCAAGGTTATTCAAACTCAAATCCACCTAGTCATAATACCTGCTCCAAAGTCATGTTCATCTGGACTGAAAGCTGCTTGAGGGCACTGAATTCAATTGTCCTAACTTCTTCAGAAAAGGTGCCCAAAAGGTAAGGGACTCACAGATCATCCTTTAATATAAGGCCTTTCATTTTTTTCATCCAGGTTTTGCCTCAACAGCAAGCTCTCACAAGTTTGGTCTGACACAAGACAACTCTACCACAAAACAGCTGAGAGATAGAAATTGCTGTAAAAGCCCCTCACCACAGGATGAATTGCCCTGGATCTGGAGCAAAGGTAGATATTGTTCACACTTCACTGCATCACTTCCAGTGAATGTTTGCTGAAGTTTTTGAGAGTTAATAAGCTGTCTGCCTCACTTGCAGACTTTAATGGTGTCAACACTGTATACAGAGAGGTGTATGGAAAGAGTATCTAATCTAAAGGTAGAAACAAAAGAGCTTATTTCCCTTATCTGGTGAAGAATCCAGTAAGCCTCTTGGGCACGTAGTTGAAACTACAGTAAGGACAGTAAAACCCTTCCTGGAATTGAAGGATCAGGAAGAAAGCAAGAAACAAGAGGACAACGAGTTGTTAAATAAGAGTATACTTGAGGAGAGCTTTAATCAAAGGTGATGCAGGGTGTAGGTCCCTCAGCAGACACTTCAGCGCTCACTAGCAGGAGACACTTGGATACTTAGGACAGGGACTGGAGACTGGGGCTGTTCACTTTCTTGACTCAACTAGGGCTGCGTTTCCACCCTTGGGCACCTCTCTCTTTCCCACCTGCAAAATGGTGATAACTCCTTATGAATAAAATCTAGTAGACAAGAGCTAAGCCTTATTAGTAATAGGAGACCACATCCTATGTGTCTTCAGGCAGGCAAAACCCCAGGGAAGTCACTGTGGAATTTCCCAGCCAAAGGGTTGAAGGACGGAGCCCAAAGCTGTGGGACAAAGCCTGTATAAGGAAGAAGAGATGACCAAGTGCCGTGCCCATCACGTATCTCCAGAGCGGTGCAAAATAATTCCCAAGTTTACTGTTGCAAAGCAAAGCAGAGATATATTGCTCCTTTACGAACACAGACATTTCATCAGAGGACATCAAGACAAGTTTTGCCTTTGTTTTGCCCTTCATAACTAAAAAAGGCATCCCACAAAATAAACAAAATCCCTTCTTCTTTCATTGTCTCCAAACACACTGCTTCCACCACGTGCCAGCCTCTGCAGCAGCTATCATTTTGCTCCAATCTGGTAAACGTCTTCTCCTCCCTTTCCCCTCCTCCCCCCTTTCCTACCTGGGGAATTCAGCTGCTTGCAGAAAAACTTGAAAAGAGAAAAAAGGAATAAAAAGTTAGCTTGCATGGCCCAGAAATAAGAACTGAAAAAAAGTGAAACCATATGCCTTGCCCCTGGTGGCTTTGGGACTTGGAGCCAAACCAAGGCCATGAAAACAGAATATTGCTCTTTGTTAACCATAAATAAATAAATAAAGGACTACTCACTCTTGCCCTTCGGGATATGTTTTCTAAGGAGGAAGAAATTCCCTGTGGAGTTTATTATGTGTAGACGGGAAATGTGCCTCCTAGGGAAAAGCAGCGGGGGTAGTTTTTCCCTTGGTGATTTCTTTCCCGCCTTTCTGTCACTCCTTTATTCGTTTTGCAAGTCTCCCTCCCCTCCCTTCTGCAGTAAGTGAAGCTACACAAAGGAACATGCAGGTAATTCAGCCACTCAAAACTACACAGCATCTCCTTTCCTATATAAACGATCAGTGTGTGGCCTGGGTTTCATTTGCAACTGTAAATGAAACAGGCCTACAACTGTGTTCATAATCCTTCTTAATTGAATTTCTGTGACAAAACCCAGACAAAATTATTACCCTCAAGTTAACAGTTTGCGCGAAGTAGCCAAGGGTTCCTGGGAAGCTTTAAAACAAATGCAGGACAAAACTGGATACCACAAAGCGGTTATTTGGTGTCGGTACCATTTGTTTGAATGGGGGGAGGTTTCCCTGGAGGAACAAGGTCATTTTAATATGAGGGACAGCCTAGGAATTCAACAAAGGCCAAAAAAAGTGAGAATTAAATAAGCAGAGGAAGAGCTTGGATGTAAACCAGCACATGCTGCTCACACCACAGCTACTGGAAGGAGGTGTTGGGCTGTCCTGGCTTTTTGAAAGGGCAGCATCATTCACAGCTTGGTGTGGCTTATTGAGACTTTCACAAATCCAGGAGGACTTGAAGCAACTGTTTGGTTTGTGTTGAAGTTCACAACACGTTGAAAGGGGTATCTCCTTTAAAGCCCTCCATGTAATCATTTTCTTCAATTCGATCACTAGTTATATGGTAAATATGCAGAGCGTTAGTAATGATGTCAGGCTGCTGGTAAAATATCTAGTCTTACTTTTAAAATGTGAGAACCATTGCTAACTGGAAGCAGGGATGCAAAAAGGGCACTGCCCTACAGGGCACTCCCATTGCTTGCAGCAGATGAGAATCAGAGCCTTTCGTACTACCAAAAATTAGTGTTTGTTATTCTTTCAGATGATGCAGATGTTTTCTTGAAGGATGGGCAAAGCTGGTGTGAACAGAGATGTCTGTTTGCAATACCTAATTTTGTGTCATATGCCATGTACTTGGACAGAACCCCTTTTTTACCCCAAAGTACCATGTTTTAGTCATCTGTGTATCAGCTGGTAACTAAAGTAAACTAGCAAAGTTATTACGGATCAAAGCTGGCTCTTTATGCTTCAGCTTACACAGAGCTGATCGGAGCACGGAAAACCATGTCATCCCAAGGCGATGCCTGCCTGGGTTACCGCCCCACATACTCATAGAAGTTAATATCCTTTGCAATTTAAGCAGAAGGCAAGGCTACGAGTGAATGGGGAAGGCTGAGGTAATGGAAAGAGAAATTCTGTAATTCCTCAGTGTGCGCCCATGTCCTGTGTGTCACCCAGCCCTCTCGCAGGCAGAAAGTTGACGGAAATTTAGGGGTAGAGGAGGCTGGCGGGCCCTCATATTAAAATTCCCTCCAATTTAATTATTCAGAATGGATGTAAAATATCACTAGAGGTGATTAAATGAGCAACACTGTTCAGAGACAGGCAGGCAGAGACCAGACCTCGTTTCCACAGACCTTCACATCGCTGAGAGACAGTTTGCCCCTGTCCCCACCCTCACTTGCAAGGCAAAGCTGGTGTAATGAGGAACCTCAGAAGAGTTTCCATGAGACCTTTCCTCTCCCAAGGATGCAGTGGGGTAACAACCAGGTGCTACTGCCTTCCTCAATGTCTCAGCTGCACCAAATGTTTCAGCAGTTGCATTAACACCTGGCTTTCAGAGATTGCTCATTAGCCCTACGGTCCTCTGCCACTTTAAGTAACCTTTTAAGAACACCTTTTTATAGCTTGTGTGCTCTGTTTTTCTTCAGGCCACAAGTTAAAGGCACTGAACAACACCAGGGGCAAAGTGAGACAGAAATAAATAGATGCATATGCCCATGCCTACAACCCCCCACATACACACACACATGATCAGGGCCAGAGATCAGTGTCTTCAGGAAAAGGCATGAGGGGATAAATTCATCACAGTGCTTTGTCACTGGTGGCAAAGGAAAGAAAAAGGAACATTTAAAAGGGTGATGAAATGTTTCAAGAAAAAGCAATATATTTTTATGTACTTGTAAAATCCATTGGCAATGACTTTTCTGGTTAATTGGTTTCATCTTATTAAACAAAAAACCTATTTGTAAAATCCAGACATATTCAAGTGTAAGTCCAATTTCTCCACCAAAAGCCAATACGCCATTTCAAAGAGAAAATTAAGCAATACAAACCAGTTTCCATTAGTCTGAAAGCACAGTACTTGGTATGGGGAAAAGAAATGGAATGGAGTGCTTGACTTTTCTAAAATGCACTTTGGAAAAATCAGTTACTCATTTACACCAAAACTACAGACCCTTCTTCCCCACCCCTGTGAAAACAGATGAATATTTTGGCCCAATTAGTCGGTGATTTATAAATCAGCCTTCTGCTATCTTTCCCTGCACTTGTCACGTTCAACTTCTTCCCCCTTATTAGACCACTCTCCTCATTAAATAGTCCCTCTGTCTCACTTGCCAAAGAACTGCCAATGGGCCCCTCATTTTAAAGAAGAATAGACCCAGCTTTACCAATGGGAAAGGGCCTCTAATGTACCATGGACACAGCACAGTGAAGCATGGTAATTTGCCTGTGTTAATGATGCTACTTCACAATGATCAGGAAAACAAAAATCTTTAATAGCTAAATGACACCCAGTCCTTCTGCAGCCTGTTGAATTCAAAAACAGGGGAAGCAAAACTCAATGTCCTTTAAGAGATGAGCTAAAAGATGCTGCAATGTTTTTTGGTTTTTTTTTCCGAATTCCTAATCTGCATGGAATCACTAAAATTTGATGCTAGGAGCAGGACAGAAAGACCAATCCAAGTGTTTCAAAGTGTTTTAGTGACTTAAAAGCAAGGGATATTAGGGGAAAAAAATTAATGAGCATATATGTAAACATTTTTGGACATACTATACACATGCATGATTCTCAACCCCTCAGCTGAGAATCGGTTCTGTGGAAGGGATTTTATGCAAAATACCACTGACAAGTGGGACTAAAGCATAATTGCTTTTTTTCTCCTTTTTAGGTGAAAAGAGTAAGTCATTATTGTGGGAAGGACAGAGGGGCAGTCTGCATGTGCCATTGCTTATTTCTGAGGATGCTCCAATTCAGCAAAGCACTGAGCTCTTGAGTGCTAAATCAACCCCTAGAAACATTTTCAACCTCAGTTCTCATCAGAAGCTTTTCACTTCTTACAGTTGGTTTCCCCAGTCTGCCTGGCTAGGCAAAACACTGATTGCTTTGGCTGGTAAAAGTCTAGTTGCTCCAAAAAATGATCTTCAAATACAGCACATTAAGCTACCCAGTGGGAGAAATTCTGCACTCATATTTGGCCAAACACGGCAGGCAGAACTGCACTGACTTTGATGACATTATTTGGTGTGCACCAGAAGGGACCAAGGATCATAAGCAATCATATGGTGCACGTTTGGTAATCCTTTGGCACTGTTGAAAGGTTGGGGAATAGACTTAAACATAAGTTCATGAAAAAAAGATGAACCAATATTTACAATATTGCTCATACAAGAAAAGGCTTCTGTGATATTTTCCAAGGGCAGAGGGAGTGATTTGTCAGAAGTTGGCCAGTTGCAGTTTTGTAGATTTGGTAGCTGTCTGATTGGCACACTTCACACATGCCTTATCCAAAACTTTCTGGTACAGCTTTGCCAAAGAGGAGCAGAACTTGAATTCAGGAGGGCTGCAGGAAGGCAGAATTGCTGAGAAATTAGGACCAAGCCATTTCAATGCAGCACTTGTCCAGGCATTCTTCAATTCACCATGTGCAACACTTAACAAACCTTGAGGTAAGTCTGTATTACAATTAAGCAACAGCTTATGCTGTACAGTATTTGGGGTGGGGTTTTTTAGGATTATTCACTGTAGAGTTCATCAGTTGATTGTCTTATTGTCTTACGAAATTATGTGCTTACCACAGGAAATGTTTGTCAACCCAGGTTGAAAATAAGCACTGGAAGACTCTCTAAATATCTTTTTACTCAATCTGGAGTAGCACTCAAGGGGAGTACTAAAATCTTCGAGACAAATGCTGCACACTGCATGTTAAAAATTCCCCAAAATGTTGTATTCTTAAGCCTTTCTTTACTAATGTGCCTGCTTCAGTTAAAAAACTTGTTATAGAAATCCCCCAAGATGCATATTTCAATGGCTGGCTCAACATTTCTTTTGCAGAAAACGTGGCTACCACACTAGCAATGGGTCTTTGGGAGGGACATAAGCAAATCAGCATTTTGATGTCCCTTAATGACCAATGTCATTTTAAATCTTAACATTTCTGAATGAATAATTTTGATAGCTTTCATCTTGAGTTCTGTGGACCTTGCCAAGTTGAGACCATAATACTTATCAGCAATTTACCAGCAAAACCATGGGTGACGCTTCAGGGGCCTGATATTTGAGACCCGTACAGGCAATCTTTCTCTGAAGTCAAGGAGCCAAGAAGATTCCCAGCTGTGACCCGGAACAAGTGCTTCTCCAATGGGGCATTCAGTCTCCCTCCTAAGCCTTGCTCAAAGCTGCCTGGCAGTGTGAAACAGGCATGCTGCCTTCCAGAGGCTGGGAGCAAAATAAATCTTCACCCTTGGGGCAAAATTGACTTCTGCAGCAGAACCAGCAGAGATGCTCTTCCGGACACTGCACTTCTCAAATTGGCCAGGACATGAAACCAAGAGAGCTCTCACTGCTAGTAATGAATAGCCATCTCCTCATCCTGCCAAGCTAGTGCAGTACCACCTCCTCCTTTGGGGCAGCAGAAGCAGTGGAAGCAAATACAGAGGCAGGAGACAGAGCAGGTACACAGGCCACAGCCACCTTTTACTGAGACCCTGCACTGCAAAGCCTTGAGCTGTTCAGTGAGCACATCAAGAGTGGCCTGATGCTGTGGCTGCTCCCTCCTCTGCCCTCGTGTAAAGCAACAGCAATGCAGCAAAGGCACGTGATTGGAAAGGTTGGAGGATCTTGCACAGCACAGATTTTCACCTCTTAGTGTCTCTGGGTATCAAACTGTTAGTGTGAACACTACTGCTCATGTACAGGGTTGCTAACACCATTCAGTGTGGTGTTGATACAAGGTACTTGTCATACCATCTTAAGTAACGTCCGTGATTTTCCCTCTAGATTTTGCAAAATGAGTGCATAGATGCAATCATTAGATTCATTAATTCTAAAATACTGGTATCTCTTTTGCTTGTTACTTGCCAGGCAGATATAGTCACCAGGGTGTGCAGCTAGTAAGTGCAAACCACAGTTGCTATCATCCTTTTTTGTTCTTAACCTTCCTTTTACCGTTCATTTTGCTTGAGCTCTTTCTCTTTACATTTTCTTGAGGAAAATGGCCTCTTTTATTGATTAAATTACAAATTCCAATGGCGGGTGATTGAGTTATATGATAACACCTGACGAAAGCCATCAACCACAATTGAAATAAAAGGAAAAATTAGCCCTCTCTTTATTGCAAAAGGTTTCGATGTAGAGTAGCTGACAATTAAATGGAGATTGAGCAGATCTGAGAGAATTGATTAGGAAAAACAATGCAGAATTCAGAAAAGAGCTACCAAAATTAACAGCTCACTAATTCACTATAAAAAGATGGGAAAAGTTGAGGAAGAGAAAGAAATTGTATCCTTTCCAAGCATTCACAACCAGGAATTGCACAAAAGCTTGCCTTTGTGATAAGACTCCTCAGATATCCAACTCTGACACCAAGTTACCAAAGGCCAACAAATACATGGCCAGGGCAGCAGCCCCTTAGGTTCATTCATTCAGCTTCTAGTAGGTCTTTTTAATTAGTGGTACCACAAGCAATATAAGGTTCTTGGCCTTTGTTCTGTGCCCGGGAACAAACTGCATGTCAGCTTTTGGTAATGTATCATTGCATTTTATTCACTACTCATCTACGCTAATGAGGTATATTTATTTTTGTCTGCTTATGGCATTTCCTGCAACACTGACAGATGTCTTCGGCTTTCCTCCTGCAGATTAAGCAACCGTTATTGGAGTTCTTAAATGAGACAAGAAGCTGATAAAGTGAAGCGTCTAAAATGGCACGATCCACTTTAGAACCGTGTCATCTTCCAGTCACTTCCTTGCAAGCTCATTGCAAGGTAGAGTATAGCAAAGATGAGTTCTAGCAAAGCTCTGGCAGAGTGTAAACACAGCTGTTAAAGAAGGGCTGCAAACATTATATTATTTACTTACAGCCTCTGCATTACTGAAGTGTCATATTCGAAGTCACGCTCCAGGGAAAATCCTTAGCAACCTGTGAAAACATCAGAAAAAGTCTTCAGTGGATATTTCTAACTACATCTTGTATCTGATGGGGAAGAGAATTTAACATCAAATTTTGACATTATTCTGGAAACAAAATGTAAAGACTGTATTATTTAAGTTTAACCACAAAACAGTGTAAAAATTTTCCCTAATGCTCATCTGAAGGTTACTTCAAAACTTGCCTCAGCTGCCATCTTTTTTCTTTGTATTTGCTTTCTGCAAAAATCCTAGCCTACAGATTTGCTACCAGCAAATGTCTGTAGAAACAATAAATATTTTAACACACTCAATCTAACTTAGAAATTGTGTAGCCCTGCCTGAACTTTTCACCATCCTGAATGCTTCATCCTCACAGAAGATACAAGGAATTGCTCTTGTCCCAGTTTCCAAGTGGGAGATTTGCACCAGTGAGAAAGTGAGCTGTGAACACACATCTTATTCCTCACTGCAGCGTTCTGCTTGGGGTCATTCCTGTCCCCACCACCCACCACTCTGCCTCATCATTCACCCCTGCCGGAGTTCATTGCACTCTCTATTCTGTCAGCAGAACTACTCACAAATGCAGTAAGATATGGGTTAGTAAAGACCTACTTAAACTGTTCAAGCCAACCCAGGAGCTGCAGCCAGATGAAGACATGTGAGCGCAGCCTACACGATTTGCCCCAGGTCTCACAGTAAGCATGGCAGGGCAGACATCTAGCACACTAGTTGTGAGCCCATATCCGCCCTCTTTGAAACACCAAGGGTACTGATCCTAAAGCAAAGCACAGAATGAACAAATCTCCTCAAGAAACCCACATCTCAAAGGTTATTTCCCTTATTTTTACCCTTCTGTCTTATCCACCACAACCTGATGAGAGAGGCAAAAATTCTAACAAACTATAAGAAATTCTAGATTATTTTCTAATAATTTATCCTTTAGTTTCACATTACGGCAGCACCCTAAAGCCCACCCTATGCCTGAACTCTTTGTGCTAAGCACTGTGCAGATGTTGGCCATGGTAATCTCCCTGGAGCTTACTGGCAAGAGATCAAGGAGCTAAGTGTGTAGGCAGGGAAAAGAGAGAGACAGCAAAAAATCAGAGGATGCTTCTGCACAATGGCTTGTGAGCACAAACCCCACTCAGCCAGTAAGAAATGATTCACTGTGAAGAGATTCTGACCCTGCTACCTGTTATGTTCGACAGACAATCTCACTGAAATAATTTATCTAGTTATTTACATGGTTTCCATTAGATCAATGTCTGAGCATTCACAAACCAGATGGGTTTTCCCTCACTGCACTCCTGAGAAGGAACACATGCTGGTAACTCTACATCATAGACAAGGAATGGAGACACTAGGAAAAATAAAATCTCATTTGCCAAAACCCTACATCATGCCAGAAGGCTCCCATGGGTTCAGGTGCCACACTCGGGGACAGGCCATTAGACTTTAGCCATAGGCATAGCCAAAGCCATCTCACCACCCTGGTAATTATTCCTTGAACAATGACTTCTAAACAGTATCAATCAGGGAAAGGGAAAGGGAAAGGGAAAGGGAAAGGGAAAGGGAAAGGGAAAGGGAAAGGAAAAGGAAAAGGAAAAGGAAAAGGAAAAGGAAAAGGAAAAGGAAAAGGAAAAGGAAAAGGAAAAGGAAAAGGAAAAGGAAAAGGAAAAGAGGAAGGGGAAGGGGAAGGGGAAGGGGAAGGGGAAGGGAAAGGGAAAGGGAAAGGGAAAGGGAAAGGGGAAGGGGAAGGGAAAGGGAAAGGGAAAGGGAAAGGGAAAGGGAAAGGGAAAGGGAAAGGGAAAGGGAAAGGGAAAGGGAAAGGGAAAGGAGAAAGGAGAAAGGGGAAAGGGAGAGAGAAAAAGGAAAACAAAAAAGAATAAAGAAAAAGTCATAATAAATGTAGCAACATCTGAAAAAAGCAAACTGCAGCAAGAGAGGAACCAGCCAACAATTCCACTGAAGGAATTGTTTTTCTACAAGAAGCCTCATTCATCACACTTCCATAACCCAGAAAATGCTCCCACAGTCCCTTCTTTCAACATTTTAAGACTAACACGCATACGCACTCTCACATTTCCTTCCTTCTCCTATCAGTCTTCCCTTGTGGAAGAAATCATAGGAGAGGGACGAAGATGTGAAAATTTCTGCAGCTGTTTTGCCAGGGCTGAATCCTGAAGGTAGGAAACCCAAGGGAACCCAGGGGGGACACCTGACAAAAGGACTCAGTCTTCACTGTCCGTTGACTCTTGCTCTTTAAAATGATAACAGTGGAAATGCTTTTTTGGTGATATCCCAGGAGGCAGTTCAGAGCCCAGCATACAAGGTTGTAAGAAAATAAGATGCATCTGTTAGCTCAAACCTCCAGGACTGTTAGTCTTTTCTAAAAAGTAAGCCACTGCTCAGCACAAATTCTCAGGTTTGATCATCAGAAGTATTTTTGGTCTGCAAACTGCCTAAGTCTCTAAACATAATAGCTCCCTTCAGGCCAGAGAATAGAGGATTCCCTAAATTCACCTGCAAGAAACTGAGCCTTCTCCTGAAATTACTTCTCAGATGTTTGAATTCCCTCTCAGGTTACAGCATGAAACCTTTCCTATCTCTCCATTAAAGCAGCAGATAGACAGATGGGATAGTCTTCATCTTTCAGGACTCTGGAAGTTTGTTTCACATTAATTTTAACAGGAATGGGATGCTCAGAGCATCTGTTTAGGTTAAAAGAACCAGACCTGTAGAGTGTGCTCAGTCAAAGCCAGGAAAATCCCAAGCCTGGTAGTCCCTTCGTACTGCTGTCACCAGTTAAAAAGAAGGAGGATAATATAAGTAGCATAGTGTAATGGTCAAACTTCCCCCTCCACACACCCCTCCAAATCCATACTGTTTTAGCCAAAAGCAGGGAATTCCAACATCAAAAGAATAAACTGCCCATCCTGAGGCAAGGAGCCTGTGGGACTAGTACAAGAGCCGGCTCACAGCCTTTGCAGAGCAGCAGAAAGCAGGCATCTCCGCTCTCCCTGAGGCTACAGTCGCACCTCTGGTGCTGCCAGCTGGCAAGTGGGATCTGCTGACTGTCACCTTGTCACTGACTGCTCCCCAACCCTGGGCAAGCCATGTTGCCTTCCTCTGACCATGCACAAGAAGAGTATAACAATGCTCACAACCATTTGTGAAAAATCTTCAAGCACTGCCAATAAAGAGCCTGGCGGCTGTCGTAGCAGAGGTGAAACTGTACCAGAATTACACAGGATCTGAGTATCTTCTCTTCATTAATGGGTTTTATCCAGTCTTCAACCTCAGTCTAAGGCGGGGAGGTGTTATTGCCCTTTTGCAAGCTATAAAAAACCTAGCACACCGTATGGATTAAACACCTCGCCCAAGGTCCCTTGGGACACACACATCTGCACTGCAAACTGATCCCAAAATGCCACAAACCCAGTCTACTGCCCTTCCCTCCAGCCCAACCTAATTCTCTGAATTTCATGATGATTCAAAGCTCTATTAAAAGTCCCTACAGCTATGGGTGTGTGCAAGGAATTAAGGCTGAGCCAAAAAGTTTGAATTTAGCAGCTCTGATTGGGATGCTTCTTGGTAACAGTGAAACACCAAGCTGTGGGGTTTTAAGCCGAAATGGAAAAAAACGCGGTACTTGTCATCTGGGTTATGATGTAAACCCCCAAGAAGATACAGTAGCCATGCCAACATCTTCTACTTCCAAATTAACCTGTCTGCTAAACAGTCCAGTGGTGGCGACCCAGCCTACAACAGCTTTCGCAAGCCTGCTGCTTGCCTACATAGCAAGGGCTGCTATGAAACAGGAAAAAATAAGACACAGAAGAACAGCTACTAATATCTCTTGCAGTCTCCCAGTGTAAGGGATGTGGCCACGCACAGTTACACACTGAAACGAAGGGCAGCCAGGATAGCTGACAAGGTTCAGAGACACACAGCCATGGTTTACTACTCAAACCATGCTAAGCTCTTTAGGTAAGCTTTATTATTACAGATGGTATTGCTTGCCCTAGATCTGATGACCAAAATGGGGTTGCTCTCCGTAATCCTTCAGAGGCTGCTTATAAATCAGAGAACACTTCACCTCCGGACACATGGCGCTAATAGATAATGATGTAAATCATCCAGTGTTTTAACCTTAACAGGCATTTGCTTGGGTTACTGTAGACAAACATGAGGTCAGGAACTCTGGCCACAAGGCTTAAGTTAGAAGAGCCTCAGTCTGGGGTCATCTGGATCACCCTGGCCTCTGTAGCACTATGCACGTAGCTGACACGTAACAGCAACCTATAGGCTGGAGTTGCAAAGGTGAGAGCGGGCTCTACTGTTCCCACACAGCTGCACCCCACAGGCACCAGTCACCTCTGCCTCCTGACCCCCATCAAAGTCATTATGTCTATTAAGAAACAGCAACAGCAATAACATGATTGCTGTGAAAACAATTTTGAAGACCAACTCCTAAACACACAGAGGAAATAAAATCTGCTTCTGTATGAGCCTTTCTACTTTTCTCAGTCATCTGAGGGATGTCCTTTATAAAACATGAGATAAGAGCAGACTTGTTGTTCAGACTGCATATCTGTATGGTTCCTTAGATACCAACGAAAGCCCAAAGCCAGGTCTTGGCATCTCATCCCCTTCTTATAAACTCTTTCAGAAAGTTAGAGCTGACTTTGACATGAACATGATGAGAAATGGGGAGATATCTGTGCCATTCTGGGGAACATGCCAAATCCTGTATCAAAACCCCCCACCCCATTAAAAACAAAACAAAGCAAAAAACAACAAAAAACAACCCTCCTGTTTGCTACTGATTAGGCAGCCGAATTAAAACTGATGAAGTGATTGGATAGGATCCAAAGCTGTTTATCTGCACATAAATCACAGACATGCTTTACTCAGCCAGTATGGATTTACTGAACTAGGGGAAAGACCTCTTATTCAGAATGCTGATTAATACAGCAATTAAAATATCAATGAAGCAAACATTTAGGGTAGAAAGCCGTTAGGGGCTCCCAGAGAAAACATTCCATTAAATATGAATGCAAACAAATTTCTAATTAAAAAAAAAAAGGACGTTTTGATAGAGAGTTGGTTTGTTTCTTCTGGTGAAGTATATCATGTTAGAAAAATCAAATTGTAAAGGAGGAAAGAAAGACACAAATTAACTAGCTGGACATGCCAAAGGAGATTAAAAAGGAAGGCTGATACATATTTTATGATCGCAAGGGAATAAAAAAAATTAAGAGAGATGTCCTGTCAAACCAGACACAGTGTTAATAGCTAAAGTATATGGCAATAAGAACTGCTGTTCCCATAGCTATTAATGTAAACTGAAAATTGGGAGCAGGCTGCAGCAAAAGAAAATAAATCACACTTTTTTTTCAATTTGAAAGTACGTGTAAAATAAATCCCTACCCCCAGCATTCAGTCTCTGCATTCCAGCTCCCCAAGAGCAAGACAAGGACTGTCGTTTCAGCAAGCTACAACTTCCAGGCAAGTGAGACAAGTGACAATTTCTTACTATTAATCATGGCTAATTTATTTATGCAATTTTTCTACTTATCAGAATCATTGGCCTGGAGATTATCTCACTCTTCCTCTTTGAGTCCTGAGAAACTATTTAACATGGGAAGTGGCTAAGGGGGGCAAAGAGGGGAGAGTGTCATGTAGCCAAGTTACGCATCCCAGCTGGAATTTGGGATGATGTCTTGCAGTTCTGACTGCTTCAGCCAAGTTTCATTCAGGAAGCACGAATGCGCCAAGGGCGCAGTGAAATACACTGGAGCCAATAAATAGCACTTGACTCCATTAACACACTCATGCTATGGATCCCATCACAAAACCCTTAGTCACTTTGCAACGTGTTAGCTCACAAGGTAGCCAACGACTTGCACAAGGGAAAGGTTCAGCAGCCAAGAGGATCCTCTGATGAAGCCTTACAGATGCAGAGTGTGCATGTATGTGGGATGTGTGAATGCAGAGCCCTTCCGGAAGAGGCAAACACTGCTCATATATAAGGCTTATATGCAAATACTGGACACAGAAGGTTATGGTGTCACCAGTGAGGTAAAGGGCAAATTGCTGTGAGGAACATCACCAGCCCCCGGAAGACAAACCACTCTTGGCACAGAGGCTCCTCTTCAAGCCTGGGATGTACCAGAGAGGAGCACGCGTCCCCATCAGTTCATGCAATTTTTGCCCATACACAACAATCTGTTCCAGCTGTGCCGCAGAACAGGAATTTGTCACCAAGTGACTGTCAGAAGGAGATCTTTCCAAGACCTGGGTTTGTCTTCAGTGTTGTATTATTTATCTTTTTTTTTTCCCCAGTTACCCATAGAACACACATAGTGCTGATCCTCTCCTGCTCAGCACGCCTCATGCAACAATTCCCCCCCTAGCCTCACTAGAGCAAGAAGGTTGCTTCATGTTTTATTAAATCCCCTTAGATGACCAGGAGAAAGTTTCTAAAATTCTTAGATTAAAATTTTGTAATGCATGCATTACAAGTCTGATGGTTACTTTAAAAAGCTGTTAGTAGCAAGAATAATTTCACCCAGCATAGAAATACCTTCATTTTTGTGCTGGAGTAAGAGATAACTTTTGAGGAATGTAGTTGACAAACTACTTGACAAATTTGTCAACTACTTTGAAGCCATCAAGATGAAAGGCTTTATATAAATGTTGTATGATTTTTTAGGTATATATATAAAACACTTTTACAGGACTGTTGATAAAAGCCTGAGCTACAAAGGAACTCTTTCCCCCAGTTGAGAAAAGGCAAGCCGCTAGACAAATCAGTTCTATCTCTGCCTTTCAAACAATATAAAGCAGTATAACTTTCAGGAGCAACACCTCATCTGTTTTTTTTCCAGACTGCCTATCAGGAATCAAGCAGTAAGTAAACATTTGAAAAGTGTTCCTCTGAGAGCAAAGGTTTAGATTTGAGTCACAGGATCCATTGAAAAGAAAAATTGCTTCTGTGCATTGGGACAGTGCCTTCCCTTCTGAAAACTTTATAAAAAGAATAAATGGAGATAATCTTTTTACAAGGTATAGCCCATATGGAAATTCATTATTGTTTCCCTTTAAAAAAAGTCAAGATAGTTCAACATGTGAGAATGGGGTCACTATTAAAAAAAACCAACATAAGCAGAAGATTTCCTAATGACTATATCCAGTAAAAGTATAGTTAAAAAGCTTTATCATAGTCTAAAATGAAGCTCCTGTTGATGAGAATATGAGATAAACAAAAGAGGGAAAGACACAACAAAGCCCTAAATGACTAAGAGTATTTAATACAGAAGTGGGGGTATATATACCCAGAGATTGTTGATTAAATATTTTAAGGATCCATTCTTCTCCTAGTACAAAACACTCGCTAGAGTAGCTTCAGCACTGCTGCTCCCTGAAGACTGCATTACTGCTTGTTAGCCCCGCTCAATCACTGCTGTGGAGGCGCAGCTGAAAGGAATCATTGTTCCTGCTTTACAAAAGCAAACCCGAACCTCCAGAGAAGGTGAGTGATTTGTGAAGGATTTTACAGCAAGCCAGTGGCACAGCTGGGGGAAGGGAGGAACCCCAACTTACCAGCTGGTGCCTCCCAAACGCTAGTCTCCATTGCTTGCGATGTTTCTACCGAGAACACCATGGAGTTAGGCACTATTTTCATTCCTGCCTATTCCACATACAGCCATGACTATTAATTTAAGGCTGTCACTGAAAGCATGCGTATATATACACGGAAGGTCACAGAGGCAGGGCCCAGGATACTGCCTAAAGACAACATGTAGGTCTAGATTCTACTTTCAACAGGTGTGCATCTAAATAAACTGTATCCTTCAGTGGATTTATACTGGAGATGAAAATTTGATCCTAAAAGGCCTAAATTAAAATTACAGCTGTTTGGAAGTACTTTTCCATTGTAGCCGACATTCACCCTGAATTCAGTCTGATTACACAGTGTAAGCGTGGCAGGCACCCGAGGACAGAGCATAATCCCACACCATATGCACGCTGTGATACCCAGACCAAACAACGTAAGTCATGGAGCCAGACAGAGCGCCCTGGGTGGTTGCACCAAGCTGCGCACTTTTCTTTAACACTGATTAATTTAGGTGACCGGATGAGTCGAAGACTCAGAGGGAAGTTTAGTTCATTACTTTTTTTTTCTTTGGCTATTCCAAGACAAGTTTTAAGAGACAGAGGATCTTTTTAGCATATAATCATGATTCTCATTAGCATTAAAAATATGAATATGAAAAGAGTTGAAAGAGAGACAGGAAATAACTGCAAACATCTTTAGTCAAAGAAAATGCCTTTCCTCCTCCAATGAGTATAGCTTCTGAGCACCATTCTGAGCAATGAAGATCAGAGAAATAAAACCCACTGAGCAAAGTTCCCTCTTTGCAATTGTTTCTAAACTGGACCCAGGATGCAGTAAGTAGATCTGCCCAGGAAATTCCCAACAGAACTCTCTTCTGACAGTAAAGGTTGACTTGTCAACATTGACACATCCAGTCTTTTGGTTTCATCAGGTTTATCAAAAAAAGAGGTGTGATGGGACCAAGCTTGTCTTGTTAGTCTCTATCAGCACCCTGCATGGCTCCCCACCAGCTCAAGCCGCAGGACACCTGGGAAACGGCTTACAGGGCCCGTGCTTTTGCAGCACTGGCAGGTCCAGGTCAGCAACCCCAAGCTTGCGGCAGCCATGCCATAAACCAAGTACTTGAAACCCATGCAGATTTTAAGATCAAACTCACAGGGCATCTAGGAACTCCAAAAAGCAGTCAAGCAGCTCACACTAAGGCAACGTCCCTCTGCCTCTAGACCACCCACAGTACAGGAGGGACTTGCCAGAGCAGGCTTCCTGAGCGTAAGCAGCACACAACTCTTTGTTTTTCTCTAGGGACAGTGGTACTCAGTCCCTCTGGCTGTGTATCTTTTTCCCGCAAGAGGATTGTGCAGTATGGTCCTGTCCTCCCTTGTCCGTTGACCAAACCTATGCTCAGCATATCAGCCTGCAAATGAACAGTGCATCTGGGATTTCTGGGGCTTACTGAACACTTTTCTGCAGACTGTTCTCTGCAAATGGCATCACCTGATCAACTCCTGATGCCTCCTTCATGCCTCCTCTTTTTCAGAGGACTCCCAGGCTGGGAGCTGCCTGCAGGACCAATATTGCCACTTCCCCTATTGTGTGGACTCTCATCTCTTTGCCAGACAATCCAAAGGGAAATGAATCACCAGGATGGGACCAGATTGATTATTCTAGCAAACTCTGAGTTGGGTCCATCATTCTAGAAAACCAGAGAAAAACATTTTATATTTCTGTCAAAATAAAAAATTAATTTTCCATAAGAAACTTTTCTATTTTCCAAATAGAAGCTCCAGCCTTTCTGAAGTGGAAACTTTTCCTAGTTTCAGAGAGCACAAACTGGGCATAATCTGTAAATGGTATCTTCTTGTAATGCTACAGTGGAAAAGCAGCATTACAAAGCTAATGCCTTGCAATGCTATTTACTGAGTCTGGGATATATTCTGGGCCCAAACTAATCGATTTCCATTCACCGTTCCCCTGCCCATACTGCATCACACGTACCTGCACTGAGTGATTGTGAAGTAGTAGGTATCTGTGTAACAATGAATTCTGGCCAAACACACCAACGACATTATTTTGGATTTGAACTGGTATAACTAGGGCCTGAATGTGACCTGCCTTTTTAGTTAAACTGTGCTTCCCCTGCCCACTAAACAGCATCTGCAAAAGTTGCATCAGTTCCTTGCACTGCAGCAGACACACTTTTTTGGTACTCAAATGATTGCAGAAACCTACCTACTTCACACACAGTCTGAAATATAAAGTTCTTCCCAACAAAGTCAAGGGAGAAAGTCCCATTGAGTTCAATGACAGCAGAGTTAAGAGAGCCCTGAACCATTTGGAAAACTCTACATCGAACGTCTGTCATTCTTTGCCTTGTCCAAAATCACAAATAGGCTGTGGCAGCCTCAGAACCAGAGGCCAAGTCTTGCAGCTCCCAGACTTGTGCTTTAACTACCTGACACATCCTCTCTTCACTGGAGCAGGAGAAACAGAATGATCAGAGACCAAAACCCCTCACGCTGAGCAATCTGAAAACATCATGTTTCAGCACAACGGAGACGTGTGTCACTCCATCACTAACTCACCAGCCCAGAGGCCAAGTCCAAGACAAATGTACTGGCAGCAGTCCAAGGTCAGAGTCCCAGAAGGTAAACTCTTCAAGAATTAGTGATGTAAACACTCCCTCTCAGAGGCAGTCCCGCTGCAGTCTTCTCTGAACCCCTTGGACTCTGCAAACTTCCTTCTCTGGCATGCCTCTTTGGCCTTCTTCCTTCTATTTTTCTCATAAGCTTGTCTGCAGATGATTTATCTAAAAAAAAAAAAAAAAAGGCATTTTTTTTCCTTCATTAAAAAAAGAAGTGTGTCTGCATCTGGCCTATACAATAACGATGTTACAAAGTCTTGTTTGAGGAAGGCACTCTCTACTTCTGTCAGGTCCTTCCTCTTTCCTGAGTTATGTGACTAAGATCTTGGGAAAATATTTCACAGCCTTCATGGTCAGCATCACCTCCCCTTCTCCCTTCTCTCTTCTCCCTCCTCACAACATTTGTTTGAAACAACTTAAATGATCCTATGCCTGGTCTGAGCGTCGAGTCTGATATAGTCATCATCTCCGAAGGTCCTACTTTTCATCCATCACTGACCAGGACACAGAATCCCTATTCAGTGTAAACATGACTCAGTTTAATTTTTCCAAAGACCGTTTGTTTACTTTCTGGTAGAGACTAATGAGTAAATATTATTTGGTAGGCTAGAACTTCATGAAGTCCAACTAAAATGAAGGCTCCAGATCACTAGATGCAGCATAAACATACGGTAAAAAGTTTGTAATCATCCCCAAGACTACAGAGGCATCCTGTGAGGCAGCCAGGAAAGGAACTGAAGTCAATTTTCTGAGTCCCAGTGTAGAGTCTTAAACATAAAGCCATCCTTCCTCCATATCTCTGCTTTCAGAAAATGTTTATTTTCCGAGTTTCTGTCTAGCTATCAAATATCTAAAGCTAGCAGTTATCCATCTCCACTATAAAGTCAGTTACAATTTTAATTGCAATTGGTTTCCTAAGTTGCTGTCTCTTCTCATAGTAATTTTTGCTGAAAATATACCTCCCATTGTTGCATGGGCTTCATTCTAATCAAGCTACGCTGTTCTCTCCACATGTTTGGCACTGCATTTAACAATCAAAGTGCCAAATTCCTCTGTGAACTACTCAGATGTAGCACTTGTATATGCCTATCAAATGCAGAGAGAAGCCAAACTTTGACCCTAAATAAGCTGATATATGAAAACATGACAGTGTTTCTTTGGCTAGAGGAAAAGAGAGATTACTTATAAAGCATTTACTTAATTCTTTGTGGCTGTATTACAAAAGAAGAAATTATAAATCTCCTCAGATTGTTCTAAACAGTACAAGTGAACTTAACAAAATGAGATACACATGCCAACATCATCAGTGCTTTTCCAAACAGAAATGTTAGGCACAGTTACAGCACCACTTCAGGTCAGTCCAGTCCAGTAGTAATTACAAGTGTTAAGAACATACAAAGCAAAGACCAGATTCAGCACAGAACCCGGCCTTTTTCACCTATAAAGAAAATAAAGTTCAAAGAAAAACCAAGAAAAAGTGAACAAAACTTCAGAGATGTAATGAAATCCCTGAGCCTGCCCTATATGCAGAGCTAATGACGGCTCTGTTAGTGAGCTGAAGAGGGATGGCGTAAAGGATGGAGAATCTGCCAGACACTGACAAGCTGAGATAAAATGAAGAGAAACAGTTATAAAGAAAGACTTGTTTTCCCTTGGTGATGAACTACTCTGTTCAATTACAGACCCAGAGCAGCAACAGGAATTAGTCTGTGGTATCTAACCAAAAAAGGGCGACTGACACCTACTTAAAGGAGGGAAGATATTGGAAATAAGTTCTTAGTTTAACAACACAGGAAAGAGTTTTCTCATCCCACAAAGCTTCTCCCATTTTATATGAGGATAAAAATGAGACCTGCTCTAGGGAAAGACCACGTGGCATTGGCACCCCAAGGAACAATCCAATGCCTCAGCATAAAAGACTTAAGTTTAAATCTCCACGCTGCCTAACTTAACCAGACCCCCTAACACTTGTCTTTCACTTCTCAACCAGAAGTCTAAGCCACAAAGTTACTGGCTATTCAGAGAGATGTATTTATCTGTATCTTAAATAGCAACCTGCAACTACTAGCACATTCCCAGCCAACTCTGCTTTCTAATAACATGACACCAGTCTGCCTAAGATATGTAAAATATCCCAACAAATTCTGAAACATCCATGCTTTCGCCTTTTAACAACACAGAGAACTGTCTGCATGAAGGCATGTTTTAATGCTAATGACCCAGATTTCTGCAGCTCCATACTTCCTTTGCTCAGTGCAAATACACACGTCTGTGGGCATTAATAGGGGCATCTAGGACCATTATTCAGAGAAGTGAAGGCAAGAAGGAACCAACAGATCATATTCTCTGACCTCCTGCTGACAACTCAACTTCCCCAGTTACACAGCTGAGTCCAGTAAGTACTACATATTAGTTGATGAACACTGGTAATGTGCTATATAGATCCAAAAAATATTCCCATGAAACACCCAGGGAGCATTACCTTTCCTAGGGTCCTGGAACAACTCTACTAGTATAAATTTTATGGGTTATTATTCAACAACTTCAATGACTCATATGAGGGATGGATTAAATCCGTGATTGTCATTCTCTGACCCCAGCCAAAAAGATTATTTCAGAAAAATGCCTTGCACTTACTCTTGATAATTTGCATCTACTTTCCTCAGCCTTTACAGCTTCTTTCTTTGACATTTACTGCCAGCGCAACTGCTGCCATTGCTTTCGCTGAACATCACAAACACTTTATTACTAATTTTCAGCTCATCTGCAAAGAGTAGAGATCTGAGAGCAACTGGGACGACAAGCCCTCCAAGCACCTTACAAACTTATGACTGGAACAGAAACTTAGAAACTCACAACTGGAATAAGGAGGTAGCAGCCAAGGTGGATGGTATATCCAGTAAGGAATGTATAGAACCAAGAGACAAAACAGAGCAGATTGCAAAAATGGATTCATTTCTGCTGTAGAGGAAACAATGTCCACACCAGTAAAGACAGCTACTCTTGCAAGCATTTATGTGTTTGCACTGGGGAAACAATCTCGACCAGGAACAAGGTTTCCATCTGAAACTTTCTGGTAGCTGGAAACTGATAACTTCTGATTTTTCCAATGAAAATCTCAAAGCTTAAAGAAAGGTTTCTATAAAAGCCATGTTTTTACAGGAATAAATTAATTTTCCAACCAGCTCTCCAACATACACATCTATAGTAGAATGTAACAACTGATGTTAGTATTTAGGCTGACCTATTTTCCTCACAAAAAGCAACACTGCTTTATTTCTCTTTGGGACACCGCCCATTTTCATCTCATATAAATTATGGAATAAAATCTACTGTCTTCTCCACTTCCATTGCTGCTGTCAGAGACCAATGCCTCAAGATTTTTTTCTTTTCCAGTGTACAGTTAGATCCCTAGCAAGCTCTGCCCATCAGATTATTCCATTAACTTTCTGAATGACATGAGATCAGTTTTACATTCACTTCCTGATCATTATCAAGGTCCTGGAAAAATTGCATTAATTTTTGAGCTGCTCAAATCCTTATGAGAATTCTGTTACTTAAACACAGTAATCATCAGCTGTGTTGGACAATATGAGCCATTTCCACGCACCAAATGCTATCATTTAATTTCATTTTCAGACATTGCAATGCTCACAAGTTGGTGATCATTAGCTGTTAACTGGGATCCCTATGAACCCTCCTTAATTAGGTACTTTGTGCCTGTCAATATATTTAAAATAAAGCAAGAAATATCAACTGTATATCTGTGCCACAAAGAGATAAACATTTTTGTTAACCACTTGTCTTCATCATATTAGAGTCACTGACTTAAATATCAGTATCAGTTCTTGCATTGTTCACTAATTCCAGTAAGTTTACACTGGAAATACATTTGGTCCACTTTTACTCAGACATGAGGTTCTGGCAGTACGCAGTCCTGCTCTTTTTTTCATAAAGCCTTCTTGGCAACACAGATACGAGGCTGGTTTCAGACATGCTCCTAAGAAGTGCTGTAGCAGGCAGGAGACTAAGAGCCCATTTGGAACAGCAAGACCTGTAAGTGGTTAATTAAGATCAACCGTTGCATTACTAACAGCCATCAGGTCAACTCTGCTTCAAGAAAACAGTGGAAGTGGAACCCAAGAGTAGGATTTTGAACATGTACTTCTGGTGTTTCCAGTTGCCTCTGCCAACACAGTGAAGCGCAAAGCACCCAAGTCCCACGCAACCCTAGGAAAAATCCCCACCAGCCTTTCTATAACACAGTTCTGACCAGAGAAATGCTGTGAGGCTGTAAATCTCCATGAGGTCTATAAATCTCAGCTAGTACAACCACAACACACTTAACTTTTTGTTTCATATTGTGAAGCCAGAAAAAATCTAATTTCTTTCTTCACTGTTAGAGATGAAAGAAGGATTCTCAACATGTACTGATGCTGCTGTAGTGCCTTTATTCAAATATGGATTATTGATGCAACGAATGATCACGAGGGACAAGGCTGACAAAACACTGCTGGGCTCCTCGTTTGAACCCACTGTATCAGGCAGGAGAGATTCAACTCCACATTTGCTGAATTCAGAAACCAGAATATTTCTACCTAGTTTGTCATAACTACCTCATTAAGCAAATTATTTCCTTTTCTGCCTGCCCTTAACCATCTAAAAGTTTAGCCTCATTTCCAGTTTGAATTTGCCCTTTATTAAATTGAATTTATTGTTCTTTGTGTTACTACTTGTGTAATGTGTCATTTCCTTTTCCTGGTATTAAATGACCCTTAAGATGATCATTCTGCCATTAAACATTTCTTTAGATGAAATTGGCTAAATTCATTTCCACTCTTGTATCTCCTTTAATGTTGTGGTCTTCCTTTGGAGACTGGTTTCTGAAGTTAAGAGCGTGATCTTGGTGCATGATACTACAGGTGTGATCTTAGCAACAGCATAATAATGCATTTGTAAATTCTCTTATCCTGACAAAGCTCTTTTTCAGCCTTCAGGCCTTACAAGTGATTTTGTTGTTCTCAAACACATCACACTAAAATGAGAGGTGTTTTGTTAACTCCCATCAACAAATCCTTCTTTCCCTGACTGCTTTATGCATCACACATACTCAGGATACACTTGCTGAAGGCTCTGGTTCAGAACAGACTCTTCCCATGTGGCACCGCAAACATCTCTACACGGAATTAAAAATCCACGGGGTCTCAGTGCTGCCCCAAGCGTTGTGAGAGTTGGCAACCAGGTTCACAGTGATGCGAGAGGCACTGGATCATGCTGCCAAACAGGGATGAACTCGTATGTTTTCAAAAATCTGAATCTTGAACCTCGGCGTACAGGATTTATTGTGGAGTCAGGCACTGTCCAACATCAGTAAGGTTAATGCACTTGTGAGTTCCAATTGAATTACCCCTCCCTTCATTTGTATATTTTTTTAACTCAGTTGTATTCTTTCATACGCATACTACCTTCTCACTTCTCACATGCAATTTGACACAGTTATTTCCTCGGTTGTGATCTTTTCCTGTATGTCTTTCTCTGGATCTGGACCAAAATCTACCTTTTGTTACAGAAAACCGCTGGCTAATGATCCACTTTTCAATGCATCTGTGTGAGTAAAGGCAGCAAATGCTGAGGGGAGCAGATTTTTAAGTGAATCAAGGAAGTAAAGGAGTGTGGGAACTGGGGCCCAAAAGCCACTTTGGAAAGACATTTCTGAGCTACCTTAATAGGATCAGCCTGTCGTGTTTCAAAACAGCATCAATGGACAGAAGTAATAAAACTTGTCTGATCAGTTTAAGCACAGGCACCCCTCACAGTCACTTTCTGCATGCGTGCACATGCACTCATGCAACACACATGCTTCTTCACCTGTAGGATCAGACCTCTTAAATTTCTTCCACAATTAATTTGCAAATAGCTTGTAACACAACCGGACATCCACCTAGAAGAGTCCCTTACAGTATACACATTCTGCCCTCTGAAGGTGTTTGTTTCTAAGGCTTTTTTAAAACAAATACGGATATGGATAAAAATATAATTTGAACATCTAAATATATGTATGTATATGCACACAGACACTTAATTATTTATAATTTTGGCCTCATATGCCCCCAGAGAGCAAAACACTCAGAAATTATTCTTTCAGTGGCGCTGTGGAAGCATGGTGAAAATCTCTCTGCTCTTAATTAGTCAAAAGCTCTTAAACTCAGGGAGATATAAAATGCCAGAAGTAGAAATCCATTGAATGTAAGAAATGTGCTTTAGATAAACAGCAGGGAACAAAGTACAAGATGGCCCAGTGTTACTTGGCTTGACGAAGTTTTACTTCCCCTGGATCAGCAGCAGAGTTTTCAGTGTTCCTCCTTTACTTTCAACGAAACTTTACCATGGAATCTCCCCTGTATCATGACATGGGATTCATAAAAACAATGCAACAGCCTATATATTTCTGTGATTATATCTTTTAGAGCCAATTTTACACAGGCTATTTATAAGTCACTCACCAGAAAGCAGAAGAGAAGAACGATTTCCATCTCTACTAAAAAGCAAAGCGCCTCAAACCAAACAAAACCAAAAAGCAGCAGCTCCATTTACTGCATTGTACACAGCTGTGTGACACCAGCAGTGACTTTTATGATATGGTATGCCCTGCTGAACCGTGTTTCACTCAGCTGATGTAGCCTTATTGGAAGGTTAATAAACAAGCATGATCTTTGGCTAATAAAGGCTGAGTCCATTATAAAGGAGATACATTTCAACTTGCAGGGAGAAAGAGGAGGAAAAAAAAAGACAGGCAGGAGAAATCTCTGCTGAGGGCACTGCGGGCACGTCATAATTTGCAAAGCAGGGATGAAGGGCCTTTTAGGGTGTTTTCACTACGACAGCACATAGGGCAAGCTGAGCCAGGGCTTGCTCAGAACCCACTGCAAAGTTCTTTCCCCAGAGCCGCACGGCAAACCCAGAGCTTGTTTTCCAACTTGAGGATAACAGAAACCAACATCCCAGCTCTCACCTGCTTCTAGATTTCATGCTACTTATCACTTTGATGGACTGTGTTGCAATTAAAAAGACAAGACGGAGTTGCCAGCCTGGGGGGCTTTTTTTCCTCCAGGATGCAAAAGAAGGAAGGTCTCAGATGCAAACCATGTCTGAAGCACACATGTGGAAGCGTGAGCTGTACCATCCCTGAGAGATGCGGCTTGGCCCCCCCCAGGCACCGAAAGAGCCTCCATAGATAAGAGGAATACTCACCTGCTCTTTCTACCACTGCTGAGAAAGCGGGAAGCAAAGTTTGTTTTTATCAAAGCAAGCCTTCTTTTCACATGTGTGCCCATTTCTGGAGAGCCTAAGCCTGGCAGGCTTCTTCCAGCCTCCCAGGAAAGTATTTCCAGCAGATCCTGTCCCGGGACCCTCCCTCCCTCTGTTCCCCACACACACACTCTCAAATCCCATTGAGGTAAACAAGTGATAAAACTTTGGGATTAGGTCTACTGACCTCAGAAGGAATTTTGCTCAAACAAGAATTAAGCCTGGAAGGATTTTGTCTTTACCAAGAGGCTTCTAAAGGTTTCCCACGTAAGAGCTTCAGGAAAATGACTTGTGGAATTTACATCCCGCTTTGCTCCCTCAGTCACTTTGGCAGCTTATCCTGGAGGGCACCGGAGCTGGCACTCAGACAAGCCGACAGCTCATAGCCTAACAAATTATTGATTCTCTCCTCACATTGAAGCAGACAACAACAAACTCCTAAATGCACTGCATCCTTCAATATCTCCCTCTGGAGAAATACCCGTTTGTAACATTGGCAGTAAGGGGGCATTTCCATCTTTCAGGCTGTGACGGGAGGATGAAGCACTGCGGTTTATGTATTTTGTTCTTTTGCCTTCAACCAAGGATTGGTGACTAGGGGAGATTTTTGCACAGAGCGTGACTTTCATATCCACATTCACAGTGAGACATACATACAAATGTTCAAGTGCACATACATAAAATTGATTGAATTTGGAATGTAGAAGGTGTCCAACAGAAAACGGGGTTAAGAGTTTGTTTTCCCCAGTATTACATTATTAAGAGGCAAACACAGTTTTCCATGCGTCATCCACTTAATGAGCTCCAGATTGCAGGATACAAAAAGATCTTGACATTGGCTTGAAGAAACAAGATGTTCAAAATGATCTGGATACATTGAAGCACTTCATCATAAATGGCTTATCACCACATTGAGTATCAGTTTTGCAAAATTCCTGTTATTTTTCTGCAACTCATTGCAATGTGTCCCAAGCTTTCTTGTTTTCCTCCTGTCTTCTCCACTGCCTACTCAATAGGGATGTAGGTGCTCCCTTGACCCACTGCTCTGGAGGGGCTGAGCTTTCTGCTGCTGCTGGTATGCCAACTCTGCAGCCCCCAAACGTTGAAACCAGTGTGCAGCAAACAAAGAGTGCTGGGGACTCGTCACTAGACTCATGTCAAGAGCATTATGAAGAGTAGCATCATCTACTTCTACCTCTCTGCTTGTAGTCATGGCAGCCCTTCTCCCTCATGTCAAGGGCTAGAAATCAGGGCATTCGATGGAGTCCATCACAGACTGCCCACCTGGGGTATACAAACTGACCCAGCAGCTGAACCGAGGAGCTGCAGCTCACAGTCTTTCATTATATCCTGTATGCAATGTCTCCCACTGCCTTGCGCCATCTCACATTAGGACTACAAGGGGTCCCTTGGGCAAATTCTGCCTGCTCCCAGCTTAGAATACAGATAAATCCAGCAGCCCATCTATTCTGCATCAAAATGCTTCCTCTGCACCTAAAATCGATACGTTTTTCATGCAAATTTTTACTACATGTGCTGCACTGTTTCTAAATGTTCATTCAGTCAACACACCTGAATAGCTCTGAAAATGATATTATGGCTTATCAGGTCAATGATCTACAATTTTATACCTCCCTAAACACATATTTATAAACAGCACTTACAAACATTGTTAAAGTTATTGTGTGAAACTCTTACACCATTTTGTCCTGGTTTGAGCAACACAGGACTAATTTATCTTCTAATACTTGGGAAAATCGTACTTTTAAAAGACTAGTGTCTGATTTTGTGAAAATATTTACTTTCTAGACAGCTATGGTGTGTGGGTTTCGAGGTCTCAGTGTTTTCAAGCTTGCCAGGAGGAGCAAGGCCTGAGCACTTGACCTAAGCTGTCCAATGGGATTATTTCATACCATGAATATCACATTCAATATAAATTAGAAAGTTTGCTGCAAAGTTCTCTCTCTCCCTTGATGGTGGTGATCCAGAGAACTTCTTGCCCTGGTGCCAGACCCCTGAGCCCTTCCCTTTCTCCCAAAGCCATAGCACCCACAGTGTCCAACATTTGCTGTCCACCGCTGGCAGTGCAGAGCTTCCTACGGATAGAATTGGCTGAGTATAATCCTTGTATATTTTATATTGGTATCAGGATCAATATTGGTTCTTTAGTGTTATTAGTGTTAATTATCTAGTCTTATTCTATTAAATCTGTTTATATTTCAAACCCTTGGTTTCCTTGTTTTTTCCCAATTCCCCTTCCTGGGTGGGGAGGGGTCATCGGGTGATAGAATAATTGTGTAAATGACAATAAATTGTTGTGAGTTTCTCAAACCATAACACATTTCCAAGTGTAATTTTGCAAATTCTAATTTTATCAGAAACATAAAACAGCAAAAGAAAGTACTTTTTGTTTCGCCACTCCTTTTCTGATAAAGATTGATATAACAGATTTCAAATGTGCAAGAAATACTCTGTACCACAAACACTTTTCATTGTCCCTGTGTATTGCAATATGTCCCAATTACAAGAGTCTGCTTTGCTTTAGATAATGTTGCCAAGTTACTAAAAAAAACCCCTCAGCGATGGGCTGTTTGAGTCCCTTGGTCATAATAATGTATCCTGGTGACACCGAAACATCAAGATGTAAACAATAAAGAGACAGAAGGACATTGACACAAGTGGCTAAGTCTAAAAAACTACAATTCCAAAGCAAAGTGGTATTTAGACCATTGGATATGTTATCAGGATAGGTACTTGCACAACTAGGTGCCTATTTTAGCATTTCTCAGATGAATTTGCAAACTGAGTTCATGTGTTGGGCTCACTGCAGAATATAGACCTGTAACAGATGTAGATTCATATACACTGAAGAGGCTGAAATAATCACTCCTAGCCCCAAGGCAGAGAAATAGGATAACACTTGTTTTCAATATTTAAATTGACTAATGCTACAGGATAGCTCGTCATTAATAAAAACATACATACTAACAGGCAGAGGACAGCACTGAGACAGACATCTATCCTGGCTGGATGGTTTTGCAGCCTTAAAATACACTGGATACAAATCAAATACGAGCCACCATTAGCTGTAGCAACGTTTCAGGTGATGGACTGATAGTGAGAAAAGGTAGATCATGTGTATCTTTTATTGGACTAATATATAAGCTGTTACACATGAGCCTTCAGGCCAAAAAAGTCTTCTGGGGGCTGGCAGCAGAGAGAACATTTGTGGCCTGAAAGCATCTCACTGTTTCGAGTCAACACAAAGCCTCCACCTCTGTCCATTTTATCTCAAGCAGCTGAAAATATTTTTTGCAGTCTGTTTGTGACAAACAGTCACAATGACAACTTGCACAAACCCAGCAGGCCCAACAGAAAAGTCCTTACCGCTTAAGTGCTCTGTTTGCTTTTTGCACTGTCTCTATCCATCCAGGATATTTATAGAGCACAGTCACTGGGATGTTCACAGCCCAATCATGGCGACTTGGCAAGTTTCACAAGAAGTACAGTCAGGAAAGGAGCAATTCTCTGTGAAAACACACGAATACCTTCACCTGTCACTAGTAGTTGAGTGTCCCTGGAAGTGATCATTGCAAATCTCTTGGGATTACAGTGCAATTTGGGGAAGGGAAAATACTGTTGTCAAGGTGTTTCTCAGGGACAGCCAAACAGGGATTTGGCTACGAGTGACTTCCATGACTCTTTTGATAATGTTTCCATACAAACAAAAGGGCCACTTACCAGTGACTTGAACAAGGTGTTTCCAAACAAAAAGCCTGAAAGGGTGCTGGCTGAGTTAAAAAGCTGGACTCTGGAATTAGGGACTGCAATAATTTGGATCCTGCCTAGACAATCACAGAACCCAAAAAGAAAAACAACTTTACTGTCATTCACTTAATATCAAGAAACGTGTGAAGCACAGAGAGTTTAAGTGATCTGGCCACCAGTATCAGAAACGTAACTGTTATCTCTTGCATTTGCAAAACACCTTCTGCACCAGACCACGGGCTGGATTTTTCAAGTCTCTAGGAAGCACATGAATACCAAAATAGGGTTTTCAGCAGCACCAAGACTGAAGTGGTCAGAAAATATTTGGAAGCTTTTTTCCTTGAGCCAAAACAATTTAGGAAATCACATCAGTTCTGCTGAAATTATGTCTGAAAGGAAAAAAGCAAGAAAACTGGGAAAGTTCTGAAAATGGGAAAATCAGACATGGAAAACTTTGAGAAGAATACAATATTCTGATATAAGTTTTTGCTTCAGCATGTTCTGTATTATGCATCTGAAGATAAACATTTCTTAAGACAAAGCTTTTCTGTGAACCCCAAACAAAGCTTTTCTCCCCCCTCAGAATTTCCTTTCTAGTTTCAAAGTTTTCTGGTTTTGTTCCTACTCAGAATACGTACAAACACTAAAATCCTACATAAAACTTATCTTCTGTCCATCCCACAACTTATACCTGAAACTCCATTCCTCTCTATAGGGACAACATACCCGAGCGCTTCACAGAAAACCTCTGTTCTGTGCCTCTTGGTATTGTTAGGCATCTAAATATTTTTTAAAATGTAAGCTCAGCTGGTTTGCAAGAAATAAAGCCAGGTAGCCCTAAAGCATACACCAAACTGCAGTTCCAGACAAGTCAGTTAGAAGCATAAGGCTATGAATAATCTGAGCACAAATATCCCCCCAAAAGGAAAAATAGTAAAGGCAAAGGGGAGGAGAGGGGAGGAATTCAAACAAGCAGCGTCCCTATGATAATGACAGTGCCCGAGCATTGCTGTAGCGTAGCCAGGCTGTGGCAGGCGATAACATTCTTTCCCCAGAGGAATCTTTAGGTTTATGACAAATCAGGGATGATGCTCAACAGCTATTTGATGAGCTCCACAGCAGCTGCTGAGGTCTGCGTGCCACCGCAACACAGCTGGAAATGCACAGTGCCGCAGCATTAACAGGATAATAACTCAGGGCTTGCCAAGCACTGAGTATCAGTAACTTTTTCTGATGAGTTATTTGTGTCCATAATCAGCTGTGAAACTCTTTAGGAAAGATGTTCTCTGAAAAGGAGGATTTATCTGAAAATGAATGCGCTGTTGTTAATAAAGTTGTCTGGCCTCAAAGCCTCAACAAATCAGATTCAAACCCATGGTGCAGTCTTAAGACAGTTAAATGTTTTCCCAGTGACAGAAATTTAAGGAGTTTTTAAAAGAGAGAAAAAAATGGCAAATAAATGAATCGGTGAACCTTTGTCTATTGGAAAGGATGATTTGCTGGTGGAGCAGAACTACCATGAGCCCATCACAGTGTGATCAAGAATGAAAAATTTTACGCTATTGGAGAGCCATTTCGGACTTGGAAAAAAAATCCTAATAGTGCAATCACTTATATCTTGATTGTAAGACATCATCTGCTCTGAGTAAAGGGGGGCACCAGCTCTCCCAGTGAGCAGGACCCAGGGAACAAATTGTGGCACAGGCAGTTCTAGTTCCTTCAGTGCTGCCAGAAAAAAGCTGTATCCACTTCACTGCAAGAAACATCAAACATCAGGCTGTGTGCAGCCACCCTATAGGGAAAACAAGGGGCAGAACCAAGCTTGTTGCTTCCCCTTCTCTTTCATGGTGAAATGAGTCAGAGTAGGAGGAAATATTGTGTAGAGCGCAGTGGGTGACAGGACTCTCCTCTACTGCCCCTTGCACAGGAACAGGTCAGGCCAACCTAGCTTTTCTAGTTTGGCTTTTTTTGTGTACAGTACAAGAAAGTCCCTGGCACAGCTCTCAGCCAAAAGATCTCTCCTTTCACTGAGTGATTGCTCTGGCCAGTTATGGGAGCGTCTCTCAGCTGGTGGTGGAGCAGCATCACAGTTGTCATCACCATTTCTGGAACTGAGATGCTCTGCAGCTGCTATGTTCTTGGTGAGCTCGTGAATCACTGCTCATGAAGAGCCAACAAGGGAGGGTATGGCAGGTGAGGGCGATCTGCAGAAGGAAGGCAGGGGGTACATTCCTGTCTTTGCCAAATAAATGAAAGATCTGCCCTCAGTCCAGACTTAGTCATTCACATGTTGCCACGCTGACCAGTCTTTTCCCATCCCACACATGCCCAAGGCATCTGCGTTAAAGAATGTAAATTAAATAAGAATCGTTGCTTTCTCCTTCATTATACTAAGGCCTGGAGCATGAAAAGGGGGGAAAAAACCAGCAGAATCTCACTCTGATTTACATCACATCCCGTTTGTATTTTTCACTGTCTGCCTGAGGAGGAGGGAATCCACAGAATGAATATGGGGGGGTCTTTATAGTCACCAAAGGAACAGAAACACAAGAAAAGAGCAGATGGGAGAGGATGAAAAGAGGGAAAGTATTTCAGAGAAGTGAGTTTATAGATGTTGTTTCTTGGGCATTTCACAGGTTCACACTGAGCACGTATGTTGAGGAAGGAGAGGAGGTTTCTACAGCCGACAGCAAAGCCTGTGGTTTTCTTCCAGAGGTTTCTACTGCTCCACAACTTAGTCCCATGCACTGCTCGATAACAGCCTTTTAGGCACAATGATGATAAAACTCTCCTTTTAGCAGCACTGATTTTGCCATCATTAGAGGAAAAGGACTCATTTTAATGGATCTCAGCATGTTCGTCATGCCTAGTCTTTTACTCTGGATAGGGACAGAGCCCACACAGACTGCAAAGACAAAGGCCAGGCATCCCCTATAGACTCCTGCTCATATAGTTGTATCAGTGAGCAACTGCAAGGAGCCTGTTGGTACAGAAGACCCCCCAGCAGGAGCTACAATGCTGAGAAGAGCTGTATCAGCCGTATTGTCCATGGACAACCTGATAATGACTGCACAGGGCACAAACTCCTCTTACTCTCCTCACGTGACAGCCTGGACATGCCACGCTGAGCTCACATGGAGAAAGCAGCAATCAAGCAGAACAAAACAACATCCAGCCTGGTTGTATTGTCTCCTCAAGCAGTCTCCATGGTAATCAGGCCTTTTATTCCCTTGTGCATGATGACTGATCAGGACAAACCATCATTTTCAACTCTCACTTTTATCCCAGGTCTTGCACTGGCCGATTATTTCTTTAAAGCGCTAGTTCCTATAGTTACCCAGAAGTTAGTGCTGTTCCTGGTTCCTAAGGAAATGAGACTCAACATGCAGTCTGACTGTCTCTTCTTCCTAATAACTTGGGAACTCATGGACTAGTTTTAATCCAGACCAGAGAAAACTAGAGGTTTCCTGGATAAGTAAGTTCTTACAAACTTCATGAACACAAGCTCCGGAGAGGACACAGATCTAGCAGCTCCAGGAAAGGCTGAAATGTGAACTCGTGCCTTATTAAACTAAACCACATAGGAAATAGCCTTATATATGAGACCTAACTACATTCATCAGGGCTCACAACCAACCACAAGACACAAATCTGCAGGAAACCAGTATTCATTTGGAATTAAAGATGGAGAGAGAAGACTGGAAATCTGAACAAGAGATTAGCCTCCATCTCCACAAAATACACAAGTCAAAACAAAAAGAACCTCTAGTCATTTTTTCAGTTTTCAGGATCTATAAGACAAATCAAACCTCTCCAGATCTGATCTCACAAGGTCTGAAAACCAGTCTGGCAATAAGACACTTGGTTCAATGTCTGTAGCTTAAATGTAATTAAAACATGAGACATAAAGAGTCCAATCCAGAGTAGACACAGCTCTTCCTAGGCTACAGAAAGCAAAGCCAAAAAAAACCAATCAGCCAATTTAATTGCAGAGAAGATACCCTCCCCTAACATAAGGTTTAAAAAGCATTTGTTTCTAAGGATCATTAAATTAATAATCATGAAAAACAATGATTTTTCCAAAAGCTATCTTACTTCCCATCATTAATTCAGCTTCTTTGAACTGCTGAAGAGACATGGATAGGAACGATGGACCTCACCTGTCCAACATGTGCCGCATCAAGATGATGCTACAGCACTCTCTATCCCCTCACTAAATCTGCCTCAGGGACAAATCCATCCCATACTGTTGGGATTCAGCCAGAACCACCACTGCAGACCACAACAGCGATAATGCTGGCATTTCTGGTACTGCGTTAACTAACATGGTTTAAGATGCTGGTATTTCAGGCTTCCTGAGCTTCCCATTTATGCTGTCACTGATGGAGGGGGCACCCACAGGGAATTAGAGCTCTGAAAATATCTCCATGCAGACAGGGTGAGCGAGGCCTCCTCCTCATGGTGATTTACTTCACTGTAGCAATGAAAATTCCTGTCTGGAACCAAGTGCCTGACTGCAAACTTACCACAGCTCCAGGGCTAGCAGAGTCAAAAGGTCACAGTATTTATTTGTTGCTCTTCCAAGATCACTTTCCCATGAACTTGATGGATTCTCAAATGCCTTCTATTGCACAGAAGACTGTGATTAATCTACGTCTTGGTTCAGTTTGGGACCAGCACTGTTTTCTTCAAAAAACTCATTCTTAAATTCACTCAGATTCTTAGCAGTTTTAAAAGTGAAAAATTACTTTTCAACTAAAATATATAAAGGTCTTCTTTTTCTAAGCAAGTATAGTGACTGCAGAAAATAAATTACTCTAGTTCTTAATGTAAGACTTTGCCCATCAGAGGAAGAATTCCACACTCAGGATCTTCAGATGCTCTCTTTTTCCCTTCTCTGTTAAGACATGGAAGAAGTCCATTCTGCTCCCAGCCCTCCTACCCACCTTTTGTGCTGTTGCATGCAAAACTTGAATTTCATGTGTGTTTTCTCAGCTAATAAAAGTGCTTCTCTCTGTCTCTGAAGTATGGTATTATTTAATTTTTATGTAATATAACAGAACATGGTGATTTTATACAGTCTCTCATAACTTTCTCTTCTTTATAAAGCTGCAGCTCCTGGAGCCATGTTGATACATGAAATTCTCATTATACACACGCACAAAAAAAAAAGCTTTTGGTGCTCAGGATAAAAAAAGAGGAGATTGCAAAGGTGAATACTATAGGTTCAAAAACCAGATGAGCCCTAGCTAATCGTGTTACAGCAGTCTAAGGCATCACCATCCCCAGATGCCTGTCTCAACCATTTGCAGAGGTTACCACTGCTTGAAGCAATGGGCAGAGTAGAACATGTGTCTGCGCTTAAACACAACACACAACAGCTTACAGCCAGAGAGCTCGATTCATGCCCATCATCCTCACTGGTTTGAGCTAGGAGATGGGTTTTGCACAGGTGCTGGAGGCAGCGCAGGCTTATCTGCCCCTCTGCCTATTCTGCTGTGAAACAGGGGCCCCGACAGACTGGGCAGGGCAGACAGCTGGGGCCACGTCTCTGGCCCCAGGTTCATCAGCCCTCATTTTGGACCCCAGCATTTCAAGCAAGCTCTTCTGGAAGCAGTAATGCTAATGCTGCCATGGGATCCAGGTCAGCTGTTCCTCGCCACCCCTGTAACCCCAGTTCTCTTATATCCCCTGTAACCCCACCCCAGCCTTCCAACATCCCTCTTCCAAATCTCCTGACATCCCCACAGCACAAACTGTCTCCCACACCCCCAGCCAGGACCCTCACTTTCTCCCCATATACCCTCCCTAGCGGCCAGATGTTTGCGGAGGTGAATGCTGGCCATCCGCTGTGCTGACAGTCGAGCCAGCCGTCAGCCACGGCAGACCTAAGTTGTCTGCTTCTCCATGGAGGCATTGATTTGGCTCTCTGTCCTCCACCCATCCATAGTATCTTCATTTGCCAGTGGCAGTAAAGCTTTTTGTCCCTTTTCATGGGAATATCTGTACATCAGGAACCCTTGACAGCAATGATGCAGCGTGTTTCCAATTGCTCTGCAAAAGGATACAGATGTTTACTACACATAACCTAGTCACAGTTTAAACTCATGACCTTTGGGTTTTACCCTTCCCCCTCCCCAAATACAACACTTAACGTCTAGTCCTGAGATTGCCTTTCCACCCTGAGCACTCATCAAAATTAATAAGGCATGAGGTCTTATATGCTAAAACTGGCACATTCCCAGTGGGAAAACAGCCGTCCCAGAAGTCTCAAGCCTGGCAGGAAACTCCGGCTTTCCAAGAGCCCAGAGTTATGTGGGACAAGCTAAATGATGCTACTCAGCAACTGTTTCCCAGAGAAATACAGCAAGGGCCATGACAAGGCCAACAAAGACTAAAAATATCCCAGAGTTTAGCCCATGCTCTACATATAGTTTCATTTAATGTGCCGTAATTAAGGCTTTTTGTACACACACAGCAGTGTATGAAGTGCAACACCATCACACAACCAGGAACGGCGATGCCTAAAAGAAACAAAGACAAGGGGAAAGTGGTGTTCTTCAGTACAGAAGACAGACCAGAGCCTCAGGGATAAGAGTAAATTGAGAGGAATACCTCAGAAGGAAAAGGTCTACTCAAGGGGTGATGGGAAGCTAGAGTAAAAATCATCTGTTTAGCTGGATCCCAGCAATTTGGTGAATGTAGCTGCCTTCAACATTTAAATTTCACTCCAAGTTACATCTACAAATTGTACTTATTTGAGACTGCAAAGCATCTGTTTAAAGCAAGCTCTAATTTGAGACATTTTTCCCTTTGATAAGATGACGGCATCAAATTCCAAAGTGCTAAAAACCAGACAAAAATCAAGAGCTGAGATGCTGCAAGATTTGACATTTTTCATGTAGCAGCAAGCCAGTCTGACACTCTCTCATGGATCCCAGCATGCTGTTACTACGTGAAGCTCTAATGCCATTGATAATAGTTAAAGAATGGCAGTTATGTTTCAGGAGCCAAAAATACAAAAAAACCTTGAAGTGCCTTTAAACAAACATTATTGAAACCTCTCCTTTTGGTCCTTGAATTCCCATCGGGTAGACACCATACCCTTCATGTAACCTCTGGCTGCTGATTAATGAAACTTGGCAAAGGGTAGGAAAGCCGTGCCAAAGGCAGCACAAAATCCCAAGTTTCTACAATTCCCAGAGGTGAAAATGCACAGACAACAACAGCACCCCCCAATCGTTCCCTGACTTCACTTAGCCACAAGTTTCAGTTAAGAGTCCTTGAATAAGCTATGCTTTTCCCTCTGTGTTCCTGACAATGGCTCCACGTTCAAAGCAATCACAGCCATCTCCTGTGTACAATTACTGGCCTTTTACAGTCTCACCTTGTCTAACTTCCCACTACGGACCACAGCTCTAGTCAGACACTACGTGCATTTGCAGTAACTTTTCATGTAGTTGCCTGGATTTCTGTCTCCTGTAGGAAACCTGCTGTCTGCAAAGTTAACAGGCATGAAAACATTGAATACAATTCTCACGTAAGCTAAAACTGAGCTTTTTGGATCATTAGTGTTCATAGCACCTAATCATGCTACTGCAAGAATAACGAACCCTTTATGTTCTGCAGATACTGGCTTGAGCTGCAAAACCCGAACATCCAGACTTGCTGGGTGTTCGTGTTCTACACCACATCTCAGTTTTCGTGCTTCGTTTCATTTATGATTAAAAAGTAATAATCCACATGCCAGGTGATGAGAGAATCTATGCTCTGGATGGCTCCCAAAGCAAAGCAACACTCCTCCCAGGGTCCAGATACCCCTCAGCAGCAAGATTCAAAAGACAATATACAGCAAGCAGCAACGTCCCGGCTTCCTGCCTCCAAACCAGCAGCTTGGGACCCCTGGCGCACAGATAGGTCAGAACAACACACTGCAGCAATGATCAGAAATATCCATGGTGACCTTAAACAGACTAGCCCAGGTCCCAGGTCCCTCCTGGAATAAGGAGGAATGCTTGTTCAGCCACTGCACCGGAGCACTCGAGATACCCCCAACACGTGGAGGAGAGAGGCCAGCCAGTGTCAGGGAAGGAGCTACCTGCAGCCGAGAGCAGAGCTAGTCCTGGTTTGCTGCTGCACTGTGGTGATGTTTCCAGAGATGCAAAGCCCAGGAAAACCCACTGAGATGGGTTTGCACACACCCTGACAAATGAGTCCTAAAAATGACCCATATGGATTTCCCACCCTGTGCAAAGCCACTATGCTTCCTATCAACACTGGGGTGAGAGGGCAAATGGCTTGCTGACTTCCTTACAGCAATTAACTTTTATGCTGTTTGGCTGTTTGCAAACAGAAAGCCTTTCAAGCAGGAATCTTGAATGCAAGTAATTGATTTTTTTAGTCAACTAAAATGGACATTTCACAAAATTTATCCTATGTGTCATGTATCATAATATGTACCATACATCACAATAAATCCATGCTTCTCGCAAAGCCTTGCCTCAGTCTTACTGCTCTTCCTGCATCAATGTTTGTTAGCTGTTTGTGCCTCGTGGCAACTTCCATTGCATGCGGTAGAGGGTAGGTGGTGTGCATGTGCCGGGGCAGCAGAAGACCTGTCGAAGACATTCCAAGAACGTGCCTGGAGGGACCAGAACAAAAATCCCAGTCCCAGTTCTGCTTTTGATTTCCTCCTGTGACACTGGTTAAGTGACTACGTGCCAGCTTTCCTATCTGTGCAAGACCCCAGTCCCCAGAGCTCTTGTGAAGATTAGCTTCTGTAAAGCTCTTATGAGAAGAAAAATAAAGTATTTTCCTTGTGGTTGCACAGCTGTCTTTGTGGAATAGTCCTGGGCTTCTCAACAGAAATGCAACAAACAGCTTCTGCAGCACTGCAACCATGTTCTACAGAAGGGACCCAAAATACGTATTTAAACAGAGAAAGAAGAATGAAAGGCTTCTGAGAATATTTTTTAGCCAGCACCTAGAATGCTGCTGCTGGGAGCTTGTGCTCTGCTCAGCTTTACAGGATGATTTAGAAAGACTCCAAACTCCATTTTCCTGTATAAAAGAGTGAGACTGGGAAAGCAAAAAAACAAGGCTGAGAAGACAAAATGCAGAGAGAAAATATGAGACAGGGACTATAAATGAAATGTAAAGTGCTAAGTGTCTAGGGAGGACAGGGCAAGAGGGGAAATAATATTCCAGGTATGAAAACCAGAGACAGTCAGGGGACAAGAAATGCTTACAGGTAAGTGAGCGAGCAGTATCCCCTCTGGGATGAGGTCTGAAAGAATTAACAGTGAAGTGCGGAAAAGGTAATGAAGAAAGGGCTGGTGTGGCATTTACAGGCTGCTCAGGAAAGTCATGGCGGAAGTGCTAATGAAATGTACGTTGGCAGAAGTGCTAATGAAGTGTCAAGGGAGGTGATTCTGCCCCTCCACTCTGCCCTGGTGAGACCCCACCTGGAGTATTGCATCCAGCTCCAGGAGCCCTCAGCAGAGGAGACATGGACCTGTTGGAGCGGATCCAGAGGAGGGCCACAAAAATGATCAGAGGGCTGGAGCACCTTTCCTCTGAGGACAGGCTGAGAGAGTTGGGGTTGTTCAGCCTGGAGAAGAAAAGGCTCCAGGGAGACCTTATTGCGGCCTTTCAGTACTTAAAAGGGCTTATAAGAAAGATGGAGACAAACTTTTTAGCAGGGCCTGTTGCGATAGGACAAGGGGTAATGGTTTTAAACTAGACTAGATATAAGGAAGAAATTTTTTGTAGTGAGGGTGGTGAAACACTGGAACAGGTTGCCCAGAAAGGTGGTAGATGCTCCATCCCTGGGAACATTCAAGGTCAGGTTGGACAGGGCTCTGAGCAACCTGATCTAGTGGAAGGTGTCCCTGCTCATTGCAGAGGTGGTGGACTAGACGACCTTTGAAGGTCCCTTCCAACCCAAACTATTCTATCCTATGATTGTTTATTACTGCTGAGCTAGCCCCCCACCATGCCAAGGTACAGGATCACAGAGGCTGAGCAGATGGGTTTGTTGACTGTCCCATCACAAGTCATACGTAGAGAGCAGAAAATTCAGGTGGCTCATAGAGCAGGTGGTGAAAAAGTCTCTCAGGTTGGGTGATGGGGAGAGAAAGAGGGATGTGTGAGGTGCTTGGAGGAGGTGATGAGACACTAAGCCCCCGTGGAGTTACACACTGTCCTCGCCACGATGGCTCCAGATGCCACCAATGCACCAGGCTAAAAAGTAACAGTGCAGATCCAGGTGTCATGTCCAGCACAAACGATACAAATCCACAGCTTCTTGGATGTCTTATGTTCAGCACATGGGCATAGCAGGAAGCTGGCCATGCAGCACCCCACAGACCAAGCTCCAAGTGGCCAGACATTGGGAAACACTGATCATTCAGACGGCGGGATAACAATATATGGCACTGACGGAATACCTGTGATTAACAATGCACTTTGTAAGGATGAACGTAACCTCTCTCTGTCACTAGGAGACAAATTAATATTTGTCCCCATTAGACGGGAAGAAACTGAGACAGAGAAAGGTTACGTGATTTGTTCTGCACAGCAAAAGTGAACAGCAGAGCAAGGAAGATGATGACTAACAGACAGTTAGCCGCTGATTTTCCTCCACAGTCCCTGTTTTTGCGCCACTATTGATTTTGCCAGACTGCAGTGCACTCGTACGGGCAGCTATAGGGAGAAAGCACAACACACAAAGTTGGGATTCATGTTGGTAACAAGACTATCCAGCATTGTGATAGCAAACCGAAGCTGCTGAGAGGCAAAAGCTTTTGACAAAATACTACACATTTCAGAGCCAATTTCTGGATAGTAGGAGGTAGGAAAAGACATTCACAAAGGACAGCTTATTGCACACACAGACCCCATACAGCAGCAGGTTTCGGCCAGTGTCAGACCCAGTAAATACAAAGCCTGGGTAGGAATCCCAGTCAAAAATTTCCCAAAATTCCCACCAAAATCAGAAAAGAGACAGAAGTGCAGAGTGGACTTGTTACTAGCTGATAAATATGAACAGGCAGCTTGAGACTACTCAGTTCCTGGCTGACATATCCTGCTTAGGGGCTATTTTCAAACCAGCAAGAAAAAGAGTATAAAAATATTTCCTCCATGGATCTTGACTTCTCTCCCTTCCTGTAATACTTTCATTGCGCTTGCCAGATTGGAAACCGCTTCTGGCCAAAATGTCCCCGCCAGGAACAGAACAGAAAATGAGCTGTCTGCTAATAGGTATCACCTAATAAGAGGGAAAGGAGTTATTTCACTTATAGTCCATGCTGATATCTCAGAAGGACCTTGAGAGCAATGCATTCAGTAGATGAATTCACAAACCATAAGTACTGGTTTGAACTTCTGACATCTCCTTCACTGCTGAGCATTAGCCTTGCTGCTGGCTAACACTGGGCACCCCATTCACCTTGGCCTTGCACTCTGTGAATTCACTAAGCCTGTGGTGCCCACCAGCAGCTTTTTAGCTGCACACTCATAACTAGTTCAAACGCAGCCCCCATGCTGAGCTGGTTACATTACCAGCACTGTAAGTCACTGCTGTAGGGGAAGTGAGCTGATGAAGGTCATTAACTTCTCACCCATTGCATGCCCAGTCCAGCCTCATCTCACAGCAGAACGGTCACTTCTTTGCAGAGCTTGTCTCTTCTCCCATCTCTGAATTAGGCTCAGTTCCCGCTCCAGCTCCCCAAGGGATGCTATATGTATTTCATGGCCTTCAGCCACACAGAGTTTAGACTGCCCAGAACTTGTAGGGTCAGGAATCTTGGCCATCTCTACGTTCAGCTAGTGAAAAGGAAAGGAGCAACACTAGATGTGGAGGCAGCTGCATCGCTCTGGAAGAGAACTGCACAGAAGCACAGCTGCTCCTTCCCCATGTGACAGTGGCAGCAGGCAGGGACCTGCAGCCCCCTCAGGCTGCCCACAAATCCCTGCACATTTTGATCCACTCACATCTCATAATCTTTTTGCATTGGTATAACTAACTGCAGAAAGCAAGCAGCAAAAGAGGACATCCCCCCCAAGAGATAATAAAGCTTTTCAATGAAAAAAAGCTGCAAAAATATTGGGGTGCACATTAGGGGACAGAGAAGCACACACAGGCGGCTACTTTTTAAAAAGTCAGCATTTGGAAACTCAACACTGCTGAGCTTCGTTGCCGTCTCTCCTTTTCCCTTCTGCACACAGTGAACGCTGCTGAATGGTAAATATGCACCGCACTTGCTGGGAGAGCCTGACAACCCATAAAACCAGTTCAATTCCCAAGAAACAGCAGTTTTGTAATCATTTGTGCGAGTCAGGTAGAGGTTTACAGTGCTGGACAGGAGGAACTCCCAGAACACCTGAGAAGCAAAACCGATTCACAGCCCTCGTCTCTAGAGCAAGCTCCAGAAAATTCACACAAATTTCCCTGACTGAAAACCAGCCCCCATCGCTGAGCTCCCACAGGGCAGCTGCTCCAGCCCCCAGTCCTCCCCATGGTCACCCATAAAAGGGGTGGAAACCTCAGGGAAATACCAGCGGGCCAGCTCAGAGCATGCAGGCAGCCCCTTGAAAAGTGGTGGGGAAGTTGCTCTGCAGCTGTCTGTGGGCTCTAGCTAGCCATGGTCTCCAGGGCAGGGGAAGAGGCTGTGGGAAGCACAAGCCCAAGCACTGGCTGGGGAGAAAAAGAAAGTTCCTCAATGGCTAATGTGTCTCCAAGCAGGGCAAAATCCAGCTCCCTCCACAGGGTAAAGGTGAAATGCAGCTCCACGCGGCTCCACACGGCCCCGTGCGGCGGTGAGAATGCTGCCTCAGCACGGACACTTTGACCTCTCTTCCGAGCATATGAAAACTATTGCGCCTTATCGGCTCTCCTCCGCTGGAAACCTCCCGCAATCCCATGCTGGGGACTTAGGAAGAGGTCAGGGAGGGAGAGTTTTACACGCTGAATCATTCCCAGACAAATCGTTTCCTTATTATACATGGCAGCCTCCCACGGATGGACTGCCAGAGGGATCTCTGAAATCGTATTAGGTGCCTTTCCCTCGTTCCTCTTTATCCCCCTGTCATTCTTCTCTCTCTTGAAACGTTATAGCTCACAGTCCCACCAGAGAGGGTCTGGGGGGTCACAAGCACTCAAACAATCCAAGGGGCCCGAGGAAGGGAGCAGCAGGAGCGCCCGCTGTAAATCGCTCCAGGCTGAGCAACTCCTGCCCTGCTCTCCGCATGGAGCAGCAGTGCTCCGAGCTCATGCTCCCAGCCCTTTGCGGGATTTGCAGCCAGATGTCAGGTTCCAGCAAGGCCGACGGCATAGCTGCTGTCCGGGCCCATGAGGCCACTGCTCTGGCACGCTGCTGACCATGCCTGCAGGTTTGGTGTGTGCGCTCCTACCACATCTACCCACGCCCTGGGCTCATTGGATGCAAACCAGGACCCACAGAAATGTTTTTGCAGAGAGCATCAAAGAGGAGTTAATAAGCCCCAAGGAGGTGCTTAGCTCCATGCCATGCCAAGGCTCCGGTTACAGCCTCTGGGCTTGCACCCAGCCAGGCAGGAGCATGGAGGGATGGGGGTAATTTCCCCCACCAAACCACACGGGATGACTTGTGCTGGGAGGCGCAGGGCTTCGTGCTGAAAGGGCTGCGTGCCCGTGCCTCCCGCGCTGTGGCTGCTGGCTGCCTGCGAGAGGAGGGCGGGCGATGAAGGAGCACAAGCGGCGGCTGCAAGCCCCTCTGTGAGGCCTGGAGAGATTAACAAGACACTGAAACTTCACACGGGCGGTTTCTGATGGCAGCAGAGCGCCTTGATGGAATTACAGCAGCATTATTGTGCGCGGCTGGGGGTAAATTATTCCTTATGTAACTTTTATTTAACATAGTAACTTCCCTTGTAAGTCACGCTGCTCGGGCCCCAGTCGCTGCAGGGACGTTGCTGATCGAGGCTGTGACAGAAGTAATGCCAGATCTGAATCAAACACACAAACCCTTCCGAGGCTTCTCAAAATGCACTCAAGGGCTTTTCAGCAGGGCTGGGTCCGACAGTTCGTGGCACGTGCTTGGGCCAGTTCTGGTTTGTTACTCAGACGCAGCGATTCCCCTGCAGAAGAAGGGCTGGGGCTGTCACACAGCAGTACAAGGTTTCCATTTATTCCTGCAGAACTGAATAGCGGTTCTCATGGTGCCTCTCCACGCAAATGCCTTGGAGCCACAAGAATCATTAGGGTGTCAGGGAAAACAAAAATCTTCTCTACACACTCACAATTTCCTAAAAATTGTATCATCAAACCTGGCCGCTGGCCATCTCTCCGTGTTGTCGTTTGTTTTCTCCTACCCTCTGTGCTCTGCTTTATCTTGCTGGGGAACAGCTGCCCTGCAGAGCTTTCTTCTGTTTCAGAAGTGTTCAGCAGCAAATTACTGACAGCCCCACGATGTCGTAACAGGTACAACAACATGTAGGGGTGACCCAGCATCACTGGACTACTTAAAATTCAGCCACAGCAGGACATAGGGATTTGTGACAAACTATTTCAGGTTCCAGCTTAGGGGTGACTTGTCACCTTAAGAGCCCACAGCCTCCTGGTGTGGTGTCCAGCATGAGGTTGAACTCAAATGGTGACTGTCCTACAGAGGTACAAATCCCACTTTAGCCTCTACGTTCCTCTGAACCTTACGAGAGGTGCTGTGAACCTCAGGTAAGTAAAGCAAGTCCCAGGTCTGGGAAACGAAACAAGAACTGCAAATGGAATTTTATTGCTTTGAAATGACTCTGGTATCTGGACCCACAACAATTTGCACAGCGTGCACATACTTTCTCCTATCAGCAGAGCACCTTGTTATCCCTCGTGCTCATGCGTCACTGAAATGTCACGGTGCAGAGTCCTCATCTCCGGCACACATCAGCACAGAAACATTTAGCACAACTGTGAAAGCTCTCCCAAGAGACGCAAGTGGCCGCTCCGGCAAGCACCCATGAGGCACAGCCCCACTTCCAAACCTGGCAAGCACCCGCCTTCCACCCTCCAATTTCATTTGCCCCAGGCCTGAATCAGCTCAGGGTGGCCTGGGTTATTGTTCTATTTCTCCTGCAGTCCGTGGAGTCCCACTGCCCAGTTACCACATTACACAAAACAAAAGGAGACAACAATTGCCCTGAACAGCACATACACCAGACAAGAAAGGAAAAGGCTGGGGGAGGATTATCCTACAACTGCAGTACTGAAAGGACATGGAGATTACTTGCTCAGGGTGACACAAGCAGTCTGTGGCAGAGACAAGAATTAAGCCCAAATCCTCCAGGTCCCATGCTAGTGCCTTTACTACAGGCCTTCCCTCTCTGCCTGCGAAGATCGCCTTTCAAGGGCAAAGCAGGGAAAATGGCAATGCTGCTTTGTTTCCTTCCTGCAGCACAAGCAGAAAATGAGAGTTACAGCATAGCCAGGAGGGACTGAAGTCAAAGCACTTGGAGCAGCAGTGTCAAGTGGGTAATTTTTTTGGCAATTAATGAAGATGTGCTACAGTCAGAGACCTCCTTTCCCCCAGTTGTGAGCTGTTTCCACCTCCTCAACTGTTTGGACCACTTCCCCACTCCCTCCCTGCAGTGTATCTGGCAGAGTTACAGAGAGGTGGACACTTGGGCTAGCAGAGCTGATTTACCTTCACTTGCTTTGCTTCTCACCAATTCCTGCATCACCACAGAACATCAGCTTCATGTTTTACAGAAGCTTTAATTGGGAGCAATGTTGAATGCTCAGTAACTGGCTCTTTCTTTGGGTATCAGAGACAGGCTCCAACACTATTTTTTATTCCTAATTGGACAACTCTGCCAGGGCAAATCCAAAAGCACAACCAAAGCAAGTAACTGCTGAGACTCTGCATGTGTTTTGAGAGAAAGTCCCCATGCAATCCTTACTTTCCTCCTTGAGCAGCAGGACAAAAAGGAGAAGATGCATTTGACCTTCTAAATTGGGAGACTATGATGATTTGTGACTACATCTCTCCTTCAACAGAATGGACCAACCTTATTCTTAAAAACAGACTTGAAATATCAAATCAAGACAATCAAGTCATAAAATCAGAGCAGAGACTAACCTATGCATTACTGAGTAACTTTTGCCAGTGCTGCATATTTCAGATGGCGACCGCACTCTCTGCTGACAGAATTAAGCTGCCACATCTCAGTGTTTCTCAAATGTACACCCCACATTAGAACCACATGAACAAGCCTGCTCTAATAGTCTGGAAATGAAACAAAGCTTCTCTGATTTCTGTTTTGATTTCCATCCTGAAACATAGATAAAGGTTACTGAAAGACCAGTGCAGGCTCAGCATAGGGTGAGCGTAATGTCCATTTTCAGAATCCTGAACATCCTGATAATAAAAATAAATAAGCCAATTTCTCTGTGAAGTGGTAAAGAACAATACTTGACTAAAGAAACAAAGAAATTGGCATCCTGCATTCTCTACCCAGCCTCAGACTCTCTCTACAGAAAACAGACTGTTTCCAAACAAAACCACTTTCCAAGCCTGCCGCAACAGCCCTGCTTTGTGCTTTAAAAATTGTTTGCATGAGTCCAAGCCTCCTTATGCACTTTGGTGGAAATCCTATACTGCTCATCATATAGACTGAACTTGAAACCAAGCAAGTTTTCCAACTTTGTTTTGAGGTACCAGCTTCATACAATACCAGGGTTCCAGGCAACAGCTCCTCAAGTGTAAACCAGCCAGATCTAAGACTGATTATCACCCTTTATACACGCCCAAGCACAGCAGAAACAACAAGCTTCGATTTAAAAACAGGGAAACGATCACAGCAGTGAAAATCTGAAATGCCATCAGAGCCATCAGTACAGTTTTTCATATGTCACTCTGTTATTAAATCACAGTTTGGTGTACAGAAGATGGGTTGAGGACAAAGTCTAATTCCAGTCCTAACATTCTTTCTTTGGACTGAATTCAGTCTTCATTTAAGGAGCTGCAGTTTTAATGATTTACATCCAAGTATGCCAAGCCTCTGTTCGGCTTTTTATGTGGTTTGAGGCATATGTTAATAGGATCATAATATTTACTTACCTCACCAAAGTGGTGGGAGACTTAATGCACCAACTTGCATTTTAATGTGATACAAAAAGATATTGTCTGCAGTAGTTTCAGGCACTATCTTGAACCCCCTGGTTCAGTTTTTAAGGCTCTAAAAATCACATATTTTTGTGATGTTCTCTCTATTTTGTTCTGCACAAAAACATAAAAGCATTAGAATCCTAACAGCCCCAATTTCCAATACTGCAAATTCACAGAAGCAGGCTGGAAGGAAGGTAGCTAATTTTTTTTTCTTGTTCTTCTGTGATTCGTTGCAGTTAACAAAGGAAAAAGGAATTAAAACATCATCAATCACAGCTTTGACCAGAAAAAGAAGAGAGAAAGAAACCCATGAAATTTTCCTTTCCTTGCTCTATGAGCAGCATTTATTACAACTTTCAGGTGTTTTTTGTAATATAGTAAGTTAAAAATCGAAGACAAAACTGATTTCTTAGTTGATGACGATTCTTCAGTTAGCTTGTGTTTGCAAAGAGCTTTGAAGATGTAAACAATTATTCTAAGTGTTAAAACATTATTTACTGATTTTGCTGGGAGAAAACTTCAGCACAGGTGATCCACCGGAGAGGAACAAAACAAGCTGGCTGGCAGTTCTGAAAAGCCATAACCCAAGAAGCACCCATGATGTGCCCTGATCCTGAACACAGGTGGATCTTCTATGGAGACTGTATTACTTCTAGCCATAAACTTGATGCACATCCATGGTAAGCAGGCTTAATTCTTATACAGCCATTTTCATCCTCATACTTACAAGCAATATTTACCTAGAGCTCTGCATTACTAGATATGTTTTCCATGATGGGAGATGGACGGGAAGCATGCAGAAAGCACAGAGCCATCCAGTCAAAAGAGTTAAGGCTGTAACTGGATGACCCAAGTCCCCCAACTCAACACTGTGAGCATGTAGCTGTGCTGCCTCCCCTGGGTCACCCCAGGGAGTTCACACATGCAGAAGTCCTTGGCGGAATCAGTGAGCATTTGAGCACTCAATGGGAACAAACCCTACACGAAAAACAGGCAACTGTCTTCTGCTCAACAAGGAGACAGGACTAGGAGGACCATGCCCCATCAGCAACTTTGACTTGAATGAGAAAACATGTCTCATGCTGCCTGAACCAATCCCTCCCTGAGTGTTCATGAATCCTTTCACCCACTCCCAACTCAACACCTGCCCCAAGGCTCTTTGCCTATTCTTTAATATCACCAGTAAAACATTAACGTAGGAGCACTCAGAACAGAAGACAATCAAATAGGAACCATTCACTCCTCTCCATGCCTTCCCAACTACAAACAACTTTTCCTCAGTGCTCAATCAACATCCCAAACACTTCTCCCTTTCTTCAGGAAACACCTGAGTAAACAGGTGTGTCTAACAGACTGCTCTCAAGTTCAGCAAATTCCCTGGGAAGCAGCTCGTGGCTAAGCTGTCCTGTCTAATTGTTGGTCCCTTTTTCCATCCTTGGGTGAATATAGGATTCATGGAAGACCTGGCAGGCAGTGTGGTCTTGTGGCTTGGACAAAATCCTGTGTGGATCAGAAGTGCTGGTTTCATTTCCAGATCTGGTTTGTTGACCTGGCATGCATTAGCACAGACCTGTCTGCCTCCACCTCCCTAAGTGTATTCAGCATTTAAACAGCTGTTGGAAGAGATACCACTGCTGCCTAAATGGGGCAGAAGAAGCTGTGATGACATCAGGTGATTTAGGAGCACAGTGTTAAAGTGCAGGAAGGCCAGGAGAGCTGCTAATGCCTTTTTAGCTTTCCCCCATCTGCAACTGTCTGAAACCATCTCCCAAGATGTGTTTGTAGCCTGCCTATATATATCCCTGATCTCTGCCAGACCTTCCTAGATATTGCTGAAAGAAGCATAAATGCTAGAAAGGCTGAGAGCCACCTGCTAAACCCAAATCGTTTCCATCTGTGACTCAACAGAGTATTTGAACCCAAGGCTGTTGAAATGAATGGCTGGTATCAGCCATCCACTGCACAACCTGCATTGTTCTCCCACACTGCTTTGACCTCAACTGAGACCATTTGCATTTTTACTCCTTCTGCAGTGGCATGAATTAATGATTGATCATGGACCTTCACCATGAATCTCCAGGCTTCTGTCAGCCAGTGTCACAAACTTAACATTATCTAATTGTAAGTTTTCCCATTTAATTGCAATATACACCTGCTCAATGTCCCTCTGTGTGTGGAAAAGCATCATACTTCATTTAAAAAGCCCTCATTTAAATTCAACAGCTAGCTGCACAGATTTAACCATTAAACTGATTTATGTTGCATAAAAGATCAAACCAGATCGCACCTTGTGGCCAAATAACCATAAAAGGTTTCTGTAAAGATCATTAATTCACCTCCCTGGGCAGTTAGTTTAGCAGTAAATATGACTTAGATGACTTTATCCAGTTAACCTTAATCAATTTGTTATTATGATTAGTCACCCTAAATAATACAAATGTGAGAGGGGAAGGTGCTACGGTTCAGACCCTAGTAATGAACAGTCCGGCAGTGCACTGACCCTGGATTCCCACACTCCTAGGAAACCGGCATCTGTTCTCCGCCTGCGCCCCGAGGGACCGCAGCCAACCTGTGCCAGGGAGAGCATCCCAGAGGCTGGGCTTTGCCTTTCAGTGGCCCGCAGGTAAGCAGCTCCCGCCACCACAACACGAGAAAGGGAGGAAGATGAAGGCAGAGGAGGCAGAAGGCAAGGACAGCCCATTCACCCCATGCTAGGAGGAAAGCTGGCCCAGCTGTCCACATACCAGCTTGAGATCTGGCAAGGTTTTATTTGGCAGACCCTGCTCTGTCACAGACTTCCAGAGCGACCTTGGCCAAGGTATTTCATCTTACTGTATCTCAGCTCCCCAGCTGTTAAGCAGGGATGACACTGCTTCCCACTCTCACAGGAGTGGTCTTAAAGTTTGTGAGGCATTCAAACATCACAGCCCTGGGAGCCATAAAAACTTCTTAAGCAGGCAGATCCATCACACTCAGTGCTCTGTTCTCCTCTCACCCCGGCACAGCTCCATCAACTTCAACCCATTTCCCCTGTCGTGCAGGACATGAAATCAGAATAAGGCCCTTGATCTGGCAAAGGGATTCCTTGGCGTCACTGCGATAACCAGCAGAATGGGACCCAGCGGGGGCTAGAGCAACGTAAGTGATCATCAGTACTAAAGGAAATAGCCCCATATCTCGGCCACCAAAGTCATTCACACCTGAGCAAAGCACATTATGCTGACAGCCCAGCACTCCCTATACAAACTGCTAGTATCACCTTACAGCCTTTTACACCAGTTTGGAAATCGTGGGAAGAGAAGATGAGAAAGGGCTTAAATCTTAACATACGTACTGGTATAGGTCAGCAGTAAATTCACGCAGTCAGTGGAACAATATTGGTGTAAAGAGGAAACCAGGATTCGAGGTGTTTGGGTGTTAGCCTCCCCCGGCCTCCCGAGGGGCAGAGCCTTGCTCCTGTCACTCGGCTGCACTTGGTATGCAGTCAGCGCGTCAGTAAATCATGACTCCCCGCGTGAAAGGGCTCATTCTGTCTGTGTGCATTTCTCTGTCTGTGTGCTCAGTCTCGCCAGGGCGAGGAAAGCACTTTATCCTTCATTTCTATGCTCAGCCACACGCTTCTCCAGCCTCCCTACATTGTGTATGTGACTGTAAGAATGTGGAATACTTCTCTTTCCAAAATGCATACATCTCCACCTCCCAGGAAAAGGACTCCAAACCCAAACCTACGTCCAGCATGAAGTGCTGGACATTTTCTCCTAAACCCAGCTCCTACTTCAGGAGGCGTTTGATCAGAACAGAAAACAAGGGCATGATGAAAACCAGTCAGTAAGGACCTTTTCACTGACCCCAGCGGCCTTTAGTTGAGGTTCTCTGTGTTCAATTACTTAAGAGTCATTATTACTAAAGAAGAGGTTTGAGCATACCTTGCAATGTGCAAAGCTGCTAATGTGCAACGCAGCACATGAGGAGACAGCGTAATTCATTTGGGAAACTTAACATGCAAATAGAGAGCCCTTCCTTCAATGTCAATGATCTTTTCCATGAACTTTGTTGCATAATCATTTGTTCTTGGATATAAATTTAACCTTCTACAAGTAAAGAAATGGAATTATAAATTTGCACAGCATAGAGGAAACCTCTGTTCCTATGATAATAGTTTGCACTCTTCTGGATCTGGCTGCAGGACTGTGGCCAGAGCAGTATTATGGAAACTGAATAGTCTATCCCCGTTCTTAGTGACATTCCCAAATCCACAGAACTAAGAGCACCAATGAAGTCTGAATAGAAGATCTGATGAATTTTAAGAAAAGTGGGGCCTGACTTTGTGCAGCATTTAAGAAGCACATGCTTAAAATTAAGCACATACCTAGGGGTCATCGACTTCAATGGCACTTCTTCATGTGCCTAAGTTATGTCTTGATTTGGAATCTGAAAGCTTCACCATTAGAAAGCACATGCACAGAAGACTTTTCATTTTTATGGTTAAAGGCATATCACATCAACCTCGTATCAACAGGGAGACTTTATTTATAGAATATGATATTAAATCTGAATTCCTTTCAAATATTGAGTGTATTTTGTTACATTACGCATCCAGGTGCTACATGTGATTTTGATAGACAGGCTCATCTGAGAGGTGCCAATTAACACACTCAGAAGCAGAGCGTGACAAAAGTCACAACATCATCAGAGAAGGAATGTGTTTTCTCTCACAGGAGGAAATAGCAATGAGGAAAAAAGTTTGTTCATCTCCTCCAACAATATGTGAATAGTTCCCTTCAATTACCCCATTACTCTTTTACTAACTATAAAGAGACATCACAAAGAATTATAATAACAGGATGAAGAAATTGTTATACATTACATTTCTGTTTTGTGTAATACACCTCCATTGTTACTAATGAGTTAGAGAGAGTTAAAACTTGATGAAAAGGCTGTTGATTTTTTATCGTCATGTTTGCTTTTAAAGTCACTGGAGTGCTTAAGCAAGCCGGTGAGTTCCACATTTGTTCCTAATCTGCTCTGAAGGAAGGGGGCCAGCGGCAGGGCAAAACAGGCAGTGTCTGGCACTTCTGCTTATTTTCAGATAGAGTTTAAGGCGTGAGTCCAGACCTGGAGGGTGTATTAAAATACTGATCTTGAATTTCTACAGTACTTTTCTTCTTGGGAGGACATAATAGTGTCTTACACACTATGGCCACAATTCTACACTGCATTTATTCAGTCTTCACGTAGGAAAAAGGGGATGAATTTTAGGAGGATCAGGGCTAGAGGTCACGGTGGCCACTGCTTAGTGCATACAGTTGGTGTTTAGTGGTACAGAGAAGAAAATACTGCATGACTTCTTACTCTATTAAATCTGCCAAGAAATAACCGTGCAAAATGGAACTGGCACCTCTTCACTTCTGAAAAGCGCCAAGTGATAATTAATGATTTCAAATGTCAGAAACTTCATTTAATATCTTTCCTGGAGGACTAGTGACACCATGCCTGACCGAATCAGCAGCAACAGCTCTCTCATCTGAGTCATCATCTGCCAACCCTGAGTCTTTCTTTAGGTTTTACTTTAGGCCTGCTCAAACAGAATTTCCTATACAAGATCTGGCAAGAGCACAATGTGCCTGAGGCTATAACTGCATGCTGCTGATAGGTGAGGCTTTCTGTCCTACTGGTAACCCAAAATGGCCCAACTCACCCCTCTAGTCATGTCTTTGTAGATGTTACCTGTTGCTGACTCACATCCTGCCAAAGAAGTAACAATCCTATAGAAGAACCGGCTCTGATCCTCACATTGCTTCCTACCAAGTGCGTACAACCAGATGACTCCCAAAACCTCATCTACAACAGGAGGTACTGAAATGCATGTTTATGCTACTGAACTCAATGACTAAGCAGCTTAGCAATTCAAGCCTGTTTTTACGTATTTAGTCTACATCATAATGTAATGCAAAGAGAAGATTTTTAGCAATAAAGCAATCAATGTTTTCAAGTTACTTGGTGCAAGCCCCCTGGATGGTTAGTTTATCTTTGGATCTCAGTGAACTGCCTACTAAACTTTCCTATTTCTGAGAGAGAGAAAAAGATCCCATTTTGCTGGGCAACAGCTTTAATTTGTATGCAACTTTCTTTCTTGTTCTGTCAACCTCAGACAAGGGTAACAGGTTAATTGCTGTTTTTATTGGTATAACGGATGTGTGTTAAACTCCTATGTTCTAGTTAAGTGAAAAAAACAGATCACGTATACCACCATCCACACTCTGCTATCCAAAGTAACAAGAAGTTGGAATATCCCAGGTAACAGAAAACAAAAAAATATAATGAAAATAGTAAAGAGACACCTTGCTACTGTCAGTCAGCACAGAGAGAAAGATGAAAAGCCCTGCCTGATCTGAGCCAGCTCTCCAGCTCTCATTAGGCTGAGAGCTTCCGTGCTGATTCTCCACACTGGTCCTGTGCATTCACTGTGTGTGAGCAAATCCCCCCAGAACCTGGGGCCGTGGGGGCTTGCAGCTGCAGAGCTCTCCAAGTGCTCTGCTGGTTTGGATCCAACCTCAGCCATGTTTATGAGTTCCAGCTGTGCCAGAGCCATCACTGACTCCATGATCAGCGTGGTGGTTACAGCACAGGTCTTCCTGTCTCCTGCAGGAAACACAAATATCTTGTGAGCCACGCTACTCACGCCTGTAACATGCTTATGGCCTGAAAGAATCCACAGAGCTACATGCTAGTTTAAAAAGCTTACTAATTGACTTGGCAGACAAGAAAAAGAAAAAGTGTAGGATTTAACATTTTTCTACTTTCTTTAAATCTGGAAACATTTGGCAGATGCAATTAACCTTGTGTGGTCATCTCTTCCCACAGCTTCACGTGGCTGCATAACATCCAAATTGCTCATTCGGTGCAAAGTTCCTCTTCAGAGAGTTTTCTTCCAATTTTTCCCCCCTCTTCAAGTGGTCTTAAAGAAAGGACTTGGGCAGCTGGACTTCAAATGACCCTTGAATGGCTGTGCTTACTTTCACAGCAGGATGCATCAACTGCCTCATCAAGTAAGTCTCAAGCAGACAGGTTTGTTGATCGGGAAAGCAAAGTCTCAAGCTGAGGGTAAAGGGTATGTCACAAATATTAGTGTAAGTACAGTGAAGGCCCTATATCCTTGCAGAGAACTGTGTTTGCCCTAGGCTAAAGTCTGTGCTAATATTTTGAATTTATATCACATCTTCTCATCTGATCTTATGGGGAAAAGGCCAACTGGATTTTATAGCTCAATAGCTAATAGGATTCTACAGGATTTGATAAAGGAAGAAACTGCTGTTATAGGTTTACCTATCCTGTAACAAGGAATATAGAACTGTGTTAAATTTCAATATTTTATAAAATATTTGCACTGAAAATAGAGCTGCAAATCCATGGTATGTGTTAATAGTTTAAAATTAAATACCTGGATGCATAGCTATTGATGAACCCTATACTGAGAAAAAAAAGATATCCTATAATTTTGTAGCCTAAATCCCTGACATCTGTGGTATCTTCCACTCCAGGTGTTCCCTTTGCTTTGGAAATTTGGATTCAGGAAAGAAGAAAATTGGGACTCTGCAAAAGCTTAATCCAGAACCAAGGTAGATCAAAATGAATTTAGGCACTGCTGCTTACAGAATATCCGCTGAGGTGTATGGCACACTAATAGACCCTGGGTTGATACTGCCAGTTATCCCCTCTGCAACATCCGTACTCTCCCCAGGCATGTATGACCCTCCTTTTTATAGTACCACTGGTGCTTTGCAAACAGGGATATGGCAGCCCGAGCTTCTTCCTGACACTGAGAGCTCCCACGGGCAGCTCTGCAGCTGCCCAGAGATGAGTGCTACCACCACAGGGCACCAAGAGCTTCATGTTTTTATCAAACTGGTTTTGAGGAGAACTCAACTTCTCCCAACTGAGAGAAGGAAAGAATCAGTAACAATTTGTACACAGGCCCAAGGGTGGGATTGACTAAAAAGGAAACAAAATCTTGAAGGAAGCATGTGAAGCACCACAAAGTCCCAGGCGGATTAGATATCTGCAAAATCAGCATGGATTGAGCCCAGCTGATTTTGACAGCTCTCTACAAACAGGACCTTTGGGAAGCTAGGTCCCTCCTGAGGAACTAACTGGGATGAAAAGAGCTGCTCTGCAAATTGGACCTTGCCAGAAAAGAGTCAGATAAGTCTTAGACAGAGACCATACCTGATCATTGGGAGAAGATCTGACAAGTCAGACTCAGGAGCCAGAAGCTATTTATGATGGCAGCAAAAAAATAAACTCTCAACTATAACCTTGGAAGAAACAGGCTTGCTGAGCCAAGCATCATCTCCTAGATAACAATCTAATGAGAAATCTCTCCCCAGTTACCTCCCTCCCCCCCCTCCTCTGTGTGTGCCTTCCTTTGATGTACAGCTGCAAGGGCTTGCCAGGTGCAATCTGCTTTATTGAGTAATATGCATATAGCTTTGTAAAATATTCTCAAGACTTCAGATAAAGCTGGATTCAACGTCTTATGTCTGTAAGTTTCAGCTCCTGATAGAGAAGTTCAGCAGCTTCTGGCTGAGCTCATTTCCTCATTTGGAAGGCACTGAACCTCTCCTCTTCAGATTGCAGGCATAAGCGCAGAAGCTGAGGTGCAGGACAACCCTGCATCTTTCTACAAGACAAGGCTGGGCAGGGAGCTGGCTTTTGGGGAGGGGAAGGTAATTGAATGTGAGTCTGCAGGGGAATCACTCACTTGCAGTTCCTCTGAACCAAACCTGCAGGCTTCTGCCTGTGAACTGAGCACTGCAGGGAGAGAAGGGGCTGGGGATTTTTTATGTGCTGGCTGCTATGTTCTGGGTCACCACACGCAGGTGTACTTCTCCATTACTGAGCTTCCAAGTGAGGCCAGATTGCTTGTCCTGGCTTTGACTCCTCCTTTGCACAAGTCTAGCCATGTGCTGTGGAGCTGGTTTGGACAATTCCCTTCTCTTCACCACGCAAGGACGAGTCTGTTTAAACCTGCCTCCATCCCCAAGAGTAGGTGTCTGGAGTGCATTGCTGGGCAGACACCCAAGACAGCTCTCAACAAGCTACCTCAAGAGCAACATAACCATTTTTCTTTTGGCACTTGGGAGCAACATAACCGTTCTGCCAAGCTAATGCAACCTGCTTCCAAGGAAGACTAATTAACCCAGAAAGTCATCCCACCAGTGTCATTACCTGGCTCTGGATTGCTAAACAAGCACCTCCGGGGCTCACCTGGGCATTTCCGAGAAATGCTGCTCTGCACCACGTAAACATACTATCTGCTGCTGCCCACAGACAAAAACTCCTACCTGAAGTGCAGACAGAGGTGTACGTGCTTTCCCACCCACCCCAATATAGACACCCGGCAAGAAGACCGGCAAGCATCCAGAGGCACTAAGTGAGTACAAGTCAGAGATGGCAAAAAGGCAACAGTAAGACAGTTAGATGTAGTAGGAAGCCATTGTAACACACCCAACTGCTCAGTGCTCGTGATTGTCTTGCTCACAAGAGCTGTTCTCCTCTGTCCACACATTCCTCTCCCTGGGCCTTGACACTCAATCAGTGCCAGCAGTAGAGAAGTGTCTGACCCCAAACCCAAGTGCTAGCCCCACACAGCATGTACAAAGAATCGAGAAACACCCATTCCCCTCTTCCTTTGCCAGGACATCATCAGCGGATGCTGGATTCCAGCTACAGGTTTTTTCCTCTCACCACACACACAACGAGCAATTTCCAATATACATGCTCATTACGCTCCAGTGGAGCATACGATAAAGTAAAGGTAAGCGGCAGCCAGAAGACCGTCTGCCCACAGCAGCCAATGATGGGGAAGCTGTTCTCAGCTTACAAAATCGACTCAGACACTTCCAGAAATTCACATCAGATATCCAGCCTCTCTGAATGGATAATAACTACGTCTGACCCAATAATCCAAGTGTTATCTGCGTTCCAACTACCAAATCATACAATATAGCGACACACCTGATGTAATTTTAATAACATAAAACCACAAAGAGCAATGGAGCACAATGGTGAAAGCACACAAGGGAACATTGATTTTCAGATTGCATTCCACTGTAAACATCAAACTGCTGGTGGTTTATCTGAAATATAAGCAGACCTAAGTGGAGTGAAGGAGGCTGAAGTTCACGCGTTTAGGCTGAGCAGTGCTTAATGTGCCAACCCCAGTGAATCCTGCAGGCAAGCTGCCTCTGCCAGCCATAAATAGATATTCTTCATTCAGGATCAGTACAACTTCAGCTACAGTTGTACTAATTGTAATAGCTGGATTTTGACAACGTTCATGGACGTGTTATGCAATACAGGTTCCTGCCTACAGGGGAAGAATTTAAACTTCTTTTAGCACAGATTATACCTTATCTTAAGGCCTTGACCAAACTCCTCATGCTGGTGTAACATAAGTTTTAGCACCCTGTTTGCCTTCAGCTCTCACTGACTTCTTGTAGTCCCAGGAAGTTTTTCAAGAACAGCCTCTGGGGAACGGGTCCATAGGAGAAGGAGGCTCACTGCTAGCTTTTGCTGTCACTGACTTGGTTATCAATTGGATATAACTTCCCTGGCATCAGCTAAATTACTTCTCTTTACAACCAGGAAATCACAAGCACGATTTTGTGCACTGTACTTTGACTTTATTTGAGTCAGATAAGGGGTCTGAGTTTCCTTTCAGAAGCTACTTTCCACCTAACATATTTGGGAGCACACATACCATGTTTCTTTGGCTAAGCCATAAACCATTAATCCTCCCCCCCACTCAGAATGCGTAAGCTTCCAAACCACACACCAAATGGCACCGCGTTTAGACAAAAAGGAGTTAAAATTTGAAACTACTTCTCAACAGGTGGGTCAGACAGATCTGTATTCCTAAATCTAACACTGCCATGAGCTAGGAAATTTAGATTTATCTTCTGGTGAAGATGAGCTGAAATTATATAACTTTAAAAGGGCTACATTAGGAACATTAAAGAAGGTATCAACCCTGGATGCAGGGAGAGCTTTCTAGGAATGAATTCTCTATATACTGATGCACTGCATGCTCCATAGTTTCTGCCCTAAGCATCTGTGGCTGCCTGCTGTCAAAGGAAGACACTAGGAGAAATGGGGCTTTACTGTGATAGGTCTAGTGAATGACACAGAGGAGAACTTCTCCCAAACTCTGATAGCTTTGATGGCTGTCAGTTTTGACCCTGTATCATTGCAGCTGACAGCCAACTTTCCTTCTTTACTGGCACACTGAACAAACATGCGAGGGCCCTCCTGTCTGGGCCAACAAAATCTGCAGCCAGATCTCAGCTGAAAGTCACTGCTTACTTACTTACACTACAGTATTACTGTAATGCTCAGAAATGAAATGCAGTGGCCATGGAAAAGAGATGACTGGATCGAGCAGGTACAGCCTCCAAGGAGATGACAGTGTTTAGGTACTCTCTTGTTTCCATGGGAGTCTGTGGAGGACTCCCTACTGATTTCAATAGCAAGAAGATCATGAAGACAGACAATTCAGTTACCTAGCTGATAAAAACATGATATTGGCATTGCTATCCCATTGGTCCGAACCATAACATTTCCTGGTTCTTTCAAAAGCTTTCCAAGCATCTTTTGGGGTTCAGTGAGCATTACTTCACCATCACTGCCTCTCTGAAGTGCTAAAGAAACATTTACCAGTATGCAAATACTTACATTTGCGAGTTTACGTGAGGAGGGGAGATGCTTCTAGACTACTGTCTGTTTTTCTTTGGCAGAAATACAGAGCTGGTCACATTTTAGAAAGTATTTAAAGCCTAATATTTTACAAAGAACAAGAGCCTCTATAAAATAAATAAAGCAACAGAGCTTGATTCTCCACTGGACACCTCCAATTTCACACCGGTGCAACAGTATCAAACAAATGGGCAAGAATGATTCATGGTCTGGAAAACACGCTTTTCTGTGGAAGATTTAGAGAATTCAATCTTGTTAGCTTACCAAAGAGCAGGTTAAGAGGAGATCTGATCACAGTCTGTAAGCACCTAGACAATATCTGGTATCTGTTCCTAGGCAGTTCTTTAATCTGGCAGACAAAGGTATAACAAGATCAAAGCGCTAGAACGTGAAATTAGACAAACAAACTGGAAAAGGCAGACTTTTTACTCTTCGCCTAGCCCTTCAACCTGAGATGTCATAGATTGTCCATTTCTTGCACGCTCTAAGTTTGAATTTCTTCCTAGTATAGGTATGTTCTAGCATAGTCATGTATTATTGGATTTAATGCTGGAATTAGCAGGTGAAATTCCATGTTCTGTAGTTTAACAGAAAATAAGGCTAGATGCTCATAGGCGATTCTGGCTTTAAAAATAAAAATAAATATGAAATAGAGTTATACAAACAATACTAAATAGTTATACAAACATGCAATGTAATAATGCCACTTATCAAATTATTTTTTGACATTTAAACCATTCTATGATTCTATGATTTTTGCAACAAAAGCTGTGTTGATTATGAAACAGCAGGTAAGACCTTTTTTCCTTTTGTCTGTAAGGAAGTTGGCTCCCTTGCTCCTTCCATTTATGCAGTTTATTTTGAGGGAAGGTGAGGAGGTTTGGGATTTGTTTGGGTGGATTTCTTGTTATTAATTTCTCCCCTATATAATTAATATAGAGGCATCTTCAAAACTCCCACACATGGAAAAAGCACATTCATAACCATGAAGATCTTCAGTCTTTAGCCTGGAATGCAGCTGACCTTTCTTTTCTCAGCTGTTACATTTCTTAGCTTCCACAAATTGATATTTACTCTTTTTTCTTTTTTTATTTTTGGAAATCTTCCATTCACAGTGTGCTAGGGGACTTCACTCAAAGTAACACATGCTCCACAGATTAGCAGGCTCTTAAAAATACGCTTGTCTTCTCTTTATGGGCCTGGTCTATTAAAAAGAAGTTAACAGAAAGACACCCATTAGCTTCTGTGGGTATTGGACTGGGGCCTAAATTATTGCTAGTGCTGAACATGCACAGTCAGAAAGTATTTCAGAAAACGTGCTACATACTGCTCTCCGAGTCTAAAGCGGATTTCCCCGAGATCCTTTCCAAACTCCAGTGACTAGCTCTGAAGAAGACATCTGCTCTCCCACAGAGCATCTCTCTCTAACGATGGGCAGGAATCAGGCATTCCCTGTGTACTACTGTGGGTTTTTATATCACTTATCTTGGGCTTTATGCCCTCCAAACACATACACACAGCTCTTCTATACACCAGGTTTGCTCCTCTCCATCCTAAACTGTCAGCTTCTCCTTTCTAGGCCATCAACAGGAATAGTACTTGCAGCTCACAGAAACCAAATTGTTAGCGAACCACCAATTTTGATATCGTCACGTTCTTCTAAGCAGCCGCACCACACACCATATATGCAGCACATCTGTATATATGCATCAAATGCACCTTGTGAGCTGAGGAAAAATGTCTTAATGGATAGAACAATTGCGTGTGATGTGCAAAGTACATTTTGCAGACTTCTAAACATTTCCCTGGCAAGACCATCAGTAGGCTCGCCAGCTCATTACAGAATGCTAATTACATCCCATCAAGTGACCTGAAACTGCTGAATAGCACTGAGTTACGTATGCTTTCATGGGAAACACCAGAAAGCTAAACCTCTCCACAGTTGGCTTAGAAAAGATTAGCTTACAGAGACGTCTGTTCCTTGTCAAAAAATTTCTTCGATTTCTTTCTTTCATGTTGTGCACAGACAGATCATTATTGGCTTGAAATTGCAGAATCCATTTCTTCCCCTTAAGAAAATCCATGGTAAGTCTTCCTGGGTTAAACTAGTAATTTTAAAAAATGAAATGAAAACAGGCAGAAACAGGTTTCTGAAGATAAGCAGAGGTTTAAAAAATAGTTTTAGTTTTAAATGGAAGCAGAAGCGCAGGCATAGAGAGCTGAAATTTTTCTGACTAAGTGAAACCAGAAGTTGAAATCCAGTTATGTATAATCTAGACTGCTCAACCACTCCCACTTATTCCAGTTACCTCCCCATTTCCCCGCTACTGCGAGACTCACTTTTTGCCTCTTCTCTTTAATTAGGCATCTATCCCACAAGCTGTTTATAGCAGCAGTGTCCCATTCATTGCAACAGGGCATGAGGTATAGCTGTACGGAGCACTTTGCCATCTGTTCAGGGCTAGGTCTGACTTACATTGCACGTTTGAAAAGCACTCCATATGCTGGAGCTCCTAAGAGAGCCCTCTCAGCGTTACTGAAAGGCAGAACAGGAGCCTGCTTAGATATTAGTACAAAAATCTAAAATTACAGATTCTTTCCAGTGCCAAGCAGGTTCTTCATTCCTACAGCTCTCCCACAACTTTCCTCAACTGGTTTTAGAGCTCTCCTGAAAGAGATAAGTGTCTGTATTTACAAATGGGGAATCTGTGAACAGGAAAAACTGATAGGAGAGCCAGAAATAGTACCTCAGCTCCCCAGTCCCAGGCCAGCACCAAATACTCTAGGCTACACTTGTCTTTCAGGAAGCTGCTATGGTCAGCTCCCTTTAACTGCTGCATTACTGTTTCTGAACGTGCTGGATTTATTTTAAATATCTCCTACTTGGGGAGAGTGAGCGAGCTAGCTTGTGCATAAAATATGCTAGTATGCATTTCTGATTTGATGTCTATAATATTCTGCATGTTTCACGCTAGAGAGAAAGAAGAAAAAACGCTTCAGGATACTATCTGCTTCCACCACACTGCTGAAATGGCAGAGGATAAGGACATGCATGGGGAAGTCAGGAATTGATTCACAAATATGTCCTATCTGTTCCAGTTCTGGTCGCATTAACAGCAAGGGTCCTGTGAGTTTTCTCTGATGGGTATGCTCAATGCCAGTTCAGGGAAAAGAAAACTATTCATCTCCAACTCCTAAAGAAGCTCCTACCTTACCAACATCGTTGTGACACTGCTGATAATGCTAGAGACACATCAGAGCTACAGAGTTTAGAGCTAAACTCGTCAATATGGAGAGAGGAGACAGACACTTCTCAAATCTGCACACTCATCAGGTCTCTTTTTCCCTGACGGTTTTGATTTAGCCCATCTCAAAGATGCACTTTTGACCACTGCAGCATTTGAGCTCTGCTCTCCTCACAGCATGTGAGCTGTCTGACCCCAACAGCCCAGAGCTGATCGGAGTGACAAGTGACATCTCACAAAGAGTGACAAGACAGAACATCTGCAGAGTTAAGATATGCCAAAGAGAACCCTGGAACACGGGGCCAGGCCCTTACCTGAAATAGCAACACTTAGGTCCACAGATATTAACTGTTTTAATTTGATCATCTTCTGAGTTCTTGAGGAACAGATTGGGAGTAAAGCAAAAAAAAGAACCTAGCTAAGGACTACGAAGAAAGTAGGAGCTGCCATTAAGAAGGGGTGTATTCAGTTGGTCTCCACAGTCTAGACAAGTGTACAATGTGCTCCAGATTTCTTTACGTGCTGGTTCCACTCAAAAAAAAAATACAGTTAATTTAGTCAAATGGAGGGATCATTCACCTAGAGACAAGAATGCAGGCCATCCCTGAAGGATAAAGAACTGCTTGCAAAGCCACTACTTTCCAGGAAAGGAATTAGGGGGTCAGAACAAACAAGCAACTCAACATGAGCTCCCAGCACAACGGGACCAGCAAAGCCATACATCAGCAACGAATGGAGTGCTGAAGCAGAAAGGTCATTTAACTTGAGTTGAAATAGTATATACCCTAACCCAGTTCATCTGTACTAAACCAGCAGGGAGCATTCACACCACCTAATGAGCGACTGACCTAAGAGGGCAGTAACCCCAACACAGCTAGAGCCCAAAAAGAACATGGGAACACAGATTTGACATTTACAAGCTGGAGAGAACACAGTGAAAATGGTGAAGACAGCTTTGTATTTTCTGAAATGTCTCAGAAGGGTGGAAGATGGGAAGCAGCAGTACCGTGGGAACATCCTCTACAATTCTGCGCAATATGAGAGAACGTGCTTTTAACTTTGACACTTGCAGACTTCTCGTTTCCTCTGCTCCAGCAGTTAACACAGGGGATGTGCCTGACACACTGGATCACACAACAGGAAAAAGCTCTGGAGCCCCCTGGAAAGTGCACACCCATGTTGGGGTGCAGTGGTGCGCTGATCCCATGCTCCAGACACGGCCCCTTGATGAGATGAAGGATCCACTGACAAGCTGCACCTCCAAAACGGGCTTACTGAATGGGACAGAGCTCACAGCACTCCGCAGTAAGTGGATGGTGGTGCCTCTCAGGGATTCAGGGAGCTCTCTGTAGATGCCCAGACAGTATAGACAGCCCATGCTCCGTACTGGTCCAAGCATTTTCTCGCACAGTGCCTAAAATTTTTCCACCTCCAACTTAGCAATGGTTAAACACATCTAAGCACCTGCTATGAAGCAGAAAGAATATCAGCTTTCCCTCATCCACAGACCCATCTCTCTGTGGCCTGGAAAGCCCACAGTGATGGTGCAAACTAAAAACCTGCCAGCATGGCTTGATGTAAGCACATGCAAATGCATCCAGGGTGCATACATATTCCATGCAGGGGAGGGCAGGCTAAGCTACCATTGCAGTGTGTGCATACTAAGCGGAGGCTTTGCAGTGCTACCAAAGAGAATGCACGAGGTGTCTATTTGCACAGACAAACACAATAGTCAGATTCAATTATTCTCTGTGGACAGCCCTGAAACAAAATGCTAACATACCAAACAGTGTTCTAATGAAAGGGTCCCATCCCTGAAGACCTGGTAGTTCAATTTATATAGAAGAAGAAACAGGTACAATCTTGTCTGCATAACTGGAAAATAAACCAGCATCCCTCAAATGTTCAGGATTGTAGTAAGTTTTCACTTGCCATGTGGTTTTTCATGTCTTTTTCTTTTCCTTGGCTATGGTCTGTTGTCTCAGAATGCAAGAGATGAAAAAGAAATTTCTATTGGCAGCCCCCAACATACACCATATTCTAAAAATGTGAAGGGGAAGGCAGCTTTTCTAAAAAACACTGTTTTCTCCATACATGTAACTCAGAAGACATGGGAGCCCTTTAAGGTTAGAACAAGCAAGAAAATTTAAAATGTAGCTCAGTGACCTAAGAGGTGGTATCTACAATTAAATACTGCAACATAGATAATCCAGGTTCAGTACTGGCTCTGCCACTGGTACTTGCTCAGTCCCTCAGCCTCTGAGCCCCAGGTCACCATCTTGAAAATGGAGTTCAAAAATGGACTTCATTATAGGCCTTCAGCAACATGATTTGTGCATGTGCTACAGCTAGTTCAAGAGGGCACTGATAATTTAGGGCAACTATAATGATACCACTCTGTGGATCTTGCTCTGGATTCAACATTTTTGCTAGACTAACAGCAATAACGTGCCAGCTGAGACAGCCGCTCCCCTGATAGAGTAACCCAGCTGTAAATCTAGAAACCTGTCCCAGAGTCTTGGGTTTAGGATCCAACATTTCAGCCTGGATTCATCTTCAGTTTAAATCACCAAGAAAGAAAATTCAGCATTTGATTGAAACCATTGATGTACAGAGCTCTCCTTACTGATCGAAGAAAAGTGATTATCTGCTCTTTTTTGAGCAGGAAAATGACTGTTCCTAAAGAAGAGATCACAAATGCCAATGTGCATTTTCAATAGAATTCTGAATTATATTTCACAGCCCCAGATAAAAATTAATGACCTTTGCATTGTGGAGAATGCTCCAACTGGGATCACTTTTTCTTTTATTTCTTATGCCTTACAGCACACACAGAGTAAGATGTCTTCACAGATATAATTGTGTTATATCGTGATACTAGACAGACACGGTGCTGAGACCAGACAGTAATGTACTCACTAAGGCTCTGATCCAGTTTCCATTGAAATCAATGTAAAGGTTTCCTCTGAGTTGAATGGATATTGACTGGATCAATCTTTTTGTCTTCATAGCTGGAACATGGCAATTTTCCCTTAGTGTTCTGTGACCTTGCTTTCTCATTAAACTTCACTGAAGGGATTCATAAGATACAGAATACTGCATATGGAAGAAAAGTCAAGAGGTTTATTATAGCCAGTCATGTCTAAATAGAATAGTGACAAGCAGGTGAACATACTTCTTTTCCTACCATGCAGTCTGCTGGCCATCATGAGAATGTCAAATTTACTTTATGCAAGCTAAGATCTTACACATAATATCCAGATCTTACCCCCTACAAAGTCATGGAAATATGTGCAGTGGGGTAAACTAAGGACGATTTGAACTATAATGTTGATGGGGTTTGCTGACGTCAATTTGAATTGGACACTTAAATGCATATAACAAAAGTTTGGCTGTTTGTGCTCTTTTATTGAACTCTGCCAGGTCATCCAGTCTCTTGCTCTTGCACGCAACCACATTATTGATCCCTTTCATAAACAACCATGATCCACATTAAACACATTCCCCTTTTCAAAAGCTGTGACAGAATCCTGCTCCTCACTTCTCTAGTGGCCAGAACATTACAGTTTCCAGTCTGAACTTACTTACAACCAATGGATACATATCTAATCATGTGCCAGACTAGTCCTTTAGCTTAAATAATTCTTTTCCTTCCCTGGTATTAACATCCGTGATGTATTTATGGACACTCATATCCCCTTTCCACCTCAGCTTTGCTGGGCTAACCAAGCTAGGCTATTTTCGTTTCCTCTCTAACGATGGCTCTTCACTCTGGAATTTTTTGCACCTTGCAGTACTTTAAGTACTTGCAAAGGTTTAGACAAATTATTATGTTTTACAGCCAGATTAGGCCATTTTGACCTCCTGAATTACCCTGGGTACAGAATACCACCTGTACTTCCTGCATTTTGGCCATAATTTCAGGTTGAACTGGGGTGCATATTTAATAGGCAGCAGAGAAACAAATCCATAATACTCTGATGCATCAAGCCCCAATTGTGCTCAGGTACCAAAATGATCAGACACCCAGTAAAGGACGTACAGAGGGTAGAGCAGTAAAAACCAGAGGCCATGAAAAATGCTGCATTGTTTTAACAAATACATGTTCTATGACACACTGAGCATCACAAAGTGCTCTCAAAGTTAAAGTATAAACTTGTTATTCATCCAACATTTATAACAATATCAAGCTTTTCTTTACAAGGAAGACTCCTAGAAACAGTTCCGCTTGTTTTTATTTCTGTGCAAATACTTAAAAATCATTCCAGGAGTGCAGAAGGAAGACAATAAAGAAGAAAACACAGAACTGAAAAGGGAAATTGATTAAGAATAAAAGCAAAGCTAGCTTTGAGTTTTTGGTCCAAACCAAAAAACTATATGGAAAACATAATGGCAACATTGGGTTTTACATTCTATTTTGTAAACAATAATGTAATGTAACAATAGGTCTTCACATAGCAGAGTACGTTCATCAGCTGGGCTAGTAGACCTTCAGCTGGTGCAGGTCAGGAGCATGCAGAAATGTCCCATCAGGATCTGAGACACCCCCAGACTGACCGTTTCAAAAAGAGCTGAGGCATCCCTGGGAGGCCCACGCTCCTTTATTCTAATGACTCCAGTCATCTGGCCCTAAGGCTCACTCCTACTGCGAAGTGCCTTCTTCGATTCATGATTGCTTTGAAGCAAGTGGAACTATTTGCAGATGAGGTACTAATTTTGTATGAGCAAATACAGCACAACCTGTGGCTTAGCTTTAAGAAGTCCTCAGCACCCACAGCTTCCATTAGCTTCCTCTGAAGCTCAGAGTCTTCAAAAGCAGAGCTGACATGCCCTCAGGGCCTGATTTTTCCCCAACCACAGAAGCACTGAAAACTAAAGCATAAGGGTTATCAAAGGAGTGTGTGAAAATGTACTAGATTGCATAGTGTATGTACATTAAATTAATACTAAATGTGTATCTATCTAGTGCTCCCTGCAGCTGGTCTGCCAGTGAGACACCAACCAGGACAGCTCTACAATTGGAAAAGCAGATGGACTGTGATATTTTCATTATGAAGAAGCAGACAAGGTCTTACTGCTCACAGGTCCATGAACATATGCTTCCCCAGGACTGTTGCTTTCTAAGCTAATAAAGGCAATGCACTGGATAAACCTGTGAAGGTGTTCTAGTCTAAAAAAGAGGATCTGTGAACACGGGGATTTTTCCATCACTGGCCATGTAAACACTGCAATAAGGAACACAAGTATTGTTAAGTCTGAATCTACAGCTTTCCTGTGATGCCTGGATTTAATTTCCAGTAAGCCTGTATTTTACAAGAACGTAATTTTTTTCCAGTTTTCTTTGGCTCTATTTTCCAGGCTTTTGTATTTTGATACAGAGGAGAGAAAGCAGTCCATAAAGTGTTTTAGAAACAGTATATGCTATGGATTTAGGGTAAGACATATCTTAAAGATGTGAACTGAACCATCACTTCTACCTCTGCACCTCCATAGGCTTTTGCAAATATTGCGGCCATTGTCCTATCTTCATTTCTGAAAACAATGGTGCTTTAAGATCTGGCCATCCCTTCCTGCTATCAGCTTAATTAAAAGCTTCATTAAATGAACTGTTTCACTTTGTACTGAAACAAATTAGGAATACTTAGATGATCAGTCAGCTGAGCAGCAGATAATGAACAGCTGAGTCAGTAACAACCTAAATCAGTACAGCTGTTTAAAAGGCACGGGCATGACTATCTTTCAAAATTTGCCATATCCTTGTGAAATAGTAGATACGCCCCCTCCCACACCTAGATTTCTTAATTACCCTTGTGTGGTCTGCTGTGGCCATATGGGATCCAGGACAGACCTGAAGGCAGAAACCAGAGTCTGCCCTTACTGCACCCACCTCTCAGCTGATCTTACCCCTGGGTGTTGGCAGTAGCACCAGGCAGGTTCCCTTTTTATCTGAATTCCCTCCAGCAAGTTCCTCTTGACAAACACTGCAAATGGATTTTTGTCTACAAACAGCTGTGAAGCTGATTTTATTGTTGTCCATAAAGTAACTGCATTTGCAAAAAAAAACTTAGGCAAAGAAATGTCATGGAGGAAGTCCTAGTAGTTTAATGAATGCTCATGTAACTATGCTTTGGCATGAGCGTCTGCGTAACTGACTCATTCAAGTTCCCCCCTGTTTACTGAACACTTGCGCCATTCACTCAGGCTCACATATGACTTGTCTACACTACACTATTGGCCACCAACAGACGACAGCCATGCAAAACCACAATGAATTACTCTCAAGCAACTCTAAAACTAAAATTTGTCTGCATAAAAGCCTATGTGAACACTTACTTTAAGAAACAAATTTATCAAGACTCAAATCCTTGTGTGAAGACAAAACCAGCTATATTTGCTGAAAGTAGTTGCTGTGATTTAGATAAGGGATACAGAACCAGAAAGAAGCTGCCACAAGCCACTGATTTACATACACAGTGGCCTAAGCAATACATTAGATTTCCTAAAAGGGTCGTCTCGCCCCAACTACCAAAGCAGGCAATATGAGCTGACATCACACGTAAGAAGAGATTCTCTGTATGTAGATACACATGCATATGATAATCTTTAATAGAAATCCACCCCAGAGACACAGGTGAGTAGGAAAGACTCTGAAACAAACTCCTACTTATTTTTAATCCAGGAAATCAGACTAAAATTCCTGAATGGGGCTTGGGTTTTCTATTTGTTTTGTTTTATTTTACAGAGGAAGAAAATCCCATGCTCCCAGGATGAGGAGATGCTGTATGCCAAATGTCAGCATGGAGCACATTTTTACAGCCAGCTTCTAAACCCGTGAATAAAGAAAAGGACTTAGCGGAAGTACTGACAGAAGTTTAGCCACAGTGGGCCAAAGTTAGCCTTGCATAGGTACAGGCAACTCCACTGATGTTAATGGACTTACACCAAGGCTAAAGTTGGCCCAATGCCTCTAGCTGGCACAGCTAAAATCTGCAGGCATGATATGGAAAGACCGCAGCCTGGAGGGACTGGATGCTTCCCCCTGAACCTGTTGGGATTCCTGTTCATCAGAATGGATTGCATCCGTTCCTTCATGAATAAGCACCTGCAGATTCACCCATGATCAGCTCTAAAGAAACTCGATGCCAGCTTTTCATGGGGCAGTGATTATGGATTACAGTGCTCCTAGTAAATTGTAAAGCTTGAGAGATGATAATGTGCCCCTCACTGGCAGAAACCTCCATCAGGCCTCCTTTCGCACACAGTGCTGTGCTTTGTTGGGGTTTTTTTTTGAGAGAAAGACCACACAGGGATTTTGACATTCTGTAATGGAAAGCCGTAGCTGGTTTCTAAATGTGATGAATCCGATCCTGAGGGCCTTAGCTTCAGCAGGGAATGAATGATCAAGCTCAGGGAAAACAATGGTGCATTATCAAATTAATTTCACAGCACAGATCACGTGAGATTCCCCAGAGTCCCTCCAATGCCAAAACACAATCCGATTGTGTAGATCAGCAGCACAACTGCTGTCATCAAGGGTAAATTAACTGGCCAGACTCATCCCCTGGTGTAACCTCACTTGAATCACTGAGTAGGTCAGTGGGATTCTGCAACACACAATGTTGATGTGGAATTTGACCAGCTTCAGGTTTTGCCAGTAAGCAGAATTTCCAATCTATGTCTAGATTAGTAGATTCAGTAATATTGCATAAAATCCTGCTCCAGTGAGGAGCTGCACATAGGCATAAATTTTGTCCATGTGGAGTCCCACTGCTTTGAAGTAAATCATGCTTGCTCCAATTTCATTAATGGAACGATCGTGGGTCACAGCAGGTGACCTCTGAATCCTACACACACAGGGAAGCGTAAATACCCATACGCAGCCTGACATCTGTATCATAATCAAGTTGAAAGTGATTTAGGTTACAGTCCTGCAAAGAATTCTGCACAGGCACATCTAGAAATGTATCTTTTGAAACATTTGTTGAAAAGCCATCCTGAGCAAAGCAGCTTTATCTTAGCAAATGCTGAGTACCTTGAAGTGTGCACACACTGAAATAGTTCAGCACAGCACAAGTTCTTGTAACACTGTGAAAACCAACATGACAGGTACGTTAGGAATTTAACTAAGGATATTCAGAGCTAAATGTATGGTCTGCTACCAAGAGCTAGAAGATGAAAACTTTTCGACTGCAACTTCTGTAGCTTCATTACAGCCTAAGTCCCTGCAGATGAGGCAGACGCTCGGCAAGAGCTACGCAAGCCACTTGCAGCCTGAGTTCTACGTTTCACACGCTTTTAATTCATTGGCATGTTCTAATGAAAGGTGATGCTGATTCACAGTTCAAAAAAATTGGTGATATAGAAGAGAACAGTGATATCATACATGACATAAGAAGTGTGGAGCAAGAAGTTTAATAATGCAAAGGGCAAGATCATGTATTTAAAAACCAGCAAGAATATCACTGGCTAGAAAGAGGAAGATAAAGACCTGGGTTTATAACTGCATTCACGAGCACCTGAGCCATTAACAGGGCATAGCTGCTAAGATGACGAAAGAAACCACATCCGTGTATTAAAACACATTTTTCTAGCAGAGGTGGGAAAGCATTAATGGAGCTGTACAGTACAGTTCTATCCTGTACCCAAAGAAGAGGAATTCAAACTTGAGTAGGTGCACAGAAAAGCTACTCTTGCTATCAGGCACTTTATGAATCTCATGAGCTTAGACTGCTTAGGCTAGTAAAACAAAAGCTGAGAGGGGAGATGATTACTGACCATAAATACATCAGGTGTAGAAGAGCTATTTAGGTTAAAAGAAAGTGTTCATATAAGAAAATAAATTATATAAGCTACCTCTGAATAGAATGAGCATACACCTTAGAAAATATTTCTGACTATCAAAGGACTGAGTTTCTTTAACAGTTTTCCAGTGAGAATAGTGGGGACAAGACACCTATGTGCTTTAAAAATGGGTCTTGCTAGTTGTATTAAGGACTGCACAACCTACCATCTTTCAAGAGCAGGGAGCAGAGTCAATAGTCTGGCGATGTCACCCCAGTCCTGCATCTCTGTGGGGTACTTGAGATTCCACAGACCTAGTGAGAAACCAGGGTCCCACTGTGCTTGGCACTATACACGGGCTTATCACAAAATGATGGACTCTTACTATACGGCAGCTTTTCTGTGTCTTGTCTTATCTGACAGATTCAAAGGGCATCTTACTTAAAAACTGATAAAACAATGGGGCCAAAATTTAAGTCAAGACTACAAGAGTTGAGGAGAAAAGGATTGGAAGGGAGTAGCAGATGAGGAAGAAAAGACTTCAAAAACAGGAGTGTTAATAAGGGGCAAATAAAAACCTACAACTACAATCTAAGCAGTAGCTATGGCTAGGCAATAAAAAAAACCCAGTAAACCTTGTGGTAGCATGTTACCACTTGTCAGATGAACATAAAAATTGACTCTATGAGTGCTCCTAGCCCATTGCAAATGAGAAGTGAAGCATGTTAACCTAAATAAAATAACCTCCAGCAAGATTTTGGAGATGAGCAGCTGGAGTGATAATATCTTACTCCAGCTCAACTCTAACTACAACACCACATTTGCTGGCAGCCTCCACTGCACAGAGCATCAGCTACCAAAGAGTAACTCGTTATGCTATGGTCCCACGATGTAAATAGTCATACCAGCATACTGCAGGCAGCTGCAGCAGTAAGCCTTCCCTGACACTTAGAAATTCTATATGGTATATGTACTTGGGGGTGTAATGCATAATTTGCATGACATATTCAGAAAGCTCTAATTAATTTTGTGATCGATGCTCTAAAACTACTGAGTGAAGTTAAGATTTTTTTTAAATTGTTGAATTACATTTGTGAATTAACACAAGCAGGGCTGAGTAATCACTACTTCATGTTCATGTATAGTTCATTCAGTTCAATTAAGTTCTGCTGTATAATGAAGAGAAAATAGCCAGACAAAATGCTATTGCAAGAATCTGGGTGACAACCAATACAGTTTACAAAAGAGTAAGAAAAATGGTAGATTTTCTTTAAACCTTTTAAAGACAGTAAGTCTGAGATTTATTAAGGAGGCAAGATATGTACTATTACTGATAGAATTATCTCATGCTTAGAGTGATGAAGTATTTTGTGAACTATCCTTAGGAGACATTCCACCCTGTCCAGCAATACAGTCACGTCTGGAGTGGAAAACAGTGCCTGTTTAACAGCGTATCATGCAGATGCACAAGTATTTTAGGAGAGAAGATAAGGAATACTATAACCAGTTGAAATGCTATGGAGAATTACATGTAGACAGAAATACAGAATATCCTGAACATTCCTTGTATAGGGAACATCTGGAACTCTTCCTCCTGGAGAGGAGCCTAAATATTCCTTGTATCTTGTTTGGGTTTTACCTTACTACCTACCACTATGGTAAGAGAGAATCAGTGAAAAAATAATAACAATACCACTGGCATCAAGGATTAAAAGGGATCGATTGAATTTTTAGGGCAAAAAGTATATATTATATTTTGCTGTGCCTTACTGGCTGGTTGGTGAGCTTACTTGTTACAAGTCTGAGGAGGGTAATTTAAAAGAGGTTGATAGGCCAAAAGTGAATATGGATCCATATTCTCCAAGCTCATCAATCCTAATTCTTCGTAGGGAGAAATTTCTCCACAGTCACTCTCTCTTAGTGTAAAAGCTCAAGAAAATTAATCAATACATCACTTTTCTTATTTTCCACGCACACACTCCCCAGCTGTGGCTGCCTTGGTCCCCTTGGTGACATTGCTTAGTGCCTACTCACACACAAGCCCAGCACGCCTTTCTCTGGAGATTTATTCTCCTCTGTAACTCACCATGGCAGCAAGAATATAAATTGCTCCAATTTGCAATCTGTCCAAGACTCAGGGGCTCAAAAGCAAAGAGCGACGAGGTATGAAATGGATGGATACTGACCATGATAAGACAGTTCGGATATCAGAATTACTTCTTAGCTTAAAGATAATGACTCCAGCAACATCCTATCCTTTGGCAGAGAACATGAGTCACATTTATGACCCTCAATTCTATGCCAAAGATCTGGTCGTATCTGACTCTTCTCAACTTGTGAGAACCCAGACAATCATGCCCCAGGTCGAGATCTGCAGAATGCTAGTCACGTCCTCTTTAAGCTGTGACATAACAAGCAATGCTTTTCTATGCCATCAGCAGAGGTGCTGTTACCATGAATTCCTAGCACCAGTGGTTTCTCCATACACATGCTGACAGATGCAACTACTGTTGATCTATCAGTGAGCTCTTCACCTTTGAGAAGTCCGCATGAGAAAGACAAAACCATTTACACATCCATCTTTCTCAATTTGCCAGGCATACCAAGAGGAAGAGCGTGAAGCAATGCTAACTGACTGGAGAGCAGATGAACACTGTAACATTGTGCTGCACCGGCAGCACAGTCAATTCCTGCACCAGACACTCATTTGATCAAAAGTGGTTCTGCTGGCAATTTACTTTTCTTGATCCCACAGAAAAAGAGTTTTAGTCTCTGTTTTAAACTTAACTTCTACTTGCTGCCCTCAGGAAAATCAAGGCCAGATAAATGATTTTCAAAGACAAGACAGTTTCTTTTTTCAGATTCAGAAAATGATTTTGTCTCGATGAATAATACAGGCTTTATGCGTTTAACTTAACTCAGAGCTACAAAGCACCTCTGCTCTCTCCAGGTAACCAAGGATACATGCATTTTTAACACACCTGTCTCAAAATGAGTTTGCAAGGCAGGCAGTCAAAAAATCCACCCTGTAACTTGGATAATGAGATATGGAGCCATTCGGAACCACTCAACATGCAGCTCCGTGCTGCTACTTCTGCAGATTCACTTTATTAAGGAGCATTTCTTTTTTGGTGGGGAGGGGGGGAAATTATGCAAAACCAGTATTTTTAGATGCATCACATACTTCCAGAGCTCCACAGAAATCTGAGACTTCTCCAGAAAGTATAGAGAAACATCACTGGTTACTCCACAACATCAATACACAGATAATTTAAACAGAGAAAGTTACAGTCTCCTCTGAGTTTGCTGGATCTAACACCAATATTGTCTTGACATGACCCTTTCTCTCTCACTTCTAATTCCCCCCTTGCACCCACACACCAAATTTCTCCTCTCCACACTCTAGCCACTTGTGCTTTTGACATAACATCCCAGGGTGTTTCTACATCACTCAACATCTCCACCATTTGGTTCCTGAGCAAGGCAAATAATCCAGCCCCACATCAAAGCAACAAGTAGGAGCAATCTGAAAACTGCACAGGTTTCAGTAATGGAAGACAGCAAGGAACAAGCAAGGTCTTATTGCCAAACAGCGAGGAAAATTAATGAGGCTTTCAAACGCCCAACTGGCAGTGTTAGTGCGTTAAAAGAATGTAAAAGAGGGGAAAGGACCATCTGCCTGCCAACTATGAGTACTCTCTGGCTGGTGCTAAAAATTCCACTGACTGCTAGGCTTGAAATTCAGGTATTAAAGTTTAAGGGATGTGTTCAAGACTTTTATGAAATAAATGTGATTTACACCAAAAGACACAGCCAGTGATGCTTTTTATCCTCCCTTACTTTTACAAGTATTTTTCCTCTAAATGGATTCTCTGGATCTTCGGCCACCTGTAAAATTTCAGGCTTCCAAAAAAGGATTCTTTTTAATTTACAATGAATCATGAAATATATGAAACGGGGGTTGATGTATAATTCCAGATTGCTGCTTGGTCGTTGAGCTGAAATAAAAGAAAAGGGTAGCCTAATCATCAAACTGAATGATGGCAAGGATAGTCTAAAAAGGAGCATTTTCCTCTGAAACCCTTTCGCTCTACGTCCAGATTCAGATCTGACGCAGCCAAAAGGAAGAGCTCCTCTAGGATTTGGTGGTAGATGAGCCTATTTTAAGGATAAGGCACCATTTGACACAGTACTGATTAGTATTTGGTTTCTGAAGGTTTTACAATAGCACCTACAAGTGACATTACCCCTAACTCACAGCTGGGAAGACTGAAGTATCTCAGCTACTTTTGCACCATATATCCGCCCCACCCCCTCACACCCACAGTCTGGGGAAAGCAATCTGTACCTCTCATGCACAAGCCTCCATTCAGAAGCTGTCCTGACTTATCCTGACAAGCAAAATCACTTTCCTAGGGATACCACATGAACGGGTGCTAGCATTCACATTTAAAAAGGGGGTTAGCGGCTTCCCACTGCGCGGACTCATCTTGCTCCAAGACTCTGGTGCCACATTTTCAAAGATATCCAGAACTAGTTTTATTCAGAGCAATAAGATGCACAAGTGGCTTTATCAAAAGACACGCTGGAGTTTGAGCTGAGCATTAATTAGTGGCACCCAAAGATGTACATCTTCAGAGTGAAACCTGAAGCAGCATAAACAGCAATTTCACAGAATCATAGAATGGTTTAGGTTGGAAGGGACCTTAAAGATCATCCAGTTCCAAGCCCTTTGCCATGGGCCGGGACACCTCCCACTAGACCTGGTTGCTCAAAGCCTCATCCAGCCTGGCCTTGAACGCTTCCAGGGATGGGGCCTCCACAGCTTCCCTGGGCAACCCGTTCCAGTGTCTCACCACCCTCAGAGTGAAAAATTTCTTCCTGAGATCTAATCTAAATCTGCCCTCTTCCAGTTTGAAGCCATAATCCCTCGCCCTATCACTACATGCCCTTGTAAAAAGTCCCTCTCCAGATTTCTTGTAGGCCCCTTTCAGACACTGGCAGGCTGCTATAAGGTCTCCCTGGGATCTTCTCTTCTCCAGGCTGAACAACCCCAGCTCTCTCATAGCAGAGGTGCTCTAACTCCCTGATCATCTTCATGGCACTCCTCTGGACCCGCTCCAACAGGTTCATGTCCTTCTTATGTTGGGGGCTCCAGAGCTGGGCACAGTATTCCAGGTGGGATCTCATGAGAGCAGAGTAGAGGGGCAGAATCACTTCCCTCAACCTGCTGGCCACACTTCTTTTGATGCAGCCCAGGATGCAGTTGGCCTTCCGGGCTGCAAGCACACATTGCCGGCTCATGTTGAGCTTCTTATCTACCAATACCCCCAAGTCCCTCTCCTCAGGGCTGCTCTCGATCTACTCTCCACCCATCCATTTGTGCATGGGATTGCCCCGACCCACGTGCAGGACCTTGCCCTTGGCCTTATTGAACTTCATGAGGTTGGCATGGGCCCACCTCTCAAGCCTGTCTAGGTCCCTCTGGATGGCATCCCTTCTCTCCAGCCTGTCAACTGCTCCACACAGCTTGGTGTTGTCGGCAAACTTGCTAAGGGTGCGCTCAGTCCCTACATCCATGTTGCCAACAAACATGTTAAATAGTACTGGTCCCAGTACCAACCCCTGAGGAACACCACTTGCCACTGCTCGCCACTTGGACATCGAGCCGTTGACCACAACTCTTTGAGTGCGGCCATCCAGCCAATTCCTTGTCCACCGAGTGGTCCATCCATCAAATCCATGTCTCTCCAATTTAGAGTCCAGGATATCATAAGAATGAAGCTTACACTGATCACTGATCACCAACATGACGAATGGTAACAACAGAGCCATCTACAAATACTGGAAAAGTGTAAAAATCTAAAAAGACTTAGTCGGAAGAAGGATAAGGAAATTAAGGAACATTTAGGCTGGCTGTTAGACAGAGTTCACTACTGGTGAATGGTACACTTTCCCAAGGGAAGCAACAGGCACTCAGTTATTTAAAGCCAAGAGGAGAAAATGCATTGTAGGCAACAATCCCACATTAGCAAGGGATGAACTGGATAGGCTGTCAGCCCTTTTCCAATTCTAATTAGCTTATGATTTACTAATAATTCTTCTTTGTGTCAAAAGGTCAAAAGACCCTCACCATTCTGCTTACTAGTCTCCATAAATTTACACCACACAACAGAGAGACAGCACAAGTTCTTTGTGTACAACATGCTGTATCTATCACCTTGCAATTTATGAAATATCGTGCAGTGAAGCCTTTTCACCACAGAGATTGTACTTTCTAAATGATGGTGAGGGTCACTTTAACTACAATTTCTCCTTGCACTTTGTGAGACAATGGAGCAGTTGCACCATGTTTCTCTGACACTGAGTGTGCCTGGAAGCTATGTCTGGATGAAGAAAACAGGTTGTGATTAAGATCTGCTGAGATACCTGGAGCAATTCAGGGCTCTGTCTGCAAACACTGCATTCCTAGCAGCACTTTCAGCTCAGGCTCCAACCTTCAAGACATCTTGCATCAGCCATAGACTAGGTAGACTAGGAGCCCATTCAACATCTCATATTGCTTCTGGAAGAAGACATGAGACAAACAAAAGGAAAAGTGAGCAGTTTTAGCACAAAAGATGTGCTAAGAGTTGGAAGAAGCCAGTTACTGCAGGTGGGCTACAGGAGAGGCATTTGGAAAACGGCATTTCCCCAACTGTGGAAAACAAAGAAACTTATTGTCATTCTAGAATTAAAAGCCTAGGTGGGTTGCCAGAGATGAAGGAATGTCCTGGTTTGAGGGAAAAGGAAGAAGTTTTGCAAGGATTCAGCTATCAGCCATGAATTGCCTGTCTTCAAAAGGTGACTCTGGGATTCAGAAGAGAAGCCAAGCATGGGGACAAAAGGAGCAGAGATTGCATAAGGGCATTTTTTATTCCCCGTGGTTTCTTGACTCCTATTCTGCCTGAAAGGACCGAATTAATGGGTTAGAAATCCTCTGAAAATCCTATTTCTTTTATCTATCACACATCCCTAGAGAGATAAACTGTTATCCAGAATAAGCTGGGATCTAGAAATACAAGAATACAGAACTGGAAAAGACCAAATGAGCAACCAAGTTTCACCCCCTGCCCATTTATGGTGGTAGTTAAAAGCATAAAATTAAAATGCCTGCGCTAACACATTCCTAGCTTAGCCAGGCCGAGGTGAGGCCTGCTAACTAGGAAGAGCTGCAGGGCACGCAAAAGCACCAGATGTTTGCCTGCTGAATGACTAATCATGCCCTCAGCCTCAGTAAAGTGTTCGAGTGGCATGAAGAGACACATTCTTGGCTTCATAAACAGCTACCGTTAGCATTCAGTTGAAAATGTCATTAAAAGCCTGTGTATTTCAGCCCAAGTTTGGAGTGGCTGAAAACTCCTCGTTCCCTTACGACCCCGACCAGCCCGACAGACAGATGAGGAGGTTTTCCAGTGAAACCCAAACAGCTGTAATCACTAGATTAGGTACGATTATGAGGATGAAAGCAAAGGACAACATCCAAGCACTGCAGGCTGCAGGGACTGGGCAGAGGGAGGGAAAGGAGCTGCCAGCATCTTGTGCAGGGCCAGGGAGAGCCCTGCCCCGCTGGGAGGGCAACAGCCCTGTCGGCAGCAGCCCGGCTGGCGGCAGACGGGAGCTTGCCCATTTCTGACAACGCGGATGGGAATCAGGAAAGGAACAGAGGTTATAGGGCAAACAGCATGAGAAAGGTTGGAGCTCAGCCCATTTCCAGCCAAAAGAGCCACATAAATTACCAGCCTGTAAGAGAAGCAATTCGACTGAAGTTTGCTCTTGCCTTTGGGGGGATTTCTGACAGAGAAACAGAAGAGACCTGCCCTCCTGCATTCAGCTGAGCAGATCCATGACCTCTAAGGACAACCTAACACAGCATCACTTCCCTGCATCAGAAACCCATGAACTCTGGGCTACAAAACACTGTCTTCATCTCCCTCGCCAAAGAGGGCAGCCAAGGCCAAAAGGCTCTTTCTGAGAAGCAGTGGTACTATGATTATCCTTCGCAGACTTGTGTCAATAAACAGCAACGCCGTAGGGGTCCCTCTCTCTCCAGCAGGTACAACACCCCTAGCAGAAGAGGACAAGCACAGGGATCTATTGTTACATGAGCCCTTCCTGATGGGAACAGGATGCCAACCGAGCGCGCTCTAGATTTTTTACTGTAACTCCCTGTCAGACTGCCAAAGGTATTAAATAACAAATCTGCTTATTTTCAACCATGACCACAGTTCGGTTCAGCCAAGTGAAAACAGTCCATTGCAGGTGGACAGCATATAAAGCACTACACCCAGCCCCTGGAGAGGGCACCCTGCCCTTAACGACGTGTATTCCAGCTGTACCGCAACAGATGTACGGTCCCTATTCAGCTTAAAAAAATACTGGCTTTGGTAGACTCACTAGTTTTAAGGTAAAATATGCTATTGGCTCTAACTTCAGTTGTACAACATTGATATATTCCACCTTCTGTTAAAATACAGTCTTGGTAGCTATCCATGTCTGATGTAGTAATGAAAACCAACCTGCTTCTACAGACCACGAGTCATACTAAATGAGAGGAACTGTGAACTGGGCATGCCAATAGGAGTGAAATGCAAAAACTTCTGAAACAGAAAAGATATGCACAGTCCTCAAGAACAGCTGGTTCAGAGTAGAAGAGAGGACAAGTATCTTTAAAAGACAGCCTGATCCAAAGTTGATGGAAGGAATTTTAAGACACCCTCCCCCGTTTATTTCAGTGATCTTTGGATCAGGTCCATCACATGAGGCTCAGAGCCAATTCATAGGCTTTAAATTCAGGAGGAACAAATACAGTAACTTCTTGAGTAGCTTTTAGAGGGGTAGAGACAGTTTGCTCTCGGCATTTCAGTTCACATCAAAGCTGGTGCCAACTAATCAAGTTGACGGGAACTTCAGTGGCAGTTGGACCCTTGCAATGTGCCTTTGTAGAGGAGAGAATGGAGAGCATCTTCATTTGCAGCCCACTTCAAAGTCAAGTTAGCTAGGGTATCACGGGAACACGGACCACTGACAAGAGAGCCTTGGCAACTCTTTTGTAATCTCTTGGTCCTGAAAGGAAGCTCAACAATTAAAACTAGTGTGCGAGCCTTAATGCACTGGAGAGGTCTGGCTTTCAATTCGAATGCTGAGGTTTGGAGGATCATAGCCAACAGCAGCCACAGAGTCAGCAGCTTGTTTCCAGTTCGTGAACTCCATACACAAGCTGGATTTCCACTCTGGGAAGGGAAGGGGTGAAGGAAAATAATTCAAGTTATCATGCCTTTGAGGTTTATGGTTTTTTAATTTCTTTTTTTCCTGACGAGGCTGGCACATGTCACTAGGACCAAAGCCAACACTAGACACACACTGTGTCAAGTGACTCACCGCTGATCACTGCTTGTTACTGGGAGCGCAGGTGTGGAGGAATCTAAGAACGGGAAATGCAAACTTCTTGCATCAAAGGAAATAAGGGTGGCTAATGCCAGCTGTTCTGCAAGTAATTTGGGGAATGAAGTGGAAGAGTTAGCAGCAGCTAACTGGTGGGAATCTAGTTTTGCTGCAAGCACTGCTCCAGCAGGGTGGGTTTCAGAGATAATGCTGCCAGTTTGAACAAGAACATCTTGTTTTTAATAGCACACATCTGTCCTTTCTGTTGTTTTGATGAAAGAAAGGGTAATTTCAAACAGAAATCACCAAATGGGAGCTGTGCTTCAGACTGATTTTTTCCTATGCATACAACTAATATGCAAAGATGGGAAGCCATTTAAAATATATAGCACTTTTCAGGCAATCCTTTAAAACAATCTCTGATTAATTCTCACAACTCTAGAAAATGCTGCCTATCTTTTTTTATTTTTATTATTATGCATTATTACTTCAACAGAGAAACCTGATACTGACTTCCCATTGTTTGTCCAAGGCAATGAGTGAGCTGCTAGTAGGGATGAGTTTAGAAGTTAAAACTTACCAGTTCCCAGGTTTGTATTTAAGCAATCACAGCACATGTCTCTGTTTCTCAGTTGATTCATGTCCCTTTCTAACTGTTAACACAGACCAAAGCAGGTGACATTTATACAGGATTACTTGACTCTAAGCAATATTAACACTTGCAATTCTGTAGCTGGACCAGACTAAGCGTTCCCAGATCTTTACAAATCCCAGTGACCAAAGCCTCACAACATCTCTGTGAAGTACTATTTGCTTTGTAAGGGGGTTGAGAAACGAAGCATGGAGTGTTTATGGGACATGCTTATGTTCACACAGCAAGCCTGTAACAGGACCTGATGTTAGCCATCAATGCCAGGTCATTCTCAGATGTTTCAGGAATGCTCCAAGTCTTCAACCTACGTTCAGCTCAAGAGCCCATTCTGCCCTTCCTTCAATTCAGTTTTCAGCCAGAAATATTCTCCACAAGAGGCACTAAAAAGATGTAAAAAGACCCTGTCCAGTGATCTTGAACAACCTCATCAAGGCTAAACATCCACACACAGAAATTTTGTAGGGTGAAGGGACCAGTCACAAGAGACTCTATTGTTTTGGTTCTCTAAACAAATTTTTGGGCTGTGTGCAGTGTAATGTGCATACCATTTAACCTTTTAACATTGTTAGTTGTAGGTGCCAATAAACTCAATAAGGGAACATTTGAAATCAGTCTCACCTAACTGTAAAATCGATGCTACCTGTCACAGCACAGTAAAACGCTTAGGCTAAAGCTGTACTGTATGGTTTCAACTCTTAACTACACAAAAACACACACAATGCTCTCTAAGATACTGCAGTCCTGCTAGAACAATTTTCATTAAATGCCTCAAAGAGCTAAAGAGATTGTTATCTGAAAACAAAAAGAAAGCATTTAAACCACAAGGCGCTTGGATTTCAGATGGATTCCCACTGCTATTTGTGTTACAGAGACAGGTAGAGGCTCCACATGAGTGGCATAGCACAAGGTGTAACTTCTCATCCCAAAAGAACTTTTGATCTCAATGAACAAAACAGATTACACATATTCTCGCATGCATTCACAGTGGAAAGTTGAGGCAGAGAGCGCTCATCAGATATCCTCTTGGAGTTGGTTTAAACTTCCTGTCCCTGCACCATCTGACCTCTGCGTGAGTTAGAACTTCCTGCAAAAAGGAAATTATTGCCCAATAATCCAGGATGTAAATCTAAATTGCAATAGATATTTCCTGCTAACTCCCCGAACAGACACTGTATTACACAGTCAGAACATCTTCTTGTGGTTAAAAGGATTACATTAAACCACATAAAGGTACTGTTTAGTTATCATTTCAACACAGGCAGGAGAGGCAACCACTGCACAGGTAGGCATACCTGTGCTAGCTGATGAGACACAGGCTGTATTAGCAATACCAACACCCTAGGTACTTACTTGGGCAGTTGATGCCTTTGCTTTTAAAATAAAGCCCTCAGAGCCATGAAGGAACAGCTCTTGAGCTTTCAGAGCTAAAGTGCATAGAGAAATAAAAATCTAAACCTGTTAGCTGCTCAAGATGTTTTTGTTTAAGTGACATACTCGTTCCTTCACAGTCCATTATCTGACCAGGTTCAGATACATCTAGTAGCTCCAGTGAGGAAAAAAAGAAAACAGCAACTGTAAGAAGAGAGGATTTTTCTAAGTCAGTATCTGTGTGAGTGGGCATGGTTTTATGAATTTAACCCATCCAAAGACAAGCAGATGCAAAGAGCTGTCTCCATTAACGTGGTATCACACAGCATCCAGTTGCCCCTCTCAGATCTGACATTCCCAAGTCTCCTCCAAATGCCACCTCTGTTGCCCGCACTCCTGAAGCAAAGCCAGGAGGAAGCACAGCACATGTGGCATGCTGCATTCTAACAGCAGAAAGGATGTTTTGGCTGCTGACTCCACAGTAAACCCTTTCTTTTCATTAAGGATATGTCCAAACAGTATTTCACTGACAGACACGGTCTTCTGCTCAGACTCAAGAACAGCCATTTACAAGCCTTGTTCACCTATGTCCTTAATTGGGCTCTTATTTGGCTATGGCCTCTTACCTCTCTTTCCCACATAAGAAACTCCAGCTCAGGAGAGGAAGTGCTTTAAACTCTGGCTAATTAACTCAGCAGGAGAAAGTCAGAGCTCAAAATCTACCCTCCCCTATCAGAAACTCCTCACCCTGCAGTTAGGAAACACGAAGCTGCTGACAACTCTTAAACACTCCTCCCACAGGAAATTTATTTCTCCCATAACTTCTGGGGAATTACTCCTCGACAGTCTCAACATAAAAAATCCTGGGAAACAGTGTCACCCACATATACACACACCTTCCCAGAGGCAGCTGCAGAAACACTAAGAACATGCACATGGCTTTGCTATCATAATTGTTCAGATGGAGCTTCCAACCTCCTAGATGAGTTGCGTGATGAAGGAAAGGATCTGCATCTGTGACTAAATTGTCCTGCTCCGGCACAGCAAGGCCAGGCAGCAGGACGCCTGCACTCCTCTCTCAGCTCTGCCACTGACTGCACACCCCAGTCCTAAGCCACTAAACACCAGCAGCCAAATCTGAAAATGAGGTGCCTTGCTGGAGAGTCATGGCTTTGAGATCCCCAGTGACTTTAACTCTCCATGAATTCCATCTGCTTTGAGCTTTCAGGACCCCTGAGATCAGAAATGCACAACCAGGCATCCAAAAATGGAGGCTGTACCTCATTAGCCTGTATGAAAAGCCACGTCCTGTGCCATTTTATATGAGTAGCATACAACCGTATACATCTTAGTACAGCTATGCCTATTAATACAATATGGGGATGTTGCATATTGGCCCTAATCTCTCTCTGTTTCACTTTATCCTCCTCTAAAATGGAAATAAGTAATACCCACACAGCATGGCAAAGCACTTTGTAATCCCCAAATGAAGGGTTCCGTAGGTGTGAAGTATTCATAAGATGTATTTATTTTCAAACTGCAAAAAAGCTTGCTGCTGTGTTCCCTGGCTGTATTTAGCAGACCTCTCCACTGTGCAGATCTGAAGCAGACATCAGGGAAAGGAATGCTGTGATAATCAACTCCAAATCCCGCAATCTATTTGTTCTACTAATTAAAGGAATATTTACTCAGGAAGCAGGTTTACACTAGATGAATAGTTTCTAAGAACAAATATGATTTAATTATGTGTAGATGCAAGAAGCATACTACATATGAAGTAGATTAATTTATGCTCACTAAAAATATGGACAAAATTGGTGCTTAGCTATTAATTTTCTATGTTGGAGAAAAGAAAGGGTAAAAAAGGGTTCACAGAGTTGTCTGCTTTAGAAGTTTATTTAAAAGTCATCTGCATTTTTTTTCAAAAAGAGCCAGAATAAGTCCTTTGCATCAGATAACTTCATTGACTCACCACATTTTATAAATAAATTGTATTCTAAACTGAAAGAATAAATTTCATGGAATTAAGTAACAGAGCAAGAAAGAAGGGAAGTACCTTGAGCAAGGAACAAAGCAGGTTTTTAAAGGATGACGTGATGTGTGAGTGAGGTTAAAGAAGTGCCACATAGCATAGTTACACAGAGTGTCCTTACAGGGGCCAAAGCAGAGCAGACCAGTGTTTGATGATACATGAACTTGCAGCATATTAGGCCCCTCCATTCCCATGTTCTTAGTGAACACCAGACATGGTGCGGCTATAGGAAAGCAAGAGGCAACCTATAACATGAGTTGTGCGGAAGAGTCTCTCTGCCAATAGCTATTTTCTTTAACAAACAAGACAGGCTCCCAGCCTCTGAAGGGTGATAAACACTTGAGCAGAAGAGTAAATAGAAGGTCTTGGTGGGGCTTCAAACAGCAAGATGGCAACTTTGAACTGAATTAATGGATTATAGCATAGAGAGTGTATTGCTTTAGTTATTGAAAGAGTTGAGAGAGAAAAGGAACATAATATTTTGGTGTCAAACCAATTTGTCAGAATTGCTCATTTGATGACACTGTGGATAAAAAAAATTTGTATTTTTTAACAGTTGCCATAAGTATTCAGAAGGTATCCATCAACAGCATTTGGCCTTGCTTTATAGGAAAAAATAATTTCCCAGAAAGGGCAGGGACTATTCCAAGGCCCTTCTGCTTTAACATAAAGAATTCATCATATTTCTGCTGTCAAACAAGAAAAAGTGACTGTGACTGCAGGACTTTCATTCACTGCCTCCCTATACAAGCTTAGACAAGTGACTCAACTTCTCTTTGCCTCAGCTTCTTCCCTGGTAAAAAGGAAATTAGTTCACTTAGCAATCATAAAGGACGATGCAATGGGTTTGATCTATTACAGCTGGATAAGGCACAAAATAACACAACAACTTTTTTTGTAAATTCTTCCTGTCCTCTACATGTGCTACTAAATATAGATGAGCAAGACAGTTCTAGTTGATTCTTGTCTTTCTTCTCACTGCTGCCTTTCATTTTCTGCACAAGCTTCCTCACTTTTCAATATCCTTGAAAAACAAGAATTTACTGGCATCCCACCACACTTCAATGCACTGTTACCACCTGGTTTCATACCAACCAGAAAGGTGCCTTTTCATGTTTGCTCCTGTGTTTGCAAGTATGTAGAAGACTTCAATTCTCCCAGATACAGACTTTAGCCTACAAGAAAGTTCTTAGGAGTCATGCTGAAACAAAATATAGCTAGTCTTGTGGGTGAGAATTCAGAGATTAATATATTTTAAGCACATCTCCAGTTCCTACCAGGGTTTAGCTACTGCTGAGTTCAGCTGAGCCTGTGTTCAGCTGAATGGTGGAGGTATAGTTCATGCTGTCTGAGGTTGGGGAACGGACTAGATGATGCGTTGAGATCTGTCTGTGAAAGTCTGGACACCAATATATTAAATTAGTGTCTGACTGTTTACCAGATGCAACTCAATATTTCATGACAATGTTTAAATCTCAGCCAGTAAAATAATACAAACCAGAAATTTAGAAGGATATGGGAGAAAGGATACACAACCTTTGAAACCCTCTGTGAAACAGAGGGGCCAGCAAAATGTAAAGAGCTTTGTAGCATTTTGGAAATTAATAGCAGCCCATTTTTATCAAATAAATGTTGTTGTAGCTGGAACAACACAGATTGCAGACACATTTGTACCTTTCTGTCTTACAGAGAAGCCAAAGTTTTCGGGGAAAGATCTTCCTACATCAATCTGCTTTGAAGTGCTTCCTACAATCATGATAATCTGTTCCAGAAACTGGTCATAATAGAAAACACCATTTCAAAGCAGTCTACAAAGCACATTTCTAAAAATGCTTTCAGTTACACCTCAATAGAAAATATGCCACTGAGCCACTTACTTTTTCATCAGGGAGGGTTGGCTGTGATAAGCACACATTTTTCCTGATCCCCTGCCTTTTAATCATGTCTATCAAGTCATTGTAACTGACAGACATGTTAGCTCTGCTATTCAAAACAAATAAGAGATGCCTAAATTATACTGCTGCATTTTAAAGAGGTACTGTCAGGTTGAAAACCTGGGGCCAACTCATGCAGCCCTGACTCAGGTAGTACGCCAATTTCAAAAGCAAAGTTCTTGTATAAGAACTGCAAGACATAAACTTTTTGGGTTTTTTAAATGAAAAATTCAATTTTAACTTACATAACTGGAACTTTTGCTACTGATGCCCCTTGGTGCAGGATCAGGCCCTAATCTCTTCTACATATGTCTTAGACGATTGGAACTGCAGACATCAGATTATTTCCAGTTCTTCATACTATTAATTTAAATCTCTGATTCTACCAGGTAGAAGTCTGCCCTGTAAATAATCCCACTGGCTAAGGTCCTTGTAATAACTTCACTGAAGCACTTCAGTAGTTCATTTGGTCTACTTGTGGAGAAAAGTCTTACTCAACCCAAGTAAAAACTTCAGAGGTTTTTTTTTCCTTCCTCAGTTGAATCAGCTTGGGAAAGGAAAAAAAAGCAAGCCTCATTATTTTACTTCTGTTTCTAATCAATTATTTCTGCATCTCATACTCAGACATTTGGGAAGTGTAAAATTCAACAGAAATAGAGATCTTGTTGTTTTGGGTTTTGTTTTAATTAAAAGTGGAAATGCTTCTCTTGGTGCTGTGTTTTGCAACAGCATAATCTTGCAAACCTAATTTTGGAGAGTGCCTCTGGACCGATACCATCCCTATGCAATCCCTTCCCATAGGTACAAACTTATCTTTGAATTTTTGGGCTCATACTAGTAGTCCTCAGTCAAGCACAAGCACAGTTCTTCAATGCGGCTGCACTGATGTATCTGTGAGTAGAACTGGGCTCTTGCACTTTTCATGGATGTCCAAGTCCTTTGAGAGCTTTGTAAAGAGATAGCAGAGTAGGCTGCCAGAAAACAAAGAGTTTTCATTAAATGATAACATCTTTCCAAACTAAAAACAGAAATTGTATTACTTATGGGAAGGTTCTAGTCCTCTCAGACCACAAGTATCACAGTTAAGATTAGTGCTGCCCAACCATCTGCTAGTATAACTTTTGGAAATAGTTTAAGAGCCTTTGCCTTCTGTTAGCAATCTAGAACTCAGGCTGGTAAATTCTCATCCACAGGTCATTTCAGTGAAATGCATAACACTTCATGCATTTGTACAGATTGCAAAAGTGGGTTTTATTCTGCAGGCTCAGATCTTACACTTGCAAGAACAGAATGGCTTCCTTACCAGAAATTCAAGCTGAACTCTGCCCTCAGTCAGTTTAAAGTGTCTCTTTTCTCTTTCCCTACATCTCAGTGCTCCTGAGTGAAAGAGAGAGTCTGGTTATGCCCAGGCAAAGTGCAGACAGATGTTTTGACATTTCCCTTCAGAGAGCTTCTGTGATACAATGCTGCTCTGATTTACAGGCAGTGCTGCTGCTGCAGTCCCTACCCACCTCTCAGTCATCCTCCTCTGCCAGTAAAAACCTGCTGTTGCCTTTTACTGCTACATCTACTCCAGTTCTTCACCAGGCATGTATCACACCAGGCTCCTCATGCCAAGAGCTTCCTGTACCACTTTCTGCCTTCCAACTTTATAGACCTTATCTCCTGCTATCTATCTGTTCAGTTCAGCTCTGCAATCTCTGCTGTTCCAGTTCTCCCAAACCTTTGCAGCTGTCAGCACTACTGTCTTCTTTGGCCAATAGCATCCTTAGAAAGTGTTCAGAGAAGAGCCATCAGGCAATAAGGATTGAAAAAACACAGAAGAATCTAGTATCATACTGAAATATCACAGAGAAATTAAGAGATTACTTGATGGCAATTCACAAGTACTTCCATAGCAAGAAAATGTGATGCTCTGCTCTCCAGATGACATCATAACAGGACCAAGAACCTAGCAACTGAGAAACTAAGAGGCAACATAATCGTAAGGGCTGCCGCATTTTAAACACAACCAAAAATTGCAGGATGTTCTCTACCTTCAGAAATATTTCAATTGAAATTGGATGCTTGTTTAAAATAGTTGACCAGCTCGAACGTGAATCAGCTCAGGAAAGTTCTGTGCCTTCAGGGAAAACATAAAATGACTGAAAGCACCTTTCAGGAGTTACCATCCGTCACTGTGGTAGGAGGGACTATGTGGGAAAGAATCCCAGGAATCAAAAGTAAAATGTAAACTAAAGGGTGAAATGCTAAAAACCCACTTCACATGTGCTCTCTCACTAGTCAATGTTCTTCACTTGAGTAAAGACCAAGTGACCATAAAAAAGACTCCTTCCCTAAAGTACATCATCTGCAAATCTGCCAATGAGTTTTCAATGAAAAATTAAATTTAGGTTTGTCAGCCTTGATACACTTTGTCTTTATGAAACTAGGAATGAAATATAACATTGGGAGTAATCTTAGCCAGTTGTCTTAACCAATTTAGCATTTTGGATGCCTTAGCTTATGAACTTTATAGAGAGATTCTTGGCAAAGAAAGATGGCATTGTAACTTCAGCCTTCTTAAAATTAACTCACACCAGCTATTCTCAGTAGTACCATCATTATCTGCGAAACTGTGCTCAAATGAAGAATCAATAAATAAATATGAAGAAGAAATTTAGGGAAAAAACGAAGTGCTATTAGCATTCCAGGAGTATAATAAACTCATAATTCTCCGAGGCAAAGCAGTGAAGCCTGGATTTGCAAAGCAACCACAGACAAGGAGGTGCGCAAAGCTCATTCCAAATATAAGTTGGTTTAATATTTCAAAGACCCATTAGAGGGAAAACATAGCATTATCAATATCATGGTTTGTATTCCTGATGTACAGTCCTAGGCAAATACAGAAGGTATCTAGTAAACTACTCTCTCGGGAACAATTTCTGTTGGTTAAGGGGGGAAAATGTTAAATTTTAAATATGTTAATCACTTGCTTTTGTTTTAATTCAATCTATATAGATGCATATCCATGTGTGCATATAAAAATACAAAATACAGGAATGATCCCTAGTTCGTCTTCAAAATGTTGGGATCAATTGTGCACATGTGATCAGGGTACTTTTTTTCTCAAACTGTAGTCACACTAGCTTGAACTGAACTGCTTAGGTGAGTAAAGGATTTGCACAATCAAGTGACCTACTGGCAATGTTTAGCAAGGAGATAAATACACAGTCTTGGAAGGCACAAGTCTAGGGCTCTGATGCAGGAAAGCAATGAGATGAAATATTTAATTCATAGGATTTAACTACATATTTAAAATTAAGTATGTGAATAAGTGTTTTCAGGGGTTGTAACCTTGCCTCTGTCAGTAATGCACTCTGTGACCTTGAGCAAGTCACGTAAGACCAGACTTTTCACAGACCTCAAAGTCTAATTCGTACTGATTTCAGTCGCTGGCAATCCTACTTGGCACCTATCTGCATCATTATGTTTCATGATATCTTTAACAGATGAGCACAAAATTCTCCAGGCCAAAGTCCTTTTATGCCTCAGTTTCTCTCCCTGATGATTGTGTCTTCTGACTGCTGAGCATGGTTGTCAAAATGGAAATAAGGGTAAGTTGTACTATTATTTCACTTGATTATCCTCACAAAGGAGGAACGTGGAATTCTTCATAATTTGTATTATGTGTTACTTGACATCATCCTTCATCAGTTTTGGAACAGCGCATAGTTACAGTGCATAGTCCTCTTTTGCTCATGTTGAATAAAGTATGAATCTTTATCTTACCACAAGCCACTAATGACATTCTTTCCCTTGTTGTCTTTTATTTTAAGTAGGTGGTTACTAGCTGCAATTACAACTAAAAGCTAAGCTGTCTTAGACTGGAGGAGCACCATGGACACGGGCAAAATCTGAGTCTCAGCTTTGTATTTTTAATGAAAATGCCCTTCATATGTGGAACAGACCCCAGAAAAGGTCAGAGAGTGAAATATTAAGTGATTTATAAATATAGACTGATTGCCCTGTCCAAACCATGTGTTTGAAAATCTCCTTCTGGCAGACAATCATCTTCAATCAGGAAGAGAGAGCAGAGAAAGGAACATGAGGCAGGGCAGGGGGATCTGTAATCACTCTAACAAACTTTGGAGACCTAGCCAATTTTTCCTTCCCTGCATTATATATACAGGCTCCAAAAAGCATCTCTTTCTACGTTCTTGAATTTACTATATTATCCTGTCAAACTGAGTTATCCAGAGTGAACTTCCTACCCTTTCCTTTCTTGTCTTCTTAATTTATTTTCCTCTAATCTTTGATCTATTGTAAATCAGCATCATAGGAGATAAATAAGCAACCTTTAGCTGAAACAGCAGGCTAAACCACCTCCACGTGGCCAGGCAACACAGCAAAGCAATTAAACCTGCCCAACAGGCCATCTGTAGTCAGCATCCTCTTCCCTTAAGAGGCTGGCCCCAAAGTGTTACCAGATTTAGTTCCTAATCATACCTCTGAGTTGTGTAGATGGTCCCAGCACCCACTCAAAACCTCTTTGAAGTTACTATGAATCTACACAGCAAGGTAAGCTCGTTGGCCCTGATTCTGTTGCAAAAATGAGAATGTGGCCAAGGCCTCATCAGAGTTTGTTTCCTGCCCCTCAAGAAGACAGGCAGGATCTTCTCCTTTCTCATATATCTAGTCATAACTGCCACAGCCATATTTTGGAAACACCAATTTCATCTCTGAGTCGGGACACTTTCATACCTGATAAGAAATTTTCATTCTGTTATCCTTTCAAATAAAGTTAAAGCTATTTTTTCACTTTTACTCTACATCAGTAACCTGCACAAGGTTTGCACTTGAAATGAAAAATACTACTTTTAAAATGACAAACACTGAACACAGGACATTCGTTACCACTAAAAAAAGCCCTCTCTGTCTATGGAGGAGCATAATTCATTCACTGATACACGCACCCACATTTTCTCCAGGGAGTTTCACAAATTCACATGCACTCCCAGCACTAAATTTTGCATTTCAATCTAGGCATTAGCTATAAAGATGTGTAAAATCTTATGTAGTCAGACAGAAGCTGTTCTCTATTGGCTACATAATAAGCATCTTAGGTGGCTCCAGGGTATAAAATTGTTCCAAAAGGGGTGTGGAAAAAATTACACTGCATAAATTGATTCCAGATCCACCTGTTCCAGGTGCCAGCAAATATATTTTGTTAAAGCCATCTGCTTGTCTTAAAAGCTAACAGTTTTTGAAGACTATGGCACAAGCAATCTGCAAAATATACAAACTTCAGAAGCCACAAACCCTTAAACTGCAGATGGCTTATAGATCATCTATGTAGGACTTAGTCTGGCTGTTCTGCAGGACTGCAGACAGCATCTCTGCTTAACATCTGAGCATATCCAGCAACAGGGCATGTCCTCCATAGCACGGAGGGTTCAAGGCTACTGGAGGATCCATTTGGCACCACTAGATCCTCACATGCTATTCCCAATTACGGAGGCTGCTTCTTGGGTTTGAAGTTATGATTAAGCTTTTGAGTGCAGCACAATATTTGGCAGAGAAAACTAATGACTATGGTTCTTCTCTGCAGGTTGCTACATCCCAGCTGGTCACGTGTTGCTGCACAATGGATAAAGTCAAACCTTTGAAACTAGCACTCTGCAATTTATTTGGTTTCCAGCAACAGCCTAATAGGGAGTACATTATATATTGAGACTAGCAAGCCCATAAGCATTTCGCCTGCTCAACAAAGCAGGTGACCCACAGAGGTCAGACACTGCTACGGTTTGTGTTTATCAGGGTCTGATCATGTAGGGTGCTGTTTCCTGGAGACGCATTAACAAGAATGAAGAACGTGTAGCACCTTGTAAGATCAAGCTCCTTCACAGCAGCTTCTGGGAAGAAAATGTCCTGTGCTTTCTCCACAAATGACCCCTTAGTGAAAAACAATGAAATTACACAGATGATCTATAAACTCCCAAGGTGTTCAGAATTGATTTGGGGATTAAGACTAGTAATCAGCGTGTTTACTTATGATCTCATTTAAATCTCACTAAAAAGTAAATAAAGACACACCAGTCCTTAACCAGCACAGTGCTTTGCTATCTGCTTAATTATAAGCACATGAATAGCCTTGTCACCAATTCAGAGTCATACTCTGTAACTTGGTAACATCCTTCACATGCAAATTACCTCCCAGACTTATTACATTCCAAAACAAAACAGACCAGTTTGGTTCGTAAATACATATTTGATAACAGTAATACTTCTGGAGTATCACTACTCATATGCTCATCATCAGAAAATCACTTTGACAGGTTTTGTGTGGACCTTAAAAATTTGTGCTTTATATGAATGTTGAAGGAAAGGCAACTTTGGGAGTCGCGACGCTGTAGTCAAGGAGACCTTGCATACTGAAAGTCACAGTTGTGCTGTCAGAGCTCTGCTGTACTTCGCTCACATGGTTTGAGCCTGGGGTAAGGAATAACTGCTGCCATGGAGTATTTTTTTGGACAACGATGAGAACAGAGGTGAAATAAATACTGAGGCTAACTGTGCTTAAAGAATAAACTCCAGAAATCAAGGCACTGTCCACACAAGTTGCAGACGCAAAAACCTGTCGAAGTCTTGTATCTCATATTCAGACAGCTCCCACTGAAAATAATGAAAATTGCCACCATGGACAGAGATGGGATGAGTCCTGGTACTGGGCATGCTGGAGGAGTCAGCAGCCCACAGTGTAAAAGGAAGACAAACAACCCCTACAATAAAATGAGCTCACATACTCCCTTCAGTAAGTTGCTTTTTTCCCCCTTAAAAAACAAAAAAAAGCAACAGAACAATAACAAAGAACTGTTGACTTGATCCTCAAAGTCAACAACACTCATATTCAGACACTGACCATTTCAAGGCACAGCAGGGATAGCGCTGTAATACTCCATGGTTTGTCTCCTGGACTAAATCACAAGGATTCAACCTAAAATAGTGGCAGTTCACCTTCACAGTATTCAGTCTGTAAAAGCTAAGTCCATCACTTAAGACTGACTTTGAAATCTCAGCATGACTTGATACTATGTATCTGCTGCTCACAACACCAATGAATTTCATCGCTAGATGACCGTTCTGAATTGTGTCCACCACTATCTGCAGGCGATTTCTCACTTTCGCACCAGAAATGATCTGGTTGGGCATGATCTGAAGTGAGGCAAATCCAGTTGCAGACTTCACACTGGACTGCACCTAAACTCTGGATCTTGGCACTGCCCCGGCAGTGGAACATCTTCACATTACTATGACAGATTCCTTATTCCTCACCACTTCCCCTCTCTCTTGGGGCCACTCTGCACTTGCCGCTGTAGCTCTTGCCATGAAGGCAGTGAGCAACACTTAGGAGACCTGAAGAAGCTGGAATCCAGTGCATGGCTTTCCAATGGCAGACCCTCGGTAAAATTACCCGTGGCTCTCAGTAAAAAATGAACTAAGAAAAGCTCATCTAATGTTTCCAGGCATATAGATAAATAAAAGGTGAAAAGGCTTTTAAATGCATTCTAAAACCAGTATTTTATAAGACGGATCAATATATTTCTCTAGGCTGGAAACAAATGAGTTCTCAAAGAAAGTTAAATTTAGAGAAGAAAATGTTTGGTTTTCTTACTACAGAAAACAGTGATGACAATTCCTTGGAGAGCATTTATATGAACAGCAATCCAAAGCTAGGGCTTCATCATGCTCTCCCTAAAATCAGTGGAGTAAAGACAGGTTAAGGTTACTGCGGTCAGCCTACTTAATGTGAACAGAAGTAGCTTTGCAATCATACAGCATTGCCCTTAATTTCCAAGTTTTCACTGGTCAAACCAGCATATGGTAGTGATGCAATTCTGAAGTAAAACAACAACAGCTTTGATCCTGAATCTTTTACACAGCCAATTAACCTCCCTGATGTCTTGACAAGGAATCACCTGAATAAGGGCTACCGGATAACACCCTAAATTCCCAGATCCCAGTAGATACAGCACATATCAATACTGAAGGCAGAAAGGCAGCCGTGCAGCGGATTGCTTTGTGGTATTGTTTGATACTGCCCCCTTTTGCCAAACAGCAAGTCAACAGCCTAGACTTCACGCAGAAACTTTTCATGTCACGTATTTGTTTTCAGGAAAACATATTCACGCAGATGGTCTTATTTAACCCTACCATGACTGCTCACATGATTATTAATCCTGACTAAAATAGAAATCCATGTTCAAGCCATGTTTAATATCACCGAGTGAGACTGCTCTCCGGGAACATTTCCTCTAACAAGGACCCATCACGTCTCAGCCCAAGTCAAGCAGGACTTTTACAACTGACCACAAGGTAAGAAGCAAAGACTATAAAGTCTGGGTGTATGTTCCTCCAAGTCAGCTGTCTGCCTGGAGAATAAAGGGCAATCATGCTGGACGACCAAAGCCATTTTGTTTGGGCACTTGTTTCATCTTAGTGCAAATCCCATGGCACGACTTGTACTGAGTTCTATCAGGCTACACACATTCCAACTGAACCCATCCCCATGCCATCTTTTCAAGTCTGTATGAACTGATCGGGGCCACCTTGTTAAAAGTCATTCCCCACAGACCCTCATCCCATACATCTCTCTGTTCAAGCCTTTTGTCTTCTGGGGTTGTGCTTTTTCACTCACTGGAGTCTGCACATTTTCTCTTCCCTGGTTGCCCCAGCTCTTTGCAGGAAGGGAGGGAGGTCATGGAGGGCAGCCACTGCCAATTCCATCAGCCTAACGGGCTGGGGGGAGGAACAAAGCAAATATATATTCTGAATGGTGGGATCTCTCTCCCCCCATGACTTCAGGATTAACATGTCCCTGACAGGGGAGGACAAAACTTAATCTCTCTGAAGAAAGAAAGAAGGATAGAGAGAAAAAAAGAAGAAATTGCCTCCACTTCACTGAAAACGCAAGAGGCATAACATAAAATGCAGAGATACCCTACTACAGCCTGCCTAGTGCAGAGTCTACTTATCACCCAATCCAATCTGAACAGAAAAGTTTTAGTCCAAAAGGGAGAAAAAAGGAAAACAGATATGGATGATTCAAGTGGCTGTTTAAAAATGAAATCTCTATTAAAAAATCTGATTAAATATCAGCGGGATTTTTCTTTTTCCCATTGCCACCTTCTCTGCAGTTTATGACCAGTTTTCTCCCTTGGGTGCTTACAACAAATCACACATATAATCAAGAGAGCACTTTTCTCTATGAGTAGCTTGTTCCAGCTACTCTCACTCCTCCTCCTTGCCTTCACTCACACGGGATCTCTGCTGATATCAAACAGCAGTAAGAATCAAAGCCCATTATAACTTTAGCTTAGTTGGTTTCTATTTTGTTCGCAGTGCAGTCGGCTTGGGGTCTCAGCCTACCACTGAACCCATCCAGAGGCAAAGAGAGGTAACCTCTTGCCGCTCAGACTATAATTTAGGAAAAGAAGTATTTTCTGTAATGAGAAGGAACACTTGCACAACAAAAAAATGAAACTTTACTATGATCCCGAACTGATATATTCATACATAAATAGTTCAAGGAAAAAAAAAAAGAAAAACAATTTAAAACCCAACCAAAAATAAAAACAAACAAACAAACAAAACCCCAGGACCTGGCATCTACCATGTTTGGAGACCTTTTTTAAGGACAGGAAATTATCTAAGAGTCTAAACTGAGCCAACAGAATACAGTAAACCTTTAGGACATAGATACTCCTCTATACTTATGCTCCACCTAAAAGCCCATGAACAGACAGGTTCAGTACCGACTTGGCAAGCACACCTTTTGTTTGTTTCCTCTCAGGCGTAACAGTAAGCGTGCTCCTGGGCAGCACCGGGGAGCAGATGGTAGTGTTGGAAAATACAGATCTCCAACTTTTGGTGTGGGTGTTGGAGCTGGATCGACAAAGGTTGTTTCTGGGAATCCTCCCCCCAGCCCCCCGCCCCATAAGTTTCTAACAATACACGGAGCTAAGGAGCCGCACAAGACTCTCTGCCTCCCTCTCCCCTTCGCTTTTGATCTCCATCAGGACGTGAGCTGAAATTTAATGGGCCACCCCTACCACAAAGACAAATTACCATCTGAAAAAAAAATCATTAATATCCCTCCGTCTAGGCTATCCGGCTTCCCACCACTGCACCCCCTTCCCTCACGCCACGGCCCCGCTCAGCGGGTTTAGAGAGAGCTGGGAAGCTGGGAGGGAGAAAAAGAGGAAAGCAACCACCTCCACTGCCACCTCCTACCTAACGTCCTCTCCAGCGCTGCCGGACTGCAAAAACAGCGACAAGAAAAGCCCCTTTCGCTCCACAGCCCGCGGGGGGCAGGAGGAAGGCGCACCGGGCGCTGTTCACACACACACCCCCACGGCTCGCAGGGTGCCCCCGGCCCCTCCATCACCCCGCGGCGCTGCCCCGCGCCGGCCGCCGCAAGGCTGCGCCGGGGGCGGCGGAACCGCGCAGTAGCCCGGGGCTCCCCACCTCCCCGGGATCCCCATCCCAGCGCCGCCCGCTCGTCCCGGCCCCCCGCCAAGTTGGGAAGTTTGCGCGCCCCCTCCCCGC
>VFFE01007717.1:469525-498982 GCA_008921705.1 Burhinus oedicnemus
CGGCCCGCCACCGCGTTGCGCTTACGGGGTAGCCGCCGGGTTCCTGGTGCGGGGCTCACCGGCACATCGCGCTCCGGCTGCCGCAGTAGCGGGGGCAGCCGCGGCGCGGCTCGGCTCGGCGGGGCTGGGCTCGTCGCGGGGCGAGCAGGGGAGCGGAGCGGCGGCTCTCCCCAGCCCGGCGCTCAGGGAGCGCCGCCTCGGGCCATGCGAGCGGCTGCGGGCAGCGTCCCCGCGGCGCGGCCGGAGTTGGGACCGAAGTCCTCCCCTGCGCTCCGCTGTCTCTTCCAGGCGGCTCCTATCAGCACGGCTTCAACTCTTTCCATCGGAGACCGGGGGGAGGAGGGGGAGGAGGCGGAGGAGGAGGAGGTAGGGAAGGAGGAGGGAGCTAGGGGCTGGCAGCCCCAACTCGCACTGATGTCAACTAATATTCAAAGTTCAACAGGGCAATTTCTTCGGAGGCGAATCGCCCTCGCCGCCCTTCCCGCTGCTCGCAGCCGGCCGCCCCAGGCCGGCGGGGGGTCCCGCGAAGCACGGTGGCGTGGCGCTCCGCGGCCAGGCCCCCCCGCGGAGGGGGGCCGGTGGGGCTGGCCCGAGGGGGGGTCGGGAATAGGGGGATGCACACTTTTCGGGCGGGCAGGTTCAAGCGCCGCCGGCGTGGAGAGGGCTGAGGGTGGAGGAGAGGCACCAGCCGAGAGCGAGGATAAGAGCCAGCGGCGGAGCGATGTTTGTATTTAAATCCAACCCCTTCCCTCCGTGCTGGAAAGGGCAGGGCCGGCACCGTTGCTGTGGCTGGGGATGGGAGCGGGGCGCAGGAGAGCCGCCGGGCTGGGGCTTGGAGTCACGCCGCGGGCCCTCTGGCCGGGCTCCGGGCTGCAGGGCTGCCGTGCAGACCCGGCGGCAGCGGCCGGCTGGAGACGCCGCCCGGCAGGGCTTGCAGCGAGCTCTGGGCGGAGCGCGGTCCCCCTGCCCGCGGCTGCTCCCCTCACCCGGGGCCCGGGCTGAGGCTGCGTCTCCCCGTCGCGATGTCCCCCTGCTCGCCGGGGACGAACGGGGTCGAAATGAACCTGGGGAGGGAAGCGTCAAAGTTTTCTCAAGCCGAAGAGCAGACGGCGGCGGAAAATCCGCGGAGAGGCGCGTACGCGGCGCGGAGCGCAAGAGAGAAGCAGCGCCGCTGTGCGCTGCCCGGCGGCAGCGCCGCCCGCTCCGCGCCTGCGGTCCTCCGAGCCGCGGGGCCGGTGTGCAGCGCCCGCAGCCCCCCGGCGCCGCTGGCCGGGGGCCGCCCGCGGGGAGTCGTTGGGGGGGGGGCTGCATCAAACGTGTTTTTCAAGTGGCTGATGTGCCGCGGTGTCCCCGCGGTGATGCACAGTGCCGGCACACCGTTAGCGGCAACCGCATACAGATATAGGATGATCTCTGCTGATGGACACGCAGCCTGGCAGTAAAGGGATAAAAATACATCTGGACTGGTTTAGTGACATTTAAAATTCGCAAGATAAGAGCCTCAGTTGTTTATCAGCTGAATCCCCAGATAGAATGGCCTGCACTGATGCCGTTGCATATGTATGTGTACGTATATAATGAGACTGGGATTTTTTTCTTCTGTAAACCGATCCAGTCATTCATGTTGACGGTATGTTATAGCTATATAAAAACAGTGTAATTGTATGATGGCTCATCAGTGCTATGACAGCCAATTGTGGTGGCAGTGGGTGTCCTCCCAATTCACATCTCAGAGAAGTAACAGCATAAACCCACTGCAATGATCATTATACAATACGTAATTATTTGCCTGTTCTTAATTTCTCAGTTCTTCCTTAATCAAGTAACTATATCACTACATCTGTTCATGCAGTAACACATTTTTGGATACAGCTTGTATGAAACAGTCAGTACATTATTTATATGTATAGCATTTTTGATCTGATTTCCATTTTAAAACTCTCACTGGAAAGTTGAGGACAGGTAATGGGTACGAAATAATTGCAATGAGAATATGTATTCTGCTCAAAACTCGGACTCTGGGATAAGCCTCTAGTCAGGCATAGCCTGGAAGCTGCTGAGCAGACTGCACAGTGGCATCGCACCTGCCCCTCTTTTTCTGTCCCATCTCTTCTGAACACCAACAGAAAAAAACTCTAGCTGATTTGTTGTGATAGCATCTTCTCAGGGTACTGTCTTAATTTACATGTGAATAGTAAATAACTGTCAAGCTCCTCCATTTCCCTAATATGCAGCATGATATCTTTCAATTTAGTAAATTAAATTTTAAATAATGATGTATAGCAGCCTGGGTGTTCGGAGCAGAACACAGCACAGGGCTGTAACTCTGTGCTGGGGCACTATTGGCTTTCTTTTTCAGTTTTACTGTAGAGCGGGTGGTTTGGTTTTCTAAGCCTCAGGGATAAAACACCTCACCAAATGCCACAACTGCGCATATAATTTCCAGAAGACTCAGCTCAACCCTTCTTCCTCCTAAGACTTGCAGATTAGACACTGAACATAGTAGCATGAGACTATATAAACTAAGGGTTTTTTCCCAATATCTGTCAACATTTAAAGATCTAATGGATAATACTTTTTTATTAAAGAAAAGACTGAATGTTTGCCCTAAAATCTTCTTCCAGCATTTTCCTGCTAGTGTTGTGCTGTTTTCCCCTCGAAGCTGGCAATACTTCTGTTGGTCATGTGTGTATGCATTGCTCAGAGACTCACAAATAAAGGTGCCTATAAACTGAAGTTCTGTAGTGTTTCCTTGGACACTCAGGTCCTGACATCTTAATGCCATTACACAGCATGACGTCTCCAAAATCACCGGCCAGACAGGGAAACTACTCAAATCCTTTTAGTAAAGCGCTTGTGACGCAAAGTAGTACAGTACAGATTCTTTGAAAAAGAGAGAAGTGTCATGGGAGAAGTCAGGGTATTGCATGTGAAGTGATCTATATCAAACAATTTGCTTTCAGTCTCCAAATCCTAAGCCTCGCTAGGGAGAGGATGTACCAGGCTCCTGTTCTGAGTTTGGCAGAGACCGAGGTCTTGGCAAGACTCACCACAGGCGCTTGCAGAGGTGTTGAACTGCACCTCTGTCCAGAGCCACCTCTGCTGGAGGAACCCCGTTTACTCTGCTTTTCTCCCGGCTTGTCCCCCCAGTCCCGCATGAGGGAGAGACGCGGTCATTCCCTGGGGGTCGTTTCTAGCCAGCGCAAAGTGCAGTTTCACCAAAAAAAAAAGAGATGTTTGGCGGAGCCCCGTCATCCCGGCTGCGCCCTCCCCGCCGCTCGGGCCGGCTTTTACCACTAGGTGCTGCTAGTGCCTCCCGATGCGCCCGGGCGCGGCGGCCAGCGCGGCCGCAGGCACGGAGCCGCCCTCCCCGCGGGGCGACCGGGGGCTGAGGGGAGCACCCCCTTAGCCTGGGGGGGAACCGATCCACGAGGGGGGCCTGCATACGCTGCGTGGGTTTGTGTAGCACACGTGTGAGCTGGCTGCGTGGCCAGCCGGCGGCTTGGGCAGCAGGAGGTCTGGCACCGCGTCCCCGGGGGCTGGCCGGAGGAGTGTAGGCTGTAGGGGGTAGGGGTAAACCCCATTGCTTGGAGAGCACTGCCTGCGCAAGAGGGAGTGCCGCTGCCTGCAGAGAACAGGGGCCACCTTTGCTGCTTTGAAACCCAGCGGTGCAGAGCACTGAGAGGGACGGGGGAGAGTTAAACAGAGAAGGCATACAAGCTGCAGGGAGGAGGAACAAAACTCAGAAGGATGGGAGGACTTTGAGCTATAGGGCAGAAGAAGGCAGGATAACAGGTACTGCTGGGCGCCGGTGGGGACAAGGACCTGCAAGTGTAGAACAGAGCGCTGTGGGGTAAGAAGAAATCAGACCTAGGCTTTCTGTGTGTCAGGTCATCCAAAGACAGTGCCCCGAATCACAGCTAGCATCGCATTTTGCAGCCTGACCGGAGTAGGCTGTGTTAGTCTGCATTTGCACACAGAAAATCAATCTGTTTATGACTGAACTGGCTGCGCAGACCTGCTTGAACTCGAGCTGTTCTGGGCATTCAGATAAGCTTTACTGGTAGATGTTTTAGGGGGAGATCTGGAGGAAAATCTTGACTCTGGCCTCATTGTCTGGAGGCTAGGCATCTACATTCACCCACGCTTGATCTCTGGACCACGATTCCACAGTAGTAGCAGTCTCATTAGAAAAGTAATTTTGCTGTAGATGGCCAGACCATTTCACACAGACTGAGGGAAGGGGAAAGTGCATATGTCAGTGGCAAAAATTTTAAATTATGCTTAAATTTTGAGCTGGGCACATATGTCCAGCCAGTCACTTCAGTAGCTGACGGCAAGGTTTTATTTCCCTGTAGCACTGCAAGGGGAGAAACAGGGTTGCCATGAGGAAAACCATCAAAATACACACAGCAAAATGTTCTTTACAACTTTATGCTGATGTAAGCGACTGACCCACGTGGAGCCCAAACTGCCCTTCTAGATGATGCAGTGTTTTCTCAAAAGCTGAAAAAATGCATTTCTAAATACAGTATCAGCAAATACTCAAAAGCAATGGCATGCAGCAATAGTGATAGTAAGCATTATTCTGAATACTGAGATCTAGATCTGAAGCCAAATGACCATTAGCCATAAAATATTTAGGTACATGGCTTTTTTCTTGAATTTAAAATAGGTTGCTAAATAGTCACAGTTGTGGTTTCAAGGCTCAGTCTGGTGGCGACAGTAACATTTTAATTTATACTAAAGACAAGGCAAAGTTAAATCCATGACACGAACTAAGAGTCAGATGACCTGAAAGCATAAGAATACAAATGAGCTGCCTGGAGAGAAGAGGCTGTGATGGAACAAATAGAATAATACAGAGGAATGACTTGACACTATCACCAGAGTGACTGTATTTCACTCCTTTGGAAAGAAATGAAATGAGCTTAAATTGGGACAACTGCTTTATTTTCAGAGAATTACATCTGAAGCCTCTGCTGCCTACAGACAAGTGATATACAATTGTTATTCCCCCTGAAGCCAGGTACTATTAATTGCCGATTTTCATATGTCACTCGACATGACAAAGTCAGCAAATGTCATCGTACTTAATAGAGGCAGGCCTGAGTATTCCTACTGAGTCTCACAGAAGTAGAAAGTTCCCTGTTTGCAGACAAAGACTCATGAAACATAAAAGTTGAGTTAACTACATGATACGCCAGGAAGAAGGGAATGTTAACCTGAGACACCCATCATTGCCCAGTGAGCATCCACGGTGCAGTAAGATATACAGCACCTAGCAGTCACCTGTTTGTTGGCAAATAAAAGGAGCAGTGAAAAATTAGTTTTTAACACCACCATTAGGAGGTTTGATACTACATCAGAAATGGCTTTCCTCCCTTCTCTAACTCAAGTTCTCAGCCTAGAGGCTGTGTTTATTGGGAATTACTTCTGCCTGGAAGACTGGAAGTGTAAAACCTAGCACTGAACACCTTTATGGTGCTCCTAGATATATATTATCCGAGGGACTGAAAACTGCCTTGGCAAATATAAGTGGGATTTTTTCCTGGGGAGTATAGGTACCTTTACCATTAGACTTAAGCTTTAGTTTAAGGACATGTTTGGCACATCAGATGTCTCACAGAACGCTCTGTACAAGAACCAGATTTGAGTGGAAAGTGAATTCAGGACTGTTGACAGCTTATCTACTGACTTCATACCCAGTCATACGCAATTCAGCTGAAAGATGAGCTCAACACTGCAAGTTCCCATTACAACCTTTGCAGTATCTTGCTCTGTTCTAATTTTCCTTTAAACAGCCACATTAAAAAGCTTTACAGGGACTCACTTATATGACAAACTGTTACGTCCAGCGAGCTGTGCTCTACTTAAAAGTCTGGGTCTAAATGTGAGCAGGTTTTGAAAACAGCAGCATTCCTTCCTCCACCCACTTATGTGATGACCAATGTCTTGACAATGCAGCTTGCAGTGTCTGGTTTGGAAAATGCAATTCTCAGTGTAGCGGGAATGTGAACATGCTGGTAAAACTGAGTATCTATTCAGCAGATTGTAATTCTCCTGTAGTATTTGGAACTCATGACCTGGAAAGCCGTTCTGAGGACTTCATAGCACTCAGTTAATACAGTGTGCTTCCATATTTGCATGTTTTTAATGAACTTAACTAGAAACCATACTGCACCTACTCAGTGTGTGATATTCAGATGCTTATAATTCAAATCAAAACCAATTGACTTTCAGATCTCACACATTTTGGCTGCAGGGCTGTTTAAACTAAAAGGTCAGGAGAAAAAAAATATTTGTTTAAATGAAACTTTTTTAGTCTTCTCAATCAAAATATGAACTGCTTTTAAAAGCATAATTTCATGTCTAGGCAAAAGCCAATTAGTTTAAATTTTAACCCTCCATTTTGCAGATTTTCAGACAGGTATTAAAAATAACGGCTTAAAAAAGAAAGTGTATCATAGCCTCACCCATGATGGTTGTGGCCAAGTCACCAAGTCTTTCCCCTGTTAAGAAACAGGCCCATTGGAACAGATGCAGGCAGATCCATAATCTTTGGGAAAATGTGGTTTCAAATTCCTAGGCTGGGTAGCTACAATTTCACAGGTTGAGACATTTCTCAACAACAAACCTGATAACCCTAAACCCAACAGCTCTGCCTGCTACTTTAAGGGAATGTAGCTTAGATCTGCACTTTGTAGCTATGTTCCCTCTTGAACTGCAATGTACCCCTTTGTGACCTGGCAGTGCAATGGAAGGTGCTGCATTACAAGACCTCCTTGTGAAGTATGAAGAGCTGGAAGTCTTCCACAGAGAGATCTCTCTGCCCTCTTCACTGCCTGATTCATTGATTCATCCTTCTCTCCCACACAAAAAGGGTGGTGGAAGCAGTTCTGTGATGAAAGGGAATCTTGGGCCTAGGCTGAGCTGTCCTAAGAAGAGCTAGTAACACGTGGAATATGAATATTCATTGTTATTTTACCATTGGTAAACCTAAATACCAGGAAGAGGTTTGGTGGGATGTTACTACAGTGTGTGGCCTGTTTTTGTTAAAGAAAAAATTGGAAGAGACAGACACCATTTTTCTTGCAGTACCTCAGCAAAGAGATTGTGGGATACTGCAAACGTTGCATTAATGGAAAGCTAAGAACACTGTTGCATTAGACTGTACACTGCACTGCTTCCTAATGGAGAGTGTCTGCTTCCCTTCGCCAGCACAGTCAGGGATGTCAATAAAGAAAAATGATTGCAGCAGAGTGGGCTAGTGCACTAAAAGAGAAGCTTTCTGCTTTGCATTTTCAGCAGTTAAAAACCCTATAACTTCTTCTCCAAAACATCACATCCTTCCTTCAGCTTGGTTATCACAACATATAGTGGTGGCATCTCAAATATAAGGCACAAGAGCAAAGCAAGTGAGAGCTTCATAGTGACTTCTGAAGGCACGCAGTGCAGCAGCACAGAGCAGGGGGGCTGGAGTGGGCAGGGTCAGGTGTTGAGTCAGGTATTGAGCCACACGTATTGAGCAGGGCACTGTTATAATTCTTCTACTCAGATTATTCTAACCACTTCCTATATATATATAAAATTATATATTACTGATTTTCTGTTTTCAATTTCTTTTCCACACAGTTGTCCATCAGAAATACCTTTACTAGATAAAAACATATTTAGATATGTATAATCAAAATACAATTACTATATGTATTTCTAATTAGCATAACATGTACTGTAAAGTGTATTGTATATTCAGCCTAGTCTATTGGCCAAAAATATTCTATGAATTCTGGTCAAAAATTATCACGAATTCTATTCCTGCCAGATAAGCTGAAAATTATCACTTTCTGACTAAGTCAATATGTTACGCTGTTTCTATGCCATATGGCCCTGGATGCTGAGACACAACACAACCTCATCAAGTGACACCCAAACTGGGGGAGTGATTGATACACTGGAGAGCAGTGTTTCCATTCAGAAGGACCTCAAAAAACTGGAGGAGCAGACTAGCAGAAACCTCATTAAGTTCAACAAAGGCAAATGTGAAGTTGTGCATTGGGGTCAGAAGTAGCCCATGCACCAGGTCTGACGTCTGAGTGAACAACCCTGAGCTGGAGTTTGGGGCCTGCAGAACAGCAGCTACTGACAACCTGGAGAGACTCCAGAGAAGGACTGCTAAGACAGTTAGGAGACCAGAGCACGTGATGTACAAGGAGAGGCTGGAGCAACTTGTTTGTTTAGCCTGGAGATGAGAAGGCCAAGAGGGGATATAATTGCAGTCTTCCACTACCTTAATCCGTTGGAGAAGACAGACACAGACTTTTCTCAGAGATGCACAGCAAAAGAACAAAAGGCAAGAGTTACAAGCTGCAACAAGGGAAATACTGATTGGAAGTATGGAAAAAAATAATCTCAGTGAGACTAGTGCATCACCGAGACAGGGGCCCAAAGAGGCTGTTCAATCTCCACCCTTGGAGATTTTCAAAACTTGGCAAGGCTTGGAGCAACCTGATCTGATTTTGAAGCTAGCCCTGCTTTGAGCAGAAGGTTGGACTACAGACCTCCAGATGTTCCTTCCAACCTAAATTTTTCTATGAATGAACCACGTAAAATCCAGTTCTATAAGATACTAAGTATCCCTTCCATCAGCCATAAAGTTGCTTAAAGCTTTATTGGGGTCAACAGAATTGGCTTATTGGAGCAGTGACCTATCTAAATCTCAGCTATGATTTCATTCAGTAGGGAATCGTGTTAAGTGTGATCATACAAGGCTTGATTTTCCTCTCCCTTCCTCCAAAAATGTGAGATTCAACAGTGATAGGGAAGGAAAAGACAGAAAAAATGAAACTGTTTTCCCCTGAACAATGAGTGGAACTGCTGCATTTCACGTAAATATCATCACTGATGTATGATACAATCATTTCTACAGTCAGCAGGCCAAACCTCACTAATATTCCTTCCTCGTCAAAACACGTAGGGTTACTCATACAAGTAAAGGTTTGCAGGCATGCAAATTAATTTGTACTAAGATGGTTAAAGTTCTAAATCATGTATTAAATTACTTCTATTGTACAAGTTTAACTTCATTTTCCAAGCTAGTCACATGCAACAGAGATGCAGTAATGTAGGTATTCGAACTGCAGGAGTGCTTAGCTGCCGGTGCCTTCTAAAACTAGATTTGTAAGTCAGATCATTGGAAAGATCAGTGGTTTGTGTCCTGGGTGTCATGAGAGCAGAGAGGTGGAATATTGGCAGAAGATTAGGTTTATTTTTGTATATGTGCTTGAAATATTTAGACAGACGAGGATAGAAATCAACTTGTAGGGTTATAAACACTGATCCAGCAAAGCAAAAAAGTCATGAGCAAGCCCATCTCAGGTGTTCAAGGAACATAAATATCGATTCATCCTTGAACAGTGGCCTAAAGTCCCATTAAAGTTCAAGGAATGACATTGATATTCAAGCATTTGCTTAAAGGTAGGCCTGTGCTTAAATGCACTGATGACCTGGGGCATTTTTACTTGTATACCCCTGTGTAACAAACAGGGAGCTACCACCAGGTTTGTTAATATTGCAGGCATTACTGCATCTCCTTGTTTCTACATAGAAGCATACTGCTGGCAGTTTTGATTTTGCCACAGAAGAAAATGAGCATTCCCATATGAATTGTCTGGCTGTGTTTGATTAAACCAGAGAAGTCAGCCTCCAGTTTCTGTAGGGTCAGATTGGGCTATAAACATTCTCATAAATAAATTTATTTAGACCTTTAGGAGGCTTGGGTTGAAATGTAACAACCTCTGAACAATCTGATTGGGACCAATATATAAGCAGCCAGACGGAGATACCAGTCAGTACCTTTCTCTCCCTCAGGAGCTTTATCCTTTACTGTTTATAGGTTTACCTGTTAATGCTCATCATGGTTATAGGCTCTGACTCAAGAGCTCCCATTAATCACCACCTAAGAACACTGCATCAGGTAAGCAAACATATCAGATGCTGAGCTGAAGCAGCAGTACGCACTTCAAACTGTCATTTGCTCCTGGCATAACATGGGAAAAGATTAGGCTCCCTAAGTACCAATAATTTTTCACTGCACGATTCAAAAGAAGCTTTGGAGATTGGTGCCACATTGCTACAAATGATGGCACTGAGGGTTCATGAAGTTCAATGATCAACACTGAAACACACATCCTCTACCTCACTGCATGTCTTGCATTATACCTGCTTGGAGTTACTCAAAGGTGTTCAGTTGATGAGCCTGAATAACAATGTTAGAAGTTGGATTCAGCTCCCAAAGTTTGGGACTGTTTGAAAGCTAGGTCTGAATGAATAATCATATTGTTTGATAGAGGTAGCTGTGAAGAGCAGCTGAAGGTCTTCAATTTATGAAAGTTCAGGTTCACTTTAATCCAGATTTTCATCTGTAATCCAGCCCTAATTCTTCCTCTGGATAGCAGGAGGAAGCCAGGCAAGATCTTTGCATAGGCATTCAAGCAATTAGCAGCTCAGTTTCCAGGCAGTCAGTGTTGCTGATTCAGCAAACACAGCAGTACTCAAACTATGATCTACTAAAACTGCTGCTGTCACAGTGGTAAAGCATCTGTCAGTCTCAGAGCTGTGATGTCTTGCTGCTGCTGGGAGCTCAGGTCAAGATTCATTTAAGATTTCCAAACACTTTATTTTTTTTAATTTTTTTTACCAGCTAAACTCCAAAATAAGCATACTTCTTTGATGTCTTTCTGTGTCAGGTGTCCCTGATGAAAATCCAGCTACGAGCAACCTTACAGCCAATGCTGAAAACAAGAGGGCAACAAACAAGTGAGAGGAGAGAACCATGAGAGAAGAGAACCAACATGCAGAGTGACCTGGAGAGAAAATTAAATGCCTGCACACAACAGAAAAAGAGTCCACAATAACAAGTGTAAGGTCCCATCACTTCTACCAAGAGAAGGCTGAATGATGGGGTGCAGCAAAGCAGATGCACACCCTCTGTTGAAGGAAGCCCAGTTTCACATTGTTTCCTAAAGTCACTCTAATTTTAGCATAGAATCATAGAATCATAGAATGGTTTAGGTTGGAAGGGACCTTAAAGATCATCCAGTTCCAACCCCCCTGCCATGGGCAGGGACACCTCCCACTAGACTTGGTTGCTCAAAGCCCCATCCAACCTGGCCTTCAACACTTCCAGGGATGGGGCCTCCACAACTTCCCTCGGTAACCTGTTCCCGTGCCTCACCACCCTCAGAGTGAAAAATTTCTTCCTGAGATCTAATCTAAATCTGCCCTCTTCCAGTTTGAAGCCATTACCCCTCGCCCTATCACTTACATGCCCTTGTAAAAAGTTCTGATTTCTTGTAGGCCCCTTTCAGATACTGGAAGGGGCTATAAGGTCTCCCTGGAGCCTTCTGTTCTCTAGGCTGAACAACCCCAGCTCTCTCAGCCTGTCTTCACAGGAGTGGTGCTCCAGCCCTCTGATCATCATTTTGCTCAACTAATTTTATGGTAGCTCCAATGCACGTTGGAAAAATAGTGAGAAAGGGACTGGGACACTGGAAGGAAAAACAGAATTCATGAAAGATCTGAAGCACAGATTGTGGCAATACAGTATTTGAAAATCACCAAGGTCACGCATTACTGGTTAGACTTGCTGTGTGGTTTCAGTAAGAGATAGTATTCTTTGCACACAATTGGATCATGCAGCAGCTGCTGGTTTGCAGCCCAGAAATGATTGCACTTCAGTGCTAGGCAAAGGAATCCCAATAGCTCCTGAAGTGCTTAGGCATTTTGCTAGGTAGAAAGGAGTTGAAAGTGTATAAGGAAATATGTTTCTAATTTATTACCTTTTACACAGATGTGTGTTTTATGGGAAAGGCATGATACAAATAATGCAACCTTCTCTTTAAGGGTCACCCAGGAATTCTTTATGGTCACAAATTGTAGTCTGCATACCTTGAAGAACCATATTTTGCTGCTCAAACTGGAAATGGCAGCAGGCCAGGTGGTACGAATGGCAGCTTTCTTTCCATGTTCACATACTGTAGCTTTTGCGTGGATGTTGTCTAAACTAATACGTGAGTTGCCACAGGATTCCATGCCCTGCTTGGAATCAGCACAGTTTGCTGTGCTGATACCCTGGCATATCCAGAGGTGATTTTTCACATGTCATCAGAAATGTTTTAACATCAGATTGGTTTTGTAAGTACAAGTGACTACCTAAGTGATGGAGGATTCCTGTCTCCTATGCATGCAAGAATAAAAGGGGAGGGCAGGGGAGAGGGAGAACAAAAGGCTATGTACCAGATAAAAGAGCAGGAAACATGAATTAATTTGTGGAAGCAATAACATTTTCATCAGTTATTCCTCTTTCCTGGAGGATGGAACCTCACTGATTGAAAGATGCTCAGGTCAGATATGCTTTCATTTGTCAGCAGCTAAGTTGGTGTAGGCCTTTTAAAATTTATAATCACATGCCCTTCACACAGATTGTTGTTTTTCATGGCTGCACTCAGCCTAGAGTATAAGAATTGTCATATGTTATCAACTTGGCAATCTGTTCAGATCAGTATCCTCTCTAATAGTAGCTTAAGAAGGCAGGGCCGTAATCTGATACATATACTTTTTTCTCTGCTTTAAATCTTAAATTAATCTCTTGAGAGACTCAATTCTTCCCTGGAGTACACACTTTGAAATCTCTCTGAAATCCGACATAAATTATGCCAAATCTGGGCAATCTTGCCATAACATAACTGACCAAACCCTCTTTGATCTCTCTAAGGTCTTGGCCTCAGTGGATTCCTGTGACAATATGTTCCATGGCTGAAGTACATGCTCAGTAAAAATGCTTATTTTTATCAGGTGCTTCCTTTTAAGGAATTCTCTGATATTTAATTTCATTTCTCGTCCAGTTACTGCAGTAGCATACCGCCAGGGCCCTGAGTGCACTTCTAGGCCTGAATGCCCTGAGCAGCCCCAGGGCCTCCCCGCACCTGCCCATGGCCCAAGATCCCCCTCCAGCCCAGTGCAGGGCCCTCGGTTCCTGCCCCAGCAATGCTGGTCTCCAGCTCCCCACAGCTCTACCCATGGGTCCCACTGAGCAGGGTCCCTGCCCCCAGGGAGGTACCCGATGCCTGGGGCTGGAGCTGCACCCCTCACGGCCCTGCTCCCTGGCAGGGGGGCCATGTCCTGCCACCTCCCAGAGTCGTTGTCACCCCCAGACCCCAGGGAGCTGCCAGCTCTTACGGCTCCCTAGCACCCATCCCTTGTGAATCAGCACCACAAAGTTTGCTTTTTCTTCCCCTCCCCAAATCTTTTTTATGAAATCCACACAGAAATCTCCTACGAATAACCGCCACCTCCCCCTCCGCCAGCTGGCAGCCCCCTCAGTGCTGACCGTTACCTTAAGAGGGACATTTCCAATAGCCATTCTGCCAAGCAGGGACAATCCCCTCAGGACCTCCCGACTCCAGGGCCTGTGTTCAGTGCTGTCCGCTTCAGACCTTCCAGCAGCAACCCCAACATCTTTCTGTCCCTTCACAACTGATGAAGCCACCTCTGGGTCAGCTGAGTGGCGACAGGGACCCAGCGCCCACCCAGAGAGCTCCTGTCACACTCAAGAGGGACAGTCTCAAGTTTCCCCCCAGAAAAACCAGGAAACCCTTTCATAGGTCCTCTAAATCAGTCATAAATGTAAATGTGGAGCTCTGAACACCACGATCTCCCGATCATCCACAAGATGACTGAAGCCTGTGCCCCATGCCTTACCTCCTCCCGGGTGACAGCCACCGAAGAACTCCTGACATGGTGGCAGGAGTGAGCTCTGCTGGCCCCGCTGATAGCCGCCATCCCTTCACGACCACCTGGCGTCGTGAGGGTACCACACCAAGTCCTGAGGGAAAGGGGATGCCGGGCAGGTTGAGGGAAGCTCACCCATCTCACAGTTTTCAGTGGAAAAGACCAGGCTGGGTCCCGCCTCAGGGCAGACACCCCACAGCCTCCCCCATCCAGCAGCTCCTCAGCAGGGCTGGGCAGCTCTGCCAGCTCAGGTACACCCTCGTGCAGGGCATCTCCAGCAAATTTTGTTAATCCTTTTTGTCGGTCAGCAGAGATAACAGTATCACTACATTCTTCCCTTCAAAATTTAGCCACGTTTTGTCTGAAATGGCCAGAGCTGTCACCCAGGTAAGCATGAGTGGGGCTGGGCCCTGCATGTGTCATCCTTCAAGCAGAAAAGGTACATGGCTTTTGCTCTCCAAGGCCTAGGTTTGGTCTCAAATGGTGGCACAGCACGTCTTCACCAAAGGTTTTCATGATGCAGAAATGTAAAAATAGATTTATTTTACTCAGGGAACAGACCCACAGAGAGGAGACGATTTTCACAAGAAGTGAATCCAGCTCTTCTCAGTTGTACACTAAAGCCGTAGCTACAAACTCATCCTTTCTCTTTGCTGGCAGTTATCTAACTAAATGTGTTTTCTCTAGTCTAATCCAGTACATTGTGCTCTGTGCCGAGGTTGTCAGCTCATTGTAAGTGCTCCGGAGTCAGGTTTTGTTCTGTTTTTAAATAACAGTGAAACAAATTCATTTGTGAGCTATGGATTAATAGCCAGCATGGATTTGGGCCAAAGTATTTGAATATATTCATGAAATTTCACTTTATTCTTGATGTCTTATCTTCAAGAATATTTTAAATTTACAATTCTTTCTTTTGTCTATGTTGTGTTTCACTTCCTTGTGAATACACGTAATACATCCTTATTTTGTTTGCATGTTGATTGTCTTTCTCAGAAAAATAGATAAATGAATTGGTGAATAAGAGACAGACTGGTGCTGGAATTATGCCAGACCTAACCTGAGGCCTTCTCTATTTCTTTATCATCTTTAAGGGAAAGACAAATGAAACACAGAAACAAGAACACTTAAAGCATGTGATAAATTCTTCCCTGTAACGAAGACCATTCAGGAAAACTCCTTCCTGTCCAAGAGCATCTTTGGTTTGTTTGATACAGTATTGTTGTCAGGTGCATTGGGGTCGTTTTGAAAGGAGAATGATGAAACAATGTTGTTGGTATGGTAATTAAATGTAGCTGTCTACAACTGCCAGTCAGGATCAAGTTCAAAAATCTCAGCAGCAGAATCACAAATTCCTACCACCTAAACCGAAGGAGGAACTCCTTTACCTAGAAATGAGTAACAGGCTATTACAGTCTCTGCAGCCAGCCATAAAAGGGAAACATTCAGTACACTGCAATTATGCCATGCATCATAACCTCTACAGTTATGTGCAGAGTAAATGTAGATTGATCATTATTAACTTCTAATTTTTCTGAAGAATCAGCCTGAGTACCTCACATAATAGAAAATAAACTCATTACAAGATGATGACATCTGAAAATTGGAAGTCTAGGTTTCTTTTTTTTCCTTAACTAGGCCTCTCTTCTATTATTTTGTCTGTTGTCTCATTGAGGATTCTTGGTTAGAGCTAGCTGGAAAATGGGCAGTTAAGAAGACTTTCTTTAGATAGAATAGTCTGAAATGGCAGTGAAAAAGAAAAATATTTTGCTTCCTAAATAGAGCTGCGCTGCCTCCTGGGAACTGTAGTCCAGGTGTTGCAAAAAGGTATTCTTCATTGTAGGTTGGGTTCCCTGTCATATACGAGTAGATCAACATGCCCTCCTCTTTCACTTTATTTGTGCAGGGAAATGGTGCATCGCAGCAGTCACATGGCCACAATACACCAAGGGGGATAATACAGCCTAAAAAGAAGAGTGTAAGGCAGTCAAAGTAAGTATATGAAAGACTTCAATAATGTTACAAAATCGTAATAGCTAGGGTTATGATCACTGCTTCAGCTGCAATTTTCTGCAGAAAACAAGTACCATTGACCAGAACTATTTTTAATTAAAATAGTTCTGTGAAAAGCTCAGCTCTCCACCAGAAGCAGACTAGAACTGTACTTTTTTTGTCAGATTTGCTGTTGATAAATTGAGCAGACACTGCTTCTGCCTGCTTCTTTCTCAGTCACCTGTGGATCCGATTAAATGTCAGGGGCTGCTCCCTCTAATGCTCATACATGAATTGCAGTGCTGAGATGCATTTATGATCATGATCATGCCTTCTAGCAGAGATTGCTTTTCCAAAAGCTTAATGGAGAAGACCCTCTTAGAAAGGAAGGAAACAATTTTTTCTCAGAAAAGGTCTAGAGGAGAAAACAATCTTCTCTAGATTCTGGCACAGTAGGTTGAGTACCATTTAGCAAGCATACAGAAAAAGGCATGCCTGACTGCTTTCCTGACATAGAAATCAATGCTTAAATAGGCATTCTGAAGGGACTGGGGTTTTGTGGGAGGCTGTTGCTTCTGCAGAATTCAGAGGAACCCAGTATATTGTGTTGGCTGTCCAGGAAACTGGTGTAATACTGAAAATGAAGCAACGATAATGAATCAAATCTGCTGGAAACAGCAATGTGATAGGAGAAAGAAAGGTAATCCAGTAATCAGAATGCTAGCCTGTAGTTTTACAGTCTTCAGTATCCTAATATGCCACAGACTTCCTGTATCAGTCTCTTAAACCTAGATCTTCATAGGGTTCTAACACCTACTGATGCTGGTTTTATTAATAACAGAAATACTATCAGATAGTTCTGGGTCCAAAATTAGAATGTATAATAGTATTTTCATAAGTTTAGATTAGTGTAATGCTTCTAGATTTTAAGCTCCCTGCATCACTGTTATATTAAATTTGATGGGATGAGTGAATCAAAAGTGTGTTCATGACCAGTCCTAAAAAGTTAAATAGGGTTCAGGATTTTGAATGCAAGTATCTCCGCCTATTTAATGTCATAGCAACAAAGCCTGTGATCTTGGCCAACTAAGAAAAACCTTTACAAAAAAAAGCTAAAAAGAGAGAAATACAGAAAAAATAGAAGGGAAAGAAAAAATATGTAGAAGAAAGAGCAACAAAAGGAATTTGGTGCTTGTTCAGGTTTTAGCCAAAACTGGCAAGTAATAATGAATAATCTAGGTCTTCCTCTACAGCCTGGTCTGCTCTGACTTTGATGCTCCAGTAGTACACTGGTGTATTTCAGCATGCAGAAGGTGATGTAGGAAGCAGCCATTAAAAAATGCCTCACTCCTTTTAGCATATTTCCTTTCACAACCATCTTGATTCCTCTTCAGTCTTTTTTTTTTTTAATGGCCCTTCTGAAGAGTTGAACAGCTGATCTCTCTATTATTTTAACAGTAAACAGATGTGAGGTTAATCTAGCACATTCTTTTCTAGTTTTGTTTCCTTCTTCTTTACCATGAATGATTTTAGTAGTACAATTAGGCTTTTTTGTTTGGATTAATCCAGGCCCTTTTGCTGCTTTTTATAAACAAATTGTTGTTACCTTGGACAACTTAGCATATTGGCCATAAGGAACAGTAACAATGATCTTTTTCATCTATGTTTGTATAGCAGCTAACATAATAGACCCATGCTCCATGATGGTGTCTCTGCAGAGCTATCACAATGTAAATAATTAATAATAACAGTTGTTTAACACTTGAATGGAATTCTGTTGTTTGTAAACAAAGGACATTTATTTTCTCTGCATTGCTTATTACGCAAAACGTAAAATTACTGCAAGGGAAGGAAGCTGTTTTACTCACACACTTGGTGAAGTATATGTGGAAACTCACTACTCAGCAACACATCAAAAGTGAAAGGTCAAATGGATTTTTGAATTATTTTAAATATATTACTATTGTGGGCAAATAAATCTGATACTTATGTTACAAATTCATCTGCCAAAATGCAATTATAAATCAAATAGGTCTTGTGGTAGTATTGTCCCCATGACAAGAGAAAAACAATAAACAGCTTTAAAAAGAAGGAAATTTAAAAGGGCATTTTACTACAGTATGTAAATTACAATAGCAAAACTGTATCAGAAGTCAGCTGTGCTTTTTCCACACAACATGCTTTTAACCAAGGAACACCATCAACATTGCAGAAAAATTAACTTATTTTGCTGAGTCTCGTTAGGTAACCTTGCTTGCATGTACTGTAGTATTTAAGTATCAACACAGCATATAACCAACAGATTTTAGTTAAAGTTGTGGTTTTGTAACTCCAGCAGATTTGAGAGTCATGATTTTCCTTTGTATAAGTCATGTCGTCCCCCTTGTGGTACAGGTGGCTGAGTCTTTTGATTTATGTAACCCAAATAGATTCATGTTCCTTACAAAGAAATTATGTCTATATGCCAATTAGAGGAAAGGTCCTTGCCCTTCCTGTAAGTAGACAATATTAAAACAAATCCATTCCCACTTAAAAATTTGGCATTCATGAATACACAACCAAACGGATATTAACGTCACAGGGGAAAACACAAACCCAAGAGATTTGTGTTAAGGAAGAATCACAGAATCACAGAATGACAGGAGTTGGAAGGGACCTCTGGAGCTCATCTAGTCCAACCCCCCTGCCACAGCAGGGTCACCTACAGCAGGTTGCACAGGACGGTGTCCAGATGGGTTTGGAATGTCTCCAGAGTTGGAGACTCCACCACCTCTCTGGGCAGCCTCTTCCAGTGCTCCGCGACCCTCAAAGGAAAGAAGTTCCTCCTCATGTTTAGATGGAACTTCCTATGGTCAAGTTTGTGCCCATTACCTCTTGTCCTGCCACTGGGCACCACTGAAACAAGACTGGTGCCATCCTCCTGGCACCCTCCCTTTAAGTATTTACAGGCATTGATGAGATCTCCTCTGAGCCTTTTTTTCTCCAGACTAAAAAGACCCAAGTCCCTCAGCCTTTCCTCATAAAAAAGATGCTCCAGCCCCCTAATCATCTTTGTAGCCCTCTGCTGTACCCTCTCCAGCAGTTCCCCATCCTTCTTGAGCTGGGGAGCCCAGAACTGGACACAGTACTCCAGATGTGGCCTCACCAGGGCAGAGTAGAGGGGGAGGATGACCTCCTGTGACCTGCTTGCCACACTCCTTTTGATGCACCCCAGGATGCCATTGGCCTTCTTGGTCACAAGGGCACATTGCTGGCTCATGGTCATCCTGTTGTCCACCAGGACTCCCAGGTCCCTTTCCACAGAGCTGCTTTCCAGCAGGTCAGCCCCTAACCTGTACTGGTGCATGGGGTTATTCCTCCCCAGGTGCAGTACCTTCCACTTGCCCTTGTTGAACTTCATGAGGTTCCTCTCTGCCCAACTCTCCAGCCTGTCCAGGTCATGCTGAATGGCAGCACAGCCTTCCAGTGTGTCAGCCACCCCTCCCAGTTTTGTGTCATCAGCAAACAGTGACAGTGTTGCAATACACTAGCATGACAGGCTTCTAATCAGATCAGAACACCATGGTGTTAGATGCTATCTAATGAGAAGGGGATTCCTCTTCCTAAGAGATGACAACAGAATAAAAGAGCTTATTGCTTAGAGCTCTTGTCTTGGGAAGTTTACTAGAAGAACATAAGTATTGGGTATTAGACAAATTCACTGAATCCAGGATTGCTCACATTTACCTCAGAGTAGGCATTAAGCATAAGCAACTCAAGAAAATCTCTGGGGTCCTTTTTACTTCTGGAGGCCCTGCACACCTGGTCTATCAAATCCTCACCTACATAGAGGAGGTGCAGCCTATCTGCTGTAACAGTAACTCCCTGGTACTGATGGCACTGATGTATACGTAGCCTTCTTCCAGTGTGGTGTGGGGCTCAGATAAACTGTGTGCAAAGTGAGATAAAATCTTACACATGGGAACTCACAGTGGAGCAGATCTCATGCCTGTGGGAGGCAGAAGCTTTTGGTTCCTTGGCCTGTTAAGGATTATTTTGACAGTGCTAGGAACAGTGTGTCCAGCTGAAGACTGTCCTGGTTCTGGCGAGAATAAGGTTAATTTTCACAAGGAGCTGGGACAGGACACTAAACCATAACAAAAGCTTAGAGCAGGGCCCAGGAGTTTGGCAACAAGAGGTTAGAAATGGGCAATCTGGTTATCTTTTTTTCACTATGGTGGTAAGCCCCCATTTCTAAATGATGCTTAGGACCTTGCATTTTCTGTCTTTCCATAGTAACATCTCAGACATGTGCCCTGTCATTATTTCCCACGCCAGCTGCCCAGATGTACTGCCTTCATAAACTCAGAGAGCTATGGCACACTTCAAATCTGCAGCATTTTTCACTGTCAGTCTGTATTTCTTAGGTCACATTTGGTGCATTGGCTTGCACTTCTAGTGCTACCATTGGCTGCTTGTCATTGACAAGTGCCTTCAGCAGGTGCTCAGTTTTGCTGCTGTATAACTGACAGAAGGGAAAAAACACGGCTGTTTCGGCTATGTTCCTTCTGCGGCACACGTGAGGAAATGAGCTTGAGATGAACCTGTCAGCCTCAGCTAAACCTCACTGTATTGCTTTTTACTAGTTCAGCTGGACAATGCCTTATTAGTGTCTCAGTGCTGTCCCCCTCTTATATTTCACAGACTTCACTGTCTGCACAGATCTAGTTTCAGTAGATGCTTTATTACCATGCTATCCTTCCTCTTATTTTTTTATATATATTGCTTTTTCCTGGGTTGCTGCCAAGATGCAACTTGTATAAAAAATAAACCAAACCCAGATCCTGGCTTATGTCACCATAATAACCTCAACTCCATGTTTTGTCTCTAGAGTCTACAGCTCATGACATCAAGTCACTTCATAAAATGAAACTGGATTTGATGGCTCATGGATTTTGCTCCAAAACCCCTGAAATTAACTAACTTCTCACTGACTGCAATTGTCTTCAGATCCATCCTTTGAGCTATCCTGGAGTCACTCAGTAAGATCTTATAGTTCCTGTGAAAAGAAAAATGCATTAAGTCTTGTAGCAGATTTCACCAGCAGTTCTCAAAGCACTAGCAAGGAAAAGTATCGTTATCTCCATTTTATAGGTCCTTAACACATTTTTGCATAGGCTTGACAGAATGTTTTTGAACAAACTCTTGTCTTGAAACTGCTTGTTTCCTCCAAAACTGTTTTCTTAGATAAACAGGTATCTGTTAATATTTGACCATATTTTTTTTTCCACAGTCCCCTTCCTCTTTGAGTGCACAGCATAGATGTTGCTCAGTACATATGTAGTTCTTCATATTTTCATTTAATCTCCATGATCCATATATGTCCCTTGCCTCCTTACTGTATGCTACTCAGAGTTTCCTTTGGTGTGAGTTATATTCTTTATTGCAGGGTCTTTTGCATGTTGTTTATCATTAAAGAGTCTGAGCGCTACGTGCCTGTTGATAAGTTTGTCTTTCCAATACATAGTAGGACCAAAGAGGATGCCCTATCAATTCAAGGACAGGGAATATAAGGTTGAGTTTCCTGTTCTAAGTGTACAGTCTAACTGTCTAAGATCTCCTATTTCAAAATAGTCAGCTGTACAGAGTGTTAAGTACTCATTGCACTGCTTCTATTGAATTCAGTTTCTCTTTTGAGTGCTCAGCATTTCAGCAAATTTGATCAGATACCAAGGTGGATACTCAGAAACAGATATGAACATTTAGAGATAACATGGGAAAATTTTCATTTAAGCAGTTTGCCCAATCTTATAGAGGTTACATTGCATTAATGATAAGGCCATTTTTTCCTTCCATTTATCTCCTGACTTTAATTATACATCTCCCAAGTATTGCAAGAAACAGGTTAGGCAATCTGTGGGGAAAAAAAATAATCATGTAGTTAAAAACTCCACCTCACAAACCATATTCAAGGAAGCTAGTACAGTTTTTCAAGCATTCTTAATCTAGCATCTCCTAACTTTTGAGTGAGTGACTTTGTTCCCTCTGAACAGTGTTTGAGTGCATGTGATTTCCTAGTTTGTTTTAAAAAGCAATCCAGACAAAAAAGATTTCCATTTTGCAGGTTCTATTATATCTTTGACATCAGTAAAATTCAGCATTCCCATGCTGGTAGTTGAGACACCAGAGTTAACTCATAGAAATAGCAAATTGCCATCTGTAGATCACAGTCTGTGGAGGCATATACTTACTGAGAGCAGAAATCTGTGAATCTAATGGCTCTGGGGGAGAGTGTGCCTACAGCTTTTCTGTCCTGCTAGCTCCTGTCTTGTTACCTTAAGCTTCATCCACCAATTTGGAAATTTCAGTTGAGTTTTCCTCATTCAACCCATCATTCAGTCCTAGATTCTCTCCCCAATATCTTCATGGAATCGCAGATGACTCATCCACCTGTGAGTTTTGGCCACCATCCCTAGCTGTATCTCTACACAGTCTCTCTTAGATCTGCCCTTCACACTGGTTACTGGTTGTGTTTCCTTGCTCAGCCTGCTCTCCCACAGATTCACTCTAGTTCTCATCTGATCCTGGGGCTACTTCTCAGCCTATGCGCTCCCAAAAGGCTAAAACGAAAATCAAAGCAAAGGTGCTACTGCCCGAAATCCAAACCGTTACCTGCACGTGCAGAGATCCTGCTTTTGGCTGCATCTGGTTGGAGTCTCAGGCTGGCTCTTCTGCTCAGCATTATCCCAAAGCCACAGGGAGGTGAAGGGAGGAGAGATGCCATCTGGAGCTCCCGATCACTCTTCTGGATCCCAGGGAACTCTGCTGTCTGGCTGTCCTGGGGCAATACTGCAAGTCCAGAGACTTAGGATGAATCCCAGGAGGAGAGAAATATTTTTAAGCTTCAGCAAACATCTGTGTGATAAGGGTTTTTGAGAAGGCATGCATGAGGATATCCTTCATAATGAAGATACAGACAGGAATTTACCTGGCTGTCAAAATTCTCTCCCAGTGTTGTTATAATGCTGCAAAGATTTCATTATTGTGTTACAGCACCTAGAGCCATGCAGAGGTGTTGTTAAGTATCTTAAAAATTTGAATGTGTTCTTAAAGGAAGATCTGGGACCATCTTGCTATGATGGTCCATTCTCAACACAGACCTTACCAGAGGGTTTCACAGTGGAATCTGTTCACAAATCTCAGTCTCACAAGCAGCAGCTGAGTAACCACCTGTCACCCGTCTCATGCATATTTCAAGAGGAGAAAATGAAAAAAATAATACTTTACAGAGTTATTAACGGTTGCCAGAGCCTTGTGACAGGGCTTCGAAACAGAATTTAGATCTCTTAACTCCTGCTCTTGGCCCATAAAACAATCTTGTGCTTGTAAGACCCACCTTAAATGATCTACTTGTTGCTGCAGTGGAAGTAAGAGGCAAGACTGCATATTTCTCTGACACTGAGCTTCTTCCATTCCCATTGACTTCTGTAGGAGCTCAACTCCATACTCAAGATGAGATCCAGATGCACACCAGACTCCTCCTTGTATAGGAAATGTAGACACATACAGCAGTTGAGAGCCATGGCATTGTCTAAAGAAGTGCTGCCCTGGCTGACCAGAGGAGCTTGGACACAGGGCGTGCCATACAGTACATCAGAAGGTAAATGTAGCTGCAGCCTCAGTCACAGCAATGTTGAGGTTGTGCTATGTGGACAACCAGCTTAAAAACCAGGAGCAAGTCAGCTTCCCATACATACCGTTTCACAGATTGTTCACTGTTGGTTTTTTCTCACTCTTCTCTGTTTATGTTTTAGCGGTGTCCACTAGTGCTTTCCTCTGCCTCTCTTGCCTTGGCACGCTACCTTTTACCCTTTCGGATTTCTTCCTTTTATCTTCAGTATTTTTTCTTTCTGCCTGCTTTGTTTCCCTGTTGTTTCTCAGCTGTTTTTCCTCCTTCCTTTACCAACTTTTCTCCGTGACAGCTGGGGATTGAGCCAAAGCCTGCTGAAGTCAATCCATTACCTTCAAAGAGTTTAGGATCAAGGTCTTATTCCCACTTGCTTCCCTGCTTCTTCTACAATCTCTTTTCCCATGCAGCATTCTCTGTGGTGATTCCCTGCTAAAAGATGGGTTACTGCAATATGCAGGGAAGGAAGAAGGTTTAGAGAGGGAAAATCCTAAGGACCTAATAAATTCCTTACTGAATTGCTAAATTGCTACTTTGACTGCACAACTGCAGAAAGCCAAGGGATTTGATCATAAGGTTGGAGCTTTTTTATGCTAGGTTCATCACAGCACAGCTTTTTTCATGTGGCTGTGAGTAGTGGTCATTGCAAAGACAAGGTCTTTCAGGAAGAAAATCCCTCTCATTAAACTTTGCCGTATTGCATGTAGTAGCTAGTGACTGCATAGTCATGCATAATTGCAGCTGCTGATCTTGAGCTCAAACAGGCTGTACTTAATCACACAAACTAATTCCAGGAAAACAGAAAAATGGAGAAAAAACCATATTGACTGGATATTTACTAGTATTATATAAAATCATATAAATCCACACGAAGCATGTGTTTAATATATGCCATGTATATGTGTGCGTGTGTGTATACACATGTGTAAAAAAAGTAGATTTAAAATTATGTATCTATATATGGAGAGGGAAAAGTACTGAATATGTATATATTGGATGTATTGGATATATTCTTATAGGATATAGATGTATGAAAAATATTTTAGTAGAACATTGTCTGCAGCAAATATATGTTGATGGTTGAATGGTAATACATTTTTGGATATAATACAGAGACAGATGCTCAGCTACTGTGGATGGATACAGCTCCATTGAAGACTGAAGCCAGTAATGCAAACACCGTTTTACACCAAACAGTATTTTGGTCATATATTTATAGTCTTATCTTTATATTCAGTCCTTTGTATGGATGAATATTTTCTGTACCCAGACCAGAGGCATAATAACTCCACTCACAGAAGAAGCCCCACCTACTTCCCTGTTGCCAGCTGCTAGTGTGAGGCTACCCCTGAACAGCACGGCAAAATCGGTCTTGATATGTGAACTTGCATATTAAAGTTGAACATTTTGCCAGCAGAATCGAGACCTATATTGCTCTAAAATAACCAGCTGGGCCCCTGTTACTAGGGTATGTAGGTGCCATCACAATGCAATGGGTGTTAGCTAAACTCCACTAATGCACGTGTTTCTGATTTACAGGTGGAGACATCAGCCCCCGCTAGATCATATGACGTGTAAATCCTCCTGCAGGAAACCGGTGGTTGGGCTGTGCATTGAATTCAGGTTCAGATCTCAGCCCTCCTCACAAGCTCATTGTTCGGCACTTGTCTGATGATGCAGTAAAGGTAAAACAGCCTGCAAATATTTTATAAAGCTTCTGCAAATCACTGGAAAACTGTCTTGACTGCAGTACTTTGGAAGCATGCAGTAGTGCTGCAGTCAGTGCACAACAGCTAGACTCCAATGGTTGTTTTAATCTTGTTTAAACTGTTCTCTCAGCAGGTAACTGAGAGACATAAATTATCTACTACCTGCCAGCAAGGTGCCTGTACTGTAGAAGGTTTTTATGTTACTCAGGAACACATTATATCCAGCTTTGGAGATTCAGTGAAAGAAACGACAGTGTTCTTAACAGTAGGGCCACTTAAATGTAAAGGGGCATGCAGACCTCAGACTTAAAGAAAGCAATAAAAACTGTAATGGAAAATTTCTAGGAAGAAATATTTGGAAAACATCTATACTCAACTTTTATCTGACTCCTGCAGTACCTACTGTTTTTTTCCTCTCATATATAAAGAGCATCTGTCTACCTGTGGTCCAAAAGTACTTTTATTCCAGAATGAAGGAAACAACAACAATAAAGTACAAAAGTAAAATTCCCATGAAAGCACACAGCATGTGTGTATTTCTTCTTTCTGCTGTGCAAAGTCTGTACAAAAAGTCCACAGTCCTTCTAGACCTCAGAAATGTAAAGGGGTATGATGCAGAAAATGGAGGCACTGCGTTATATGACTGCGTACAGCATCCTTGCAGAGCATTGAGATAAAAGCATTCAGACTAAACTCCGTCCCAACTTGCCTCCATGCTATTCCCATTGACTGCAGTGAGTGAACCAGGTGAAAAGCGCAGATATGTCACAGCTGAGTAACAGAGAGCAGTCCCTTGAGACTCATGATGTATTTCCTTCATTAACAAAGTAGTGTTAAAAAGAGTTCATGCAAAAGTATGAAACTGGAATGTTTGACCTAAGAAGCAATCCTTTATGTAACAACTGCACCCTTGTATCCCTTATTTTGGTGTGCTAATGATCTTCCGTGGAACTTGTTAGCTGATGTGTGTGGATATGCTGCATCTGCTGTCAGGTGCTGAGGAGGCAGCAGGAGTGGAAAGCCGCCTTCAGGCTCTCCCCTCTGACAGATGTCAGCTGGAGAAAAGCAATGGACAGCTGTGCCTCTTCTCTGAGGCCACTCCCATGTAAAGTCCTACAGGGGCTGGTCCTGTCTCTTTTCCTTTTCATCATGTGCTGAAGAGCTGTAGGAAAGGTCATGAGGAGCCGAGGGCTACGATACCATCAATCTGTTGACGGCAACCAGCTCGTATTTCTCTTCTCAGTTGATGCAATCAGTGCCATGACACAGATGTCACAAAACTTATAGGAGATAGGCCCACAGATCAAAATCAGTCGGCTGAAGCTGAACTAAAGAAGGAAGAGATGTTGCTGGAAGGAAGGAGGAGAACTTGATGTAGTTAAGGCAGTGAGCAAATCCTGCTTTGATTTTGGGCAAATGCTATGCAGTTTGGGATCCCAGTGTAGACCACATTGCCCTTGGATTCAGTATGGCTTGCAAAGTGCTTGTCTCTTTTTCTGTCTGCTCTGCTGTCATTTTTTGTGGTAAAGGTGACTCATTTTACCTTTTGTGAGAGGCCACCAGAGACTTGTTCCGGTTAAAAAGAGAACAAAGAATAAAGCTTGTCAAATAAAGCAGCAACATATAGGTTATGTGGAAGGTATAATTCCTTACAGACATACTTACTGTCAGTCCAGTTTTGTATTTTATTCTTGGTAAAAGAGGTGTTTGAATACAGATTGACAAGTAAGGATTAGCAGACCCAGTGCAGACTTTGGAAACAAACATGATCTGAAACTGTCTGGTTTTATAGCCTTGGGCAAATCATATAATCTCTCTGCTACTGTTTTCTGATCTATAATCCAAGGGCAGTAATTCTTACTTGCTTCTCAGCGGTGAATTAATGAATGCTTTCACAGTGTTTTGCAGTGCCATATACAAATATTACAATTACAGAAAAGCAAGCAGCATATGATATTAATGCCAAAGAGATACAGGGTAAAACTTAGGATGTTGGATAGCAGTGCACTCAGATACAACTGTAATGAGTTCATTAGTAATGCACGACTGGATTGATTAAGTAGTTGCCACTGTGTAAAGCCTTGTCTAGAGCTGATACTTGATATATTATTTTGACCTGAGACAGATGCTCAATGATCTTGCCTCTTAAGTTTTGGCAATGCCTGTCATGTCAATACAAATTATCGAGCGGAACTGAAAGAAAGAAGCTGTAGTTGCCACGTGGATACTCTTTTTATATTCTTCTGTATATAAGAATTGCAGCTTCCCAAACTGGATTTTTTATATAACCTTTCAGATGCACAGTTTGAAATAGCACGTCGTCTTTTTTTCTTTCCTCCTTTTTTTCTTCCTTCCTAAGAATGTTTCCTCTTGCCATCATGATAAAAATGTACAAAACAACCATGTCACAGGATTTTATCCTTTCCTACCACAATGACAGCACAACCCGCATGGTGATGACACAGCACAGAAGTTCCACCACATTGAGGTTACTTTTGCATTGCCTGATACTGGTAACTGTGATGTGAAGCGTCAGAAGATATAACAGTTTTCTACACAAAAGAGTCACCGGAGGATTCAAACAGTCTTTGAGGACCTGGATATCCAGCTGAGATTAGAGGTCTGGATGAGTCAGGGTAGTTGTGTGCAGAAGCCTTTCAGCTCTAAGCTGGGGATCTGAAGGTGAACAGCATCTGGAAGAGGTTACCTATTCCTGGAGGTTTTGATAGCTTATTTGAAATGGGCTTCAACTGGGGATCCCAGAGCCTTTTGCTAGCAGGCTGATTATTAGAGATTGGGAAGCTGGCCCCAGCAGTGGTGGTGACTAGTACAGCGCACCCCTCCATCCATCCATCCACCCATCATCCATCCATCCCAATGCAGTCAGTAAGGACTGCAGGTGGGAAGTGGCAGTGCAGATAGCGTATACTTTAGGGGTACAGATATTTGACACAAAGGATGTTTTGTTTGGGGCACTTCCACTGTAGAGTGAAAAGATTCCTGCCTTTTCCTTCCCTTCCCTAAGTCTTTCTCCAGCCATGCATCCTTCCTTATCCCAAACTCCTTCTGACAGCTCTTGGGCTATGCCTCCTGTGTACATTCACTGGCATTTTAGCGTGAGCTAGGGATTGCTAACCCCATTTTAAGGCAGGCTAACTGAGGCCGCCTGCAAATGGGAAGCGAGGCATAGCACTGTGAAATGATTTGCTAAAGGTTATCCAGCTGTGACTGAGAAAAGTGTGCTCTGGTTCTGCCGCCAAAGATGCCACAAAAGTGTAAATGTTAATAGTAATAACTTTCTCTACGTGTGTTTCTGCTTTGCAAAATTACATCTCCACCAGGGGACTTGTTAATGTCAACGGCATTCAGTTTTCATGATCACCGCTTGAAGTGATCAGTCAGCTGTATGGATCTACAAATTGCTCCCTTGCAGCCAGCCTCTTAGTCTAATGCTCAGGCGACAGTCAGCTGTAAGGATCAGACTCAAAAAGATGCCTTTGATTTTCCTTTGATGTTTCTGAGCCAAGGAAGAATTTCACACGGCCACTGGGCGGTAGGTGAAGATCCCTTCTGTTTGTGGGAAGCCAATTATAATGCGGCTGACCCGCTTTGACCTTAAGATTACTGGCAGGACATCTGGGATGTCCTTGCGAGGCAGAGCTGGCTCACTGACTGTGCCTAACTAGGGGCACAGACCGCTGTGCTCGTCTGGATACAGCAATCATTCAAATACTGTGATTATAATGGAGGCTGCACAAATTGATCCTGGTCAGGCTCAGTGTATTTATTTGCTTGCACTTTGGCATCATTGCCAACATGTGAGGATAAAGCAGGGTTCTCCTTTAGGATTTAATGATAACAAGTGGGAATAACTTACAAGGACAGCAGGTCCTAGTTTCTAACCCTCTCTTCCAGTTAACTCTCTCTCCCCTTTCCTTATCTTTTGTTCCCTTATTCACCTCTTACCCCAGATCTAAGAGCCACAGAAGCTTTAAAAGACCTTGTCAAAAAAGCATCAAGAAGGAGGTTATTTGCCAGAAGGCTCTCTAGAGTGAGGTACACACTGGGAGAGAGGTGGAGGCACAAAAAACTAATCCTAGAGGGGAGGCCAGGGGGACATCAGAGAAGAGCTGGAACTTTTCTCTCTTTAATCTTTGTTGAAACAAACTGGATGGAAATAGCTTTTTAATCGTGATTGCTGGCAGTAGTTTGGGTGGGTTTTGGTTTTTTTGTTGTCATGTGCCGGATCGCCGTGGGAGCTGCACACACCCTCGGGGGGGGGGGGGGGGGGGTCCCCCCCCC
>VFFE01007717.1:505484-637302 GCA_008921705.1 Burhinus oedicnemus
CCCCCCCCCCCCCCCCCCCCATTTTAGTGTAGCAGAGAAGACCCTTGTTTAGAACGTGAAGTAGTCCCCTCCTAAAGAAATTAATTATGAAGTTAAAGTCAGTCATCTCCATTACCGCTTGGAATTTTGAGGCAGGTTTGCTCTTCAGCTAGATTCCCATAAAATGCCTTGTCAGACACAATCTGTTTCATATGTACAGGGTTGCTCATTGATCATATTTACAGTGGGTTGAATGCTGTTGTCCCAAAATGAGAATGACATCAGTGGGCGGTTAAGCTAAGACAGAAATCAAAGTCAATGTCTTGCTGAAAAATGGGCTTTTGAAATTGTGGTTGACCGTAAGATTGCGTCCCTGCCAAGCAGCAGTTGTGCTGGAATCAGCGTTGTTAGTGTCAGCCCCAGCTATTCTTGATGAATAGTGTGCAAATTGTCTGCCTAATTATACACGTAAGTGTTAGTGTGTGCATAAAAATTGTATGTTGACATATGGATTCAGGCACCTAGGCACTGTTTCAGCTGCATATCCATTTATATTTTTTAATGCATAATTTGTGTCCAGGGAAATAGATTTTTTTATGCTCTTGAGCTGGAAATAGTTTTTCTGTCCAGTGTACAATGTTACTCCTCTGGTAGTGCCTCCTTATTTAATTTTGATTTGTATTTTGTTTTTAAAACCATGTCTTTTCATTGCCTTTGATTTAAAATAAATGAATAAAAAATTATTCTCCAGACATGCTCCTTATCCTTAGCAAAAGACCATGCTGTCATGAAGCTTTTGTGGGGTGCAACTCATAAATTGAACTGGGTTCTGTGGGAACAGCAGTTAAGCATTTATCACATTTAATTTGAATAATAAATATAAAATATGAAAATACATTTTTGTGGCTGCTTGAAAGGTATTCCTTTTTCTTTTTTCCGTTCTAAAATGAGAGTCAGAGAAGAGTAAAAACTTGAGAAATAAACTCTGCTTTCTCAGATCCTTGATGATTTTGAGAAAACACGGCCTGAGGGATGACCACATCTTTCAATAGTGTCAGTCCTGGAAGTATAATTAGCAAATAGTTATTTGCCTGTAACTCTGCCTCTGGGTTTCTGAAACCTCAGATGTTTCTTGGGTAGCAATTCTAAGGGAGTGGGGTTGTGAAGTGCTTCGCTGCTCTGTAGCACTTGCGTATCTTTGGCAGCTCTGCAAAGAATTGCTGGAGAATGGGGAAAAAATGGAAAATTAAACCTTTTTGACTGATCAGACTTTTTCCACCTAGCTTGCAAGATTATGTGTTTAAATACATACTTTGATTTGAAGAGCAGAGGCAGAGCTAAAGCACATGTGGTTTCATACCTTGTACTCAAGTAGCAGTGTCTCTCGGCAGTTTTGAGTCGACTGTCTTGCAGGTTTAGGTTCACTTATGTTTTATTTGAGAATCCTTCGTGCCTCTTAGACACTGCAATCACATGACTGATGCGTGACCTGTGCCATAAAAAATTCTGTGAAAGTAAATTCAGATTGAGATCTTGAGCTGGGGAAAATCTGTGGACTAGAAGTGCTACCAGATTTGCATTTCATAGTCTGCCACATGTAGTCTGTCTTTTTCTGAAGGTCTCCACTAAAGTTTCCTGCATCCGAGGACACCAGGTGACTGTTGTGTTGGTTCCAGCTCACTGAGCCAGCCATGGATGAGGACCTGTTGTGCTAGGCACTGTGCAAACACAGCGTGAAATAAAGTAGACCTTCCCTCAGTTTTATTGCAATTTCTTGTCAGCATAACTGTCACAGGGCAGGGGTGGCACAGATGTTGCACGTGTTGGTCCTAATATACCCTCTACTTTAGCAGGTACCGAGGTAGGCAGCTTCTTGAGAAAAATGTTTGGAGTGTTTCTTAGCTTTTCAGCGGTGGTTGTGAATAAATTTTAAAGCTTTAGGATGCTCAAGTGACAAGAGAGTTTAGCTTGTTTCTTATTTATAGAGTTCCATATGTGTGAATGTAGCACTTCCTGACGCATATGAAAAGAGGCTTCCTGCCCAGGAGGGACTGTCACCTTTCTTGACCTCTTCTTTTTTTAATATGAGCTCATCTCCTCTTGTGCCCTGGATTTAAACAAGAAGCAGCGTGCTTGATCAGGCAGTGCCTGGCTGATGAGCTCTCCTGCAAAGATTTCAGCAAATTGTCTGGAGTAAATCTACCTGAGTCATATCTCACAATTAAAGTCATATAGCACAGTACATGCAAATGAGCCTCGTCTTTGCTGCCACTTTGCCTGTGGGCTGTGCAGGAATATGAGCCTGGTTTTCTGTCAAGAAGAGGAGTTTGTAACTGCTTCCATAGGATTCTCTTTTCCCATCCTCTTAATTTCGTGCCGTTGCCGGAACTAGTGGCTGTAGCTGCTGGTACGGTCATCGCAGCGTTGGCTCTGGGGCAGGACAGAGCAGCCCTGTGGCTGGGACTGGCATCGGGTGAAAATGACTGCTCGGCATTGCTTACCTTCAACGGAACTGGTAGCGAAGGCAGAGGTTCTTCAGGAGGTTTGACAAAAATTCAGCCTCTCATTTGTTCCTGGGTAGGGTCTTCATTAATTTCAGCAGGAGAAAGCTGGAGACCATGGAACTACTTAATTTTTATCAGTTTGCAAACACCGTGTAGTGCAAATTGGGAAGTTGCTTATTGGGAGGTGGTGAACTTTTCAGTTCAGCCGATAACCTCCCAGTATTGCTGCGGCTGCCTTAGACATGCAGGCAGGGTGTTTCTCTCCAACTCGATGCCTTCTGCTTGGACCTTTTGGGTTTTATAAGCAGGAAAGGCTGCAACATTAATCTTAATTAAAGGGAGATGATGATTTATTTGGCAGGGCTGATTGGCGCGCTTGTATGCGCCATGCCTTTCCCAGCGGGTTTTGGTATAAACCGTAGGATCAGAGAGAGCTGCTGTAGTAAAACTGCAGGAAAATTAGTAACATGTATTGATTTGATACCTGGGGAGGAATTGGGCAAAGTAGCAGTGGATATATGCAATACAACGTGCTTCTCCCTTCAAGCACCTGCTGTTCCACTGGCGCTGTGAGTTTTCTGTTAGTGGCAACACCAACAAGGTAGTAGTTAAAGCTGTCACTGTTTCCAGAATCCAATTTTTCAAAAGGTTTATAGCTCTGCCATTATAAGGGGAGGAAGAAAAAAAAAAAAACCCCAGAAAAGAGAATTCACTGAAATTGGCTAAACAGCCTTTCCATCTGGAAAAGGCATGGAGTACATGTAATTCCAAGCTATCGGTAAAACTGTACAGATGCTTTAAACAAAGTTCATAATACCATTTGGTGTCACATTGAAAGTGGCCTTTGTGGCTTTTTTAGTCCAATTATTTCTTTTTGGCAGTGAGTTCATGGACTAGAATATCCTTAATTGAGTCCAGTTTTCTAAACCAAAGAAGCAACCTGTAGTTTCACTTTTTCTCTCTCTGTTCAGTGAAGTTTAATTTTAGTGTTTTGTAACTCAAGTCGTAAATAACACTTTAAGGCACTGGGGTAGTTACAAAAAATTGGGGTGAAGGGAAAAGTTTTTTTTTTAAAAAAATACTTAGGATTGAAGAGATCTGCTCATAAGTCAATATTAGATAAATTCCTCCTGTACAGCCTCTGATTGTGATGAGTTTTGAGCAGGAATTTGCAAGTCTGTGTCACCTCACTTAGTACAACTATATTTGTCTACTTTGATTGGCTACACTATGCATTTATCTCAGAAAATACACAAATGATTCACATACATCAGCCCGAAGTAGGAAAGCTGACCTCTGGACATCTGGATTTAGAAGAATGCGAGTCTGTCGGTCGAATTAAAGCATCAAGGGCATTTATGCTGAAGGTAGGGGCTGACTCGCAAATGTGCTTTTTCCCTTCTCACAGTTAGACCATCTGGTCAGCAGGGCTCGGTGGTGGGAGTCGTGCCTGCCGAGTGGGGTAACTCGTTCGCTCTAAGCCCATGTGGCCTGTCATGCTTTTACAGTTTATGTTACAGGTGTATCTTCTAGTAAGTTTAAATTCCCAAACATGGCCGGGGATTGCTTTGAGGATGACGCCCATTTCAGCTCAGCTTCTTCCTTCTACCTCGTGCGTTCCAAAACTCCCCCTCCCCTGTCCACATGTAAAAACTTCTGGCACTTACAGAGTATGTTTCGTAGGTGCAGGTTTTGTTTCTGTGCCTCAGTGACGTGGTGTTTGCAAATAGCTAAAATTGTAATGAAGTGTAGTGCCTGGGGCTGCGTGTTCTGACTTTGATTGGCTTAGTGCCTTGTTTTGAATGCTGCAATCTGTAATACACGGGATGCAAGAAGAACAGCCTCTTACTTCTTCACATCCATCCTGGACACATTTTCTAGCCCAGTTGGAGTGAGACATGATCAAAATTAGTTCTGTAATTAAGAAAACGTTGAACCTCTTGTGTCTGTTAGGCAAATGAGCTAAAGCTTTTAGCTAAGCAATTAAGTGTTAAGGTTTTACTATAAGGTGAATGTAAACTAGATAATTTCTCCAGCTAAGTTTCCCATAATCATTCCATTAGTATGAATTCAGTACAGTGCAGAAGGGAGGCAGCATAGCCTGATGGATAAGATTATTGTTATTATTGAAGATTATTGCAGTACCAAATGAGCAGTAGAGGCCCCAGCCAAGGTTATGGTCATATTTTGGTAGGAGTTTTACTTCATAGTAGGATGAAAGACAAACTCCGTTCTGGAGTGGTCATGATTTAAATAGACCAACAGACGCAACAAAAAAATAATTTCTTTCCATAGATACAGAAGTGAGATGCAGAGAGATTAAATGCCGTGCCTTCCATGTGGCCAGTGGAAGCCAAACTTGGTCTTGTGGCAAAGGCACCGGTGTGTGTGCAGTACGGTATGGCCAGTGGGAAACATAAGCCCTGTTCCCCTTTGGAAGGGTGGGTGGGAGAGGGTTGTGGTTAGTGCTGTAATGCAGATGCTGGATTACTTGCAAATTCTGTTTTCATTTCCTTCATCTGCTCTGTGTCAGCGTGGGTTAGTTATTTTAATTTCATGGCTCTCAGTGTTGTCTTTGGGATATCAAAGTACTCCATTGAGTTTTCAGTGTATTCTGAGATCTACGGACAAGAGTGCGCTCAGAGTGGTAATTTGCTGCTTCTCTTGTTAGAGTATATTAAATTTACATAAGATTTTTTTATCTGATTATCTGACTAGGAAACAAACTTTTAAAGGGGGTGGCTTCTTAACTAAACCCATATTTCTTGATGTGTTTATCTCATCTTTCCACTTAAGGATGCTTGCTGGGAATGGTATTGGTCCAGCTTCATTAACTCATGTGTATAGCTTTTTTTTTTTGTGGCTTTTGCTGATCAAATCGATATGATAGTTTACTTAAGGCAGTGTGTCTCAAGATTATGGAAAAAGGTCAAGGCAATTTCAAAAGCAGTTTGTCTTTGTATTTTATTTCTCAGCATGGAAGCGGTTACTAATGTTTCTGGCCTTGTGTTCCTGTAGGCATTCTTGCCAGCATTTGTGTACTCGTTGAAGGTGTCTCCACTCATAGAAAAAATAAGTGACCACAAGGATTTTAAGAAGCTTCTCAGGACACGGAATAATGTACTAGTGCTGTATTCCAAATCTGGTAAGACGTCATTTTATTCTTTTTTTTTTTTTTTTTCTTTTTATGCCACAACTCTTTGTGCCCGCAGGGTCTGTGCGTTTGAACATCTGTGTGCGTATTCAGATGACTTAAGCTCTTCGCCCCCACTTGCTGTCTGTTCAGTGTTGCCTTGTGTGACTGCGAGGTGCTTCTACGTGACTACAAGGGCTTCTTCAGGGCCGGTGTCCTTTGTTCTAATTCAGAGGCTTCTGATGTTTCAAGATTGGAGTCTTCTTAATTTGGTCTTCTAATTGTTCTGTCACAGTGGCAAAAATGTACTTTATTCTGGCTTTGTTTCCAAAACTGTCTGCTCGTAATAGCTATCAGCCAGCGCTTTCTGGTGTTTATCACAGTAGTTTGCAAGTTTCGATTTCCTGGTGACACTGAAAGGCTTAATGAATAGTTATAGTACTGAAATCAATCCATCTTTGCTTCTGACAGCTTTGAGTGTGCCAGGGTTGTCTTTCAACTTTAATTAACAAAATATAAAAATAAAAAATGAGCTGCTTGTGTAAGAGGGAGAAATGACTCATTTCACGTCATGCCACCTGTCCCCTTGAATCTCTTTGCAGTCTTCTCTCTTATTCAGGCTCTCCTTTCTGGCTGTTCACGCTTGCTCTTACCTGTCTGCTCTTCCTTTTGCTCTGTTCTGCTCCTGCTGTGCCTTTTTCTCCTTTGCTGCCTTGTTTGTTTTGGTGTGTTGTTTTGTGTGACGCCATGTAAAATGAAGAAACAGCCTTTAAGCTCCATATGCAAGCGTAGAATGCTGTTGTGGATGTGGAAGTCATTGGACAGCAAGAAGTAAAATGTCACTAGGATGATTTGCCTTAGTGCTGTATAGTTTTTGTTGTTGCTTCCTTTTCCTTCCTGCAGGCAAGCAATACAAGGTAATGCTTTATTTGGGGATTGGGTCATCTCTTTCTGACCTGCTGCAAAGGTCTTATCTCAGTTAAATGCAATGATGTATGTGGAGTTGCTCTGGGTTTATAGGGTGGCAAATTGGAGCAGTATGTGGTGACCCGATATCCTCCCTCTCCCTTCCCCCCCAGTATCAGAGAATTTTGCAGACAAAAATGTGCAGGTGCTGGGATAATTAACTTTTTTTCCTAAAGATATGCTTATTCTGAAACAGTTAAAATGATATATGTGCCTTAATTTTTGTTAAAATATTTATGTTTTGCTTTAGTGAGGAACTTTGAGTGCTCGAACTTGGCCAAATGGTTTTGTAGTAACAGGTTCAAAGTGAAAGTCATAAAAGAGTTTCTAACGCTTTTTGATTTTGAAAGGAACACTTTAGATAAAAAAGACATCTGTATTATTCAGCTTTTTAAAGGGAAAATTTTCTTTTTACGCTTAATATTTTAAGTGGTGGTTGCTTTCATTTTTAGAAGCACAACCAGAACACTTCAGCTCTGACACTCATCAAATAAATGTTGCCCTATGGGCATTGTTCAAAAGCTGTGTTGTGGAGATTTCTTTTTTTCTCTTTTTGTTATTTAATTGGTTGGTTTTAGCAGTCTAAAGCATTGCATGCAGAGCTGAAGGTGGGATTAATGTTTCTTCCTAGTACAGTGATCCTTGCACAATTAGAAATCTCTTGCGTAACTGTCACCCAGAAAAAAGGGGGGGGGGGAAGTGATAGGAATTTGGAGGTGCAATTCTAATCCCAGATAGACATCCTCCAGCTGTGATGAGATGTTGGCCAGCATCTGATTGTACTGCTGGAACAAAGGCTTTGCTTCTCAGCTGAGCAAAACTAGATGAGTATTTCTATCTCATGCAGAAAATTCACTGGTGTCAGGAGATGTCCTCATTTACGGGAGATGTTTAGTTCACCCTATTGGCTGGGTATCCTGCCAGGGCTGCTCAACTAGTGAGTCTTCTGGGACAAGTCTGTCCTGTCCCGAATGCTTATTTTTTAAAAGGATGTTTGTCAAACTGTTTCAGTCCAAGTACACGTGAAAATTCCCCCATGTGTCTATGTCCCTGTGTTGGAGAGAGATGGCAGTTGCATGTTATCAGTATTGGGGGTAGGAGAGTTTCTGGAGAGCTAACGTGTGTGGGCTGGCATCTCTGATGGCATCAGGCCCAAGCAAAGGCTGTCAAATACAAAGAAGCTGTTTCTGGCTCAGGAGATTGTTGAGATAAAAATTGTGGAGGCTTAGAGATTATTTGAGGGGGCTGTCACTACCCGCTGGCTCTACTTGTCTACTCTGACCTATATAGCCTTCACTTTCTCAAATGTTGGAGACGAGATACTGGTCTATTGAGGCATTCGGTCTGACCCAATATAGCTGTTCTTATATTCAATTAGTTGAAGTAGTTGTGGAGCAGCAGCAGTTTAAATAGCTCTGGAAGAGGCTCTGGGTTTCTATTTTCTGTTTATTGAGGCAGGGAATAGTTTCTGTTAGATTTTTTGGGGAATTGATACTTGTTTGAACCTCTGTATTTTTCTCTCCTGAGTTCTTGTCCCATTTTTCCTCTGTGTTTATTTTTAATACCATTTATAAGACAAATTTGGAATGGAAGCATTTTGCAAAATCCGCACATGTGGCATGGCATTATAAAAATCTCAGTTGGGTGTTTATAATACAGCCAGTTCTTGGAAGGACCTTTTCTGGGTGCTTTCTGCTAACAGTTTTGATCTCCTCACGATTGTTGGTTTGGAGATCTCCCAGGGTTATTATGAGAATACATGTTTTATTACGTGTTTTATTTTTTGTGTATGACAGGGACAGAATTGAGGCGGGCAGAGATGCTGAATGACTTGCCCTTACAGCTGATGAAGGTCCCAAATGCAGTTGTTCCAATTAGCAGGCACAGTGGTAGAAACTGGTTAATGCCCAGCCACAGGAAAAAGGCAGTGTTGGGATGGAAGCCAGTTTACAGGAGAGGACGCGATATAGCTACATAAATGTAGGTCAGGGAGTGTGCCTGGAGGTATGAATTTCAGTGTGGTGTTTACGGGGGATGGAGGGAAGGAGCCACCCAACTTCAGCTGCCACCAGCATTCCTTCTAGTTTACAGAAGATTTTACTGATCCTTCTCATACTGGTTTCTTCAAATTAGAAAGAAGTGTTCATTCAGTGCTTCAGGACAAAGGAATGCACCATTGTGTTTTTCTGTGTGGAGTAATGATGCTGTTGTTGATTTATTTTTATTATTATTTTATTTTGTTTTCCAGCTGCTGCTGCGGAAAGCTCACTCAGGTTACTGTCCAGCGTGGCCCAGGAGGTGAAAGGACGAGGTACTATAAGCTGGGTAGACTGCGGGTATGTGTCATGCTGTTTTTCTCCTTTTCTTCCCTCTCCCCTTTTAGCTTTTATTGCTGACTTAGCTTTTTTGAAGGCTCTGAAACTTTTTGCCTGTAACTGAACCCGCATCATTCTGTGCAGTTTCTTCTTAGCTGTAGGGAGCCTACATCTTACCATCCTTTCTTCCTTCGGACTAGTGGTGGGGAATCATTTTTTCCTTATGGCTGTTGTCACTTCTCTGACAGCATGTTTTTCAGCCTGAAGCTGGAGACCCCAGCTAGCGTTGCCTTTCATGGGGGGCACATAGCATGGAAACTCTGACTGCTCCAGCTTTCCCACAAGCCGGAGGAGGAAGAATCCCACATGTTGTGCTTCAGCTGGAGGATGATGCAGTTCTGCTCCGATAGCAAATGCTGCATGAGCAGTAGGGCTGTTTGCTTGGTTTTGGAGCATCCACCCATTTGTGTTTCTCAAAGTATGCTTTCTTTTAAATAACTTCCTCTGTGCTCGTATAGGTTCATGGCAATTTTTAACGTGAAGGCAGGGAAACTTGTTTTTGTAAGTGGTTGCTTGTGTGAGGAGGAATGAACAGGTGTGTGCTTTCTGGTTTGCAGATGTGAAAGCCTCCATTGTGGTTCTGCTCAATAACACATTGCCTGTGGTTTTAGCTTGTGTGTCATAGTGCCTTTCTGCCTCTGCAGCTTTGAGAGCTTTGCCTGCAGGTGGCAAATTCCCCTTCCTGCGCTGCAGAGGAACAGCTTGCTGCCTACCTGTGTGTTTGGGTGGATTGCCATGGTATGAACAAATCTGTACACAACTGTATGAACACTGTACACAAATCTAAGTCAGCTCTGAAAATCTTGTGGCTCCCTTACAATTATACTTTTGAAACCAACCTCCATCCATCAAGCAGTGACCCAGAATAAGTCAGTGATAAATCAAAGTTAACGGGCTTTTGTTGTTGGTTAACCTGTCTTGCTCGCCTCGTGCCACCAGGCAGGTATCTCTCCCATGGAGTCCTCTGCTTCTGCCTTCCATTTGCATTCTGCTGGGCTTGTCCAAATGCACAGATGCTTTTGTCTCTGCCCAACTGATGGGGACAGTGTTCCAAATCACCTGCTGGCAGAGAGCAGGGCTCTTCCTTGGAGCTCTGTGAAACCCGTACCACTTCCTACCTGCTGAAAAGCCAGCAAATAAATTGCATTGACCCTGATGAGGGGAAGGTTGTGTGGAGATCAGACATAGCTCTGAAATCCTGTCTCCTTTTCTAACGAAAGCACTGATAAACAATTTTTGGTTGTCAGTAATGATGGCTAGCAAATAGGATGCTGGGCCAGCTTCTTGGCTTTAGTTTCTAATCAGCCCCATTTGTGACTGGAGCAGTCACTACCCTTTAGTGTCTTCTGTTTCCCTCTTGTTTTAGGCTACCTCTGTTGGGGGACTGACTTCTTACTGTGTGTGTGTGCACACACGTGGCACATGTGTACAACTGCTGGAATGACGAGGCTGTTCATCTGGCCCTTCAAAATGCTGTTATAATACAACTAAGCAATAACCATCTCCAGGATTTATTTTAGTTCTGGGTTGGGGAAGGGAAGATCTGGTGTTCAGGAATTCAATTTGAAATCCAGGGAAGTTTTGGCACCTAGTTCAACGGAGAAGTCTCTACTTCTGAGTTTGTAAGTGATGGTGATGGGGAGGGAAATGTGTTGTTTGGTTTTTGCTGTAAAATAAACTTCAATTCATCAAACTCTAATATGCTCTCACTTTCCAAATGTTTTTATCTAAACCAAACTTTGTCATGGAATTTACTTGCAAGAAACGTATTTTAAAGTCTCCTCCAGGCAGTGCTTGAATACACTTCATAGAAAGCTTGGTACTTGCAGTGCCTTTCCTCTGACCGTGGTGGGGAAATATTTAAGCTAAGCTTCCTGGTTGTACTGAAGGGTGAGTTATTCCCAGAGAGTGAAGCAGCCTGATGAAGGTCATGCTGTAAGAGGTTGGGAGACCTGGGAATAGATTTGTAGGTTCCCAGAATTTGCTTTGATGCCAGTAATATCACGATCAGATTGCTACTTGGTGAGTGACAGGCAGTGGACAGGGTGCTATAACATGGCAGTAGCCCTCTCTTTGAGGGTTGAGCAGCGCTTCCTTTCAGATCACCCGTTTGGGAAGAACCTGGGAAAAATAGATGATCTGTCCAACTGTAGCTCGGTATTTGTCAGAGATGTCTCTTCTATCCCTCCTTCCTGCAGAGGGATGTCATAACAGAGTTTGTGAACTTGCCTTGGGGCGAGGTGAGCTGGAAGACTGGCTTGTGGCAAAGGAGGTCTTGATGCATGCAAAAAAAACCCCCCAAATAGTTTGAGCCTGAACCAAGTTTTGTGGTTGATTTGCTTGTTAAACCTTTAAAGCGCTCTGAAATCAATCTCATAGTGTTGAGGTAACTTTTAAACAATGGGGTTTTCTCCTTGAAAGGTTTTTTCCTTTGCTTATTGCTTTTTTTGTGTGTGTGTGTATACAGGTGGCTGCAAACTGCTGCCCACCTCATTGCAGTGATAATATGAGAGAGGCTGCAGTAGTGCTGTCTGTCACCGGTCACAAAGGGCCAGTTGTAGGTCCTGAACAGCTGAGTTCTACCAGAGTTGCTCAAGCTATTCTCCCACTGCAAGTATGCTGTGAAGCCTATTTGCAAGTCTCATGCCGAAACAAACAGTGCACAGATGCAGGGATATTTACAGCACAGGCTCAATTTGTTTTACAAATATTGACAAGAAATGGCTTGTTTGGCAGCAATATTTAGCAGGGAATTTTGGCTTTGCTCTTCACATCCCGCTGTAGCGGACTTCTTTGCCTTCAGATCCAAGCATTGGCAAGGCTGGCATACATGCAGAGTTATGGTTTGTGTCTCTGCTCCCCTGTGGCAATGACAGCAGTCATTTTCTTTTCTTTTTCTTTATTGGCGGTGCTTTTTTTGTTTCTTGTCATTCCCCTTTTTCTCCTCATTTTCAGGAGAAAGCAAGAACATATTGCTCCACTGATGGAAATCATTATGGATTGCTCAGTCTCGGCAGTATGTTCTGTATTTCATACAGCGGAGGGGAGTGTGCAGGTTTGCGGCTGGAGGCGGATGCCTGAATTGCTGGCTTACATGGAAACCGCGCTCCTTGGCCTTGGCTTTTCTTAGGTCTGTGGTACGAGACAGAGGTTAGGCTTGAGCTTTCAGTTCCAGGTTGAGTGGTCTCGGGGAGACCAGGGAGGTTAGTCTTTCAGCATAATGTGGGGAAATACTTGGTTTCTTGCCGAGACTGTTAGTGAGGAGTAGAAGAGGTTGCCACTTAGTTTGTCGCTTTGTGGCAGGATAGCAGAGGTCCCCAGAGTGCCTGGGCTTAGGAGATGTAAGGCTGGGAAATGCCAGGTACCTGCCTTTCCGGCACAGTTAGGCTCACTTGCCTGAAGTGCCGTGCGGGAGCAGGGCCGTGCTGAGCACAGCGCACCCAGGGACGCCTCTGCGTGCAGTACTGCAGATAAGGTCCTCGTTCACGGGAGATTTCAATCAGTCCGTGCAGGCAGATAGACGCCTCGTGCTAGGGATGAAGGGGCAGCAAGAGGATTGCTTGCAGCATTGAAGTGGTCACTGTTTGCTCCTGTGTGCTGAGATAGCATATGTGGCTCTGTACACAATTAAACATGAAGCTATTTCAATTGTGAATAAAAGGCCCACAAATGATGTGTCAAAAATATGTTTTATTCTAGCCTTTCTGTGTTTTAATAGAAGTGCTTGCTGAGGCATTTGTTGAATGAACGGTGGTGTGAGAGATGACAATACTGAATTAATAACACCCGGTAAAATGTAGTCTTCTGTGCGATGGCTACTTTTTGTTGGTGTCGCTTTGAACAGAGTGCTTTCTGCTGGCTTTTATTTATTTATTTATTTCCTTCCTGTAGTACCTGGTGTTTTGTTTCTGAGTTGAGGCTAACTGGTCACAGGGGTAGAGCACAACGTTGCAGGTTGGTAAATCTTCAGTGTCCCAGAGATGAATCAGTCATCTTATGAGCAAGTGTTTTGAGACTCGTATTCGAGGGGATGCCACATTAGTAGGAGCTGAGAGTCCCAGCTTCTGTTCCTGGCTCTGCAAATGATTCACGTCTAGTTACTTTGTGCTGTTAAAAAAGGTGTATCTGTCTTCCAGGCAGCTGAGTAAATATTGCCTGATTCATTAGTCAATGTTTATAAAGAGTTTGGAGAACTTTGAAAGAAAAAATGCTACAGCAGCACCAATGAGTGCTCTTCCTTTAGTGCCTTCAGATGCTATCGGGATGGCCATGTAAGCAAGCAGAGGGTTGAGTTATTTATTTTTAGTAGCAGGCTGATAGGAATTTTGAAAATGTAAGGGCTTCATAGGGAGTTGAAAGCTTAAGATGTCTGCAAAAAGGAAAATGCCGTGTCCTTTTGCGCCATCTCATAGTCTGCGGCTGCTGCTGCTGCTAACGAACAGCAGGTTGAGGTGCAGTGGAGCTGGTGTGTGCTGCGTAGGCAGAGGGACGGTTGGTGTCTGTGCCGCAGAGCCTCTGCGTCCCCTGTCGTCTCCCTAAACCTCAGTCTTTGGAGGCATGGTACAACTGGAGCTAAGTATTGACGTGGTCAAGTAAGAGAGGAGTTTTGTGAAAAAATAGCAACTCCTGGCAAATCCTTATGGTGGCAAGCAAAAGGTACAAAGTGATGTGCCTGGGAATACAGTAAGATGGAATTACTGCTTGAGTGAAAGATGGAATTTTTGTTGCTTGTCTTTAAATCAGACGGAGCTCCAGTCCCAGTTTGTGGTGCCCTGAGATCTGGTTTTGAAGAATAATCATTATAAAGTTATCCTCTAGCCTTCTTGAGTAGGTTTTGTGATAAATCATGGGGTGGCTAAGGACTGATGTTCCTTGCAAGAGTGTAACTAGTTTGGGTGAAGTGGAAAGAAAGTAAAATGGCTTTGTTTAAATACCTGTTGTTTGGCAGGCTTTAAAATGCACTGTGCTTAGGTGCAGTTTTGAGGAGGTGGCAGAAGAGGTTGAAACTAGCTCTTCCCATCCTGAATGGGATTTAGAGAACACTCCTGGGTCTTCCCCTTACTGAATTGTCTTGAGTTTTTTAGTCACTATAACTCCTGCCCAATTTTGGACTGGTATTTTCAAAAAAGCACCTATTTCTTTGGCTCCGGGTAATTATTCTCTGCTCAAACGTGCATGGTTCCCTTTACTGTAGGTCCCAAACATAAACAAAGCTGTGTGATTTCCATCTGCTGTCATAGCGCGTGTGCTTGGCTTTAGCACATCAGACTGCTAGGAAGAGGAAATGCCATCTGGTTAAAATGTCTGACTAATTTTTGGTTGGTTTTAATCCCACTTTTTCTGCTTTTGTGTGTCATTCTTGTAGTCCCCTCTGTGTCCTGTGCTTCATTCTTGTAGTCTCCATCCCCAACAATTACTTGTTGTTGGAATCCCATGACACTTAGCTTAAAGGTAAAACCATAATCTGGCTGGTAAAGCAGCCCTTTCAAGGCTATGCATCTAAACATATGCTGGTTCATGAGAGAGCCAAATCTAATGAGTAGTTGTCTTTTCTGGGATTTCCCCCAATTTCTGTGTTTATCTGCCTTTTAGATGAAATCTTCCTTCCCAAATTTCTAATTTCCTAATGCTTTGATACAGAAAGGCTCTACCCATACGCGCAATTATAAATGAACTTGTTTAATGTCTTGAAATAGCAGGGAGGAATTTCAGAAATAAGGCTACTGGTACAGATGGCTTTAAATGTGATTTTGCTCTTTAGTTTTTACCTTCACTCCTACAAAGCTGATCAGAAGTAGGATTTATTTAAGAGAATAAGTCTACTCATCTTCCTTCGGTGTAGTTGAATCTTAAAGCTGGGGAAAAAACTTTGAAATTGCAAATAAAAATGACCAAATCTAATGGAGAGAGAAAAAAGGAAGAAGGAAGGAGTGCTACTTTTGCACTGATGAAACCTCTTCCATCCAAGTAGATTTACAGTGTCTGGGATTTCTGCCTTTTTCTACAGTTGCCTTGAAGGTGAAGGGCGGCAGCAGCTCAGGGGTGGATGGCATGTAACGTTAGGTGCCAGCCTGGGGGAGGTAGCAGGGGCTCGGTCTGCAGCTGGTCCAGGGGAGGTAAACCAGGTGTCCATCAGGAACACTCTGCAAATGTAGTTATACTGACAACATGGTCCTTGTGTGGATGCAGTTTATACGGGCAAACTGCATTTGCAGCATAGATTTTTCAGTACCTTCCTCCTGTCTCTATGATAACCTGTCTGTGTAGTTAATGCTAATTCGCATTAAAGCCCTTTTATTTTACTGTAAGAGCGACCATGCAGGAAGTGCTATGCCAGTCTGAAAAAAAATTCCCTTTTTAAGTAAGCTCTCGGTTCCTAATATAAACCTATTTAGTCTGGTGTATTGCTTTAATTCAGAAATGCAGAGCATTTAACTAAAATCCACTGTAGTGCTTGTGTGTACGCGCCTGGGCTTATGTCTCAGTTTCATCCTAACTGTGGGTTTTGCCTAGAATTACTCATTAACTGTGAATCTTCAACATTGCTGCTTTTCAGACTAGGATGAAGAGTAAGTGAGCTAAGATTTAATGTAAAGTTACGTCCATTTTCCTGCATTCAGTACTTGATTTAAAACATCCTCTAGCATCCTCTCCAGACGCATAGTGCAGCTAAAGGTCATAAAACAGGTGCCAAGGGAACGGTACAATGTGCTGCAGCATCTGTGTGCCTGTGGGCTGTACATTCAAAACCTGCCCTCATGGGGATCTTAGATTAGTGTGAACTCAAAATAGAGTGGTAGTCATTTTTTGTCCCAGGTTAGGATGGTGTCCCCCTGTTGTGTGGGTTACAGGAGATCTGGATGGGTCTGAGGAAAGCTGCTGCTTTGCAAAGAGAGTTCGAGTTTCTGGCATTTCTAGAACTTCCTGCAAAGCCTTTGGTAGCTCCTGTGAATGTATTCATCTTATTTCTATGCAGGTATGTGGGCTGCTGAGTGCCTCTTACTAATTTATCTTTCTGTGGAAAGTACTATTCATTATAACTTCTTGACTTTCTGCAGGGCTGGAGCTCATAATTTTTTCCTTTAATTGTTTTTGCTTGACGATACCTGTTACCTTTTTGTCTTGAGTTTCTTTCTGATTTTTGGCTCGCTCTTGCTTGCAGTGAGAATTAATTTCATGGGTTTTAATTTTTGGAAAATACTTCTTTTTAATCTCATTCCTATAGATTCCTGGCCTCTCTAATTGACTAATGGGCACAGGGAATAATTTCTATTGGATGACGAGTGGTACTGGGTCTCCGCAGCACACAGATTATTCTGTTTGCATTCCTGGCACGTTCCAGGGGAGCGTTTGGAGCAGAAGGCTGCGATCACCTCGTGGGTCACAGGGAGGCTTTTTGCTGCGTTCTAAGGGTGAAAATCAGGCCCTAAATTCAGATGGGACTCGGTCCTGTCAGTCTGCTAATCCTAATCTTTAATTCTTTCCAGCAGCACGTTTTCTGGTTTTGGTTTTCATGCTCCCCCATCCCTTAAAAGATTCAAGTTTTTCACCTGCCGCATTGTTTGAACGGCTCATTTGTTCTGTGCTATGGAAACCTGTTGCTATTGTTACTTCTCTTATAAGATAATTTCCATTAGGAACCTAGAACAGTGGCAAAATGTTGCTTTGTTTTCAAAGATGAATCTGGTGTTTTAAGCTTCCTGTGCTGGTTACTTCTGCGTCTGTCTCTCCTGGGTCCTGTTCCTATTTTGGTGTCTGCAGGTTCTTAAACCCCACTCAGGAGCGTAGTATCAAAGTGCCTGTCTGCATGGAGAGCTGCATATGAGCTTTCTGTTCCAGTAGATGTAAGGCATTACCATCCAGCGGCTGCTTAGCACAGCTCTTTGGAGAAGTGCTCTTGCAAGCTAGGCGGATGGTTTGAGAAGTGATTTTCTTAAATTTTTTTTTTTTTCCTTCTCCGAATTCAGATCTGTCTCAAGAAAGTGATACAGAAAGGTCTGAGATCATTAGAGAATATGAGGAGCCTTACCAATGTGACATACTGTCAGCAGCAGTAGTTGTGGCAGCTGTCACCTTGGGCTGGGAGACAGGAGTGAGGAAGATGGGGAGGCAATGCCCGCAGTATGAGAGGAGCAGAGTTTTGCAGGGGTCAGTCTGTTTTCGTTTGGTCAGCAAAGCACACAAACTGCTGTAGTGTAAATGGATTAGCCAGCTCTTGTTGGAGGGTGGAGGGTGGGATTGACGACTGCAAGGAGTGTGGTCAAAATCCCATATTGTCCCCAACAACGGCTGATGAATTGCATTTTTGATTTTGAAACCTTGTAGGAGCACATCTAACTACAACTGACTGTTAATGACTTCCTCTTTCAGATTAAGTTTGCAAGTGCAAATGTGGTTTTTATTTTTAGGTGTCTTGAGGAAATTTCTGGCGTTGACACCCCTTCTGCTGCTTTTTGGGTCACAAGCTCAATTAGTTGTTTGGCAGGATCTCAACTCCATGCTTTCTCAGGATGTTCATCAGTCTGTTGTCTGGAGAGGGTATTCTATGGAAGGTAGCCAGAGGGCATTCCAGAGGCTGCACATTGGGCTGGAAAACCCTGTTTGATAATTCACTGCTTAGGACTGGTCTGAAATTGCAGTTGCACTTCCCTGAAGTTATAACTGGAGTTGTTCTCTGTACGATGGTTTTCACCATAACATAAAAGGATGAAAGCAATTAAACAACAGAGACAATAATGAGAGAGCATGCTGGTAACAAGATGACAGCTTTGACTGGTACCTTCCAAAGCTTTTTCCAGTGTTGGGAAGTTTGCTGTATAGGCAGCCCTGTTTCTGCTCTGCCATATCGCCCTGCTCTCAGAGCCTGTTCTTCCTCCTTACCTGCTCAGTCTTGTCTCTTCCAGCTGTTGGGACAGTGACAGTGTTTGTCTGTACAGCTACTGGTACAATAGAGCCTCCATTGTACAGGCACAGCTGTAATTTAAGGGACTGCTGAAGCATAATTTATATGCATTGTTGAGCCCTGTTTCAGACAGAGAGATGTACAGATAGAAGAGCTAGAATATGTTTACAGATTGTGAGGTCTGTGGTTCACGTGTGGTTATGTGATACACTGATAGAGGAGTGAGATAGCTTTTGTACAGGCAGATTTACTGTCCTGGTTACTTAAACTGGAGCTGTTATTGTTTTTATTAATTACTTCTCTTGTGTCTGGAAACACTGTAGGTATGGATGAAAAAGAAGGCCGGGTCCAGTCTGCATTGCAAAGTGTTATTAGTAGGTGCCAGCACCGTGGCATTGAAGTGGCGTGGCCACACAGCACATGCACACGCTGATATTATGTTGGCAATCGGAGATGTGAACTTTTTTTGGATGGCATTTTTGTCATTTCCTAAGAGGGGATTTGACAGTCATTCCAGAGCTTGCCTCCCCGGAGGCTGATGTTGTCGTAGGGCTGTTTTCCCTTCTTGATGAGAAGCCAATGGGCAGCATTACACGGTAAGGGAAATAATTAGGGAGCTGCAGAAGATCTTCTTTGTGCTCGTGAGAGAGCATAGTGCTGAGGATGTTTGGTCTTAGTCTGCTCCCTTCGGGACCTGCCAGGACAGTATTTGAATTCCGCCCAAGGGGGGTGTTTTACACTGCTGCCTCCATGCACCGTTTCTTACTCAGGATCCATCCAGCTCAGACTTGTTTTGTTTTTAGAAACCAACGTGGACTTACTGCAGCCAAACTCCTGGATCTTATTTTGTGTTCCTCCTGTCTAGATTTGTCCGCTGTTCTTTCTCTCTTCAAATTACCTTGATGCATTGCTGCAAAAGCCTTTCTCTGGGTTGCTCCTGCCACTGGGGACTGCCATCGGTATCACAGAATCACAGGGGTTGGAAGGGACCTCTGGAGATCATCTAGTCTAAACCCCCTGCCAGAGCAGGGTCACCTAGAGCAGGTTGCACAGGATGGCATCCAGGCGGGTTTGGAAGGTCTCCAGAGTCGGAGACTCCACCACCTCTCTGGGCAGCCTCTTCCAGTGCTCTGCCACCCTCAAAGTAAAGAAGTTCCTCCTCATGTTTAGATGGAACTTCCTATGGTCAAGTTTGTGCCCATTACCTCTTGTCCTATCACTGAGCACTACTGCAAAAAGACTGGTCCCATCCTCCCAGCACCCTCCCTTTATTTATAAGCATTGATGAGATCCCCTCTGAGCCTCTTCTCCAGACTAAAAAGACCCAAGTCCCTCAGCCTTGTCTCATAGGAAACATGTTCCAGCCCCCTAATCATCTTTGTAGCCCTCTGCTGTACCTGCTCCAGCAGTTCCCTGTCCTCCTTGAACTGGGGAGCCCAGAACTGGACACAGTACTCCAGATGTGGCCTCACCAGGGCAGAGTAGAGGGGGAGGATGACCTCCCGCGACCTGCTTGCCACACTCCTCTTGATATATCTTACTGCTTGGTATCTCTTACTGCTTCTCTGTCCTTGTGATCATGAGCTCCCAGGCCTGTGGGCAGCCCTGCACGTGCAGAGCATCCTGTGCCACCCCTGAGGAACACCTGTGGCATGTCCCCTTCAGGTGCTGGCTTCACTGGTGGTGAGCCAAAGTAGGTTGCATCTCCTTCACAAGTCCCTCGCCCTCCTCCTACCCCGGTAACAGCTGGCTGCCTGTGCAGAATGATTATTCATGCATGCTAACGCTGACAAAGGACCTCAGAGGTTTAGAGGGAGCACTCCAGTCAGGCTTCCTGCCAGCTCCATCGTAATCCCAAATAACAGAAGTGTCTCCCAGTAGAGGAGATGAGGATGTGAATGGAAAGGGGTGAAGTATTCCTGTGATGTACCCTGTCTTAGTTGTTATTTAGACTTCCTGCTTAGTGAGGTCAGCTTGGATCTTTCATTTTATCGTTCTTTTTACCAAGCTGCCATATGTCTTTGCTTCTCCAGCAAAGGAGGGTTTTGGACCCCAGTTTGGTTTTGTGGGAAGGGGGAGCATGGGGAATGTGCCTGTGGCAGTGGAAGGAAGCCGTGCCATCGTGCCCCTTAAGGTTTGACCTTATTACCACATACACAACTGCTGGTTAGGTCCTTTGTGGTATTGTGAGTAGGTTGATGTTTTGGATGATTTTCCAGGGAGATAAAGCTGGATGATTTTTAGGACTGCCTGCAGGCAACGCAGAGGTCCCTTCAGCAGTAGCACAGGCACCTGAGAGGGTTTGAATTGCTCTGGACAGAAATGGCACAAGGCAGCCAAGGATGGCTGCTGGGGGACATTACTGACCTCATCCTCAAACTAGTATTTCCTGAGCCTGGTGCCTTGTCTGGAGTGTCTTGGCCCGAGTGCTGATTTGGGGGGGTGGGGTGGGGGTGTCTACCTGTTTAGGTCTGGGGATTTTGTTGGGGTTTTTCTTTGGTTTTTTCTTTTTTTTTTTTCCTTCTAGTCTATGTAACAAACTCTTACACTGCCTCTTCAAGTGGTATAATAAAATTGCAAAAACTGGAGTCCTAATTACTGTCTCCCATGTGAGAGTTGAGGAGCTCATCTTGAGAGAGGCTGTTGGCTGAGATCCAAAGGAGACAAATCTCAGAGCAGACGCTGCATCTGTGTTGATATTTACTCTTATTAAAGATAATGGTCATTACCAAGTGATATCAGAGCAGGTTGCTCTTCGCAGGTTATTTTTGGCTGGCTGTAAGTGAAAGCAGAAGGAAAAGCAGAAAGGGTCCATCTCTGCCATTTCTGTATATCTTGTTTTCTGCTTTTTCCAAAGAATCATTAGTATAGCGTCTGAGTTGGTGGGTCTGGCGCATGCAAAAATCTGCACTGATGCATGAAAAAATTACTGATACATATTTAGACACTTCCTATTCTGGGAATTTGCTCCTCTTCTATCCCTTGCATCAGTGTAGATAGCTTGCATAAACAGAATAAACTCCCAAGGCAGCGGTGCAGAGAATCTGCCCGCTAAATGGTAAGAGACAGACTGGGGCAAACTGCTGCTTTCTTTCCTGTGATAATGGATGTGCATTCAAGCAGCTATGTGAATCTCTACAAATGGAGCAATCCTGAAAGCAGGGCAGCTTAGATCCTGTTTACTTCCAATGAAACAGCTGTTCTTATCTTTCTTTTTTTAAATAGAAACTCATGCAAACAGAAAATTAATTGGTAGGAGTTGCTAGCTGCTTGCTTACAGGTACATGTCAGTAGTAATGTTTTGTAGCGTTTTTCAACTGTAAGTCTTGCAGAACTTTTCCGAGATGAGTATCTGGATCTCTAAATGACACATAAGGAACAATTACACTTTTTTCCCAACATGGTTTGAAGTTGCACCAAATTGGTGGCAGAACTGGCAACAGAGTTGTCTTTGGTCCTCTACTGATCCCAGAACAATTGTCTGCAGATGTCAGGGTTTGACGGACCCTGTTGCTGGAGGTAGGTTCCAGCATTACACTTGTTCACATCAACCACCTAATGTTTGTCTTGGCAAAGCTGAGATTGCTGCAAATGTATGTGTATCCTGGAAACATTTGGAGTGTCTAGAAGACCATTTACGAACGTTGACTGTGGTGCGGGCTGACTTCAGTTAGCTGTCTGGCAGTCAGCTCCAGCAGGGCCACAAGGGCTTCTCGGTGCCTCTAGATCTCTCTGGGGTAAGATGGGAGGATGATTTGAAACTGGTGCCTCCTCCTGAGATTCCCTGACCTTTGAGTCACTTAGATTTAGCCCATGGGAATGTTGGAGGACTGCAAGTGAGAGAATACAGGATGTTTCTGGCCCCTGGGTTTGATGTTGCTGCAGACTTTCTGTACAAACTCCATGGGGCAAACCACCTTCTCAGCAGGTTATTTGTTTCATAATCTAGTTTTGTTACAAGGAGAAATGTTCATGTTAGTCAATGATTTGATTTAGCTCCACCTTCCACTGCAGTCTAGGGAAAATAAAGACGCAGCAGGCAACATGAAAATAACTGTCTTCTCAGAGTCAGATCTCCAGCCTCCTGGAGAAGCAAAGAAAGAGTTTACGCATTACAATGACTAGCTTTGACTATGGTCTGGAAATGCAGAACCGATATGAATTCAGTAAGACTCTTCAGATGAACATGCTTCTATACAATTGGGATTACAGGTGCTCCTTCCTGGTGAGGTAGTTGCATGCTTCATTAGCTCCTTAAAATGCTCATTTCCATCTTCAGCATAATATTCTGATTTTGATGCATGTGTCCACAGCGCCCACTCCTCATTTCCATCTACAATAAGCATTTGGGAAATTTTCACAAAGGCACGCTACGAACTTACTGTTTGTTTTTCCTCACATTTGCAGAAAGGCAGCTGGAGAACATTGGGAGAATTAAGTGCTGCTGCCAGCACTGGTGCTAATTTGGTGGGGCTCTTGCAACCCTTGCATCTCAGTGTCTCTAATCAGTTTAAACTTGATGGGTTTTCAGTGTTTTCATTTTCTAAATTGATTTATCTGCGTAAAAGGTACAAGTTGTCCTCTGCTGGGAACAAGTTTCCAAGCTTTTTAATCTTGCAGTTTGTCAATGCAAACAATAGTCTTGTCAGTGTGAATCATCCTCTTGTCTTTGTGGTTGTACTGTTTCACTCATCTCCCCAGGTCTTTGAGTGACTTCATATTCACTTCAGCTTGAAGTATCCTTATAGCTTTACTTCCACATTGTTTAGGACAGCAATTAGGCCATGAAGACCCTTTACCTGCCCACCTAAGCAAATGTATATGCAGTTTTCTCCCATGGCCCTTCCCTCTTCTTCGACTCAGCCTAATTTGGCGCTGGAAGCGATTCACTCTTGTTCAGTTTGAAAACTACCTCCAGCAGGTCTGTCTGCTATTACATGCTGCCTCCTTCATTCAGGAGCTGTGGCAGATGGTTGTTACCTCCACTTGCCAGGTGTCATTCCAGGATACATCCCTTATACCAGGAGTGAATGGAGTTGCTGGGGTTGGGGCTCCAAAATCTGAATTGGTTTTTGTTTTCTGCAGGACCTTTTTAAGGCTAGCCACTTGTGATCTGGGCTTGGAGATACCATGAAGATGTTTCTTTTTGGTTTTGAGTTATCTTCTGCTAGATATAAAAGCTGACCTGCTCTTTCTTTTTGAATCTTTTCACAAACAGTGCTCTTTGACCACCACCCTAACAGTAGCACGGCCTTAAAAACTTGACTTCCTAAATTTTATGTTAATCCCATGGACAGAAGGTCTACTGAGGTACTCAGACATGCTAGAACGGGCTGCTTTTCTACTGGTTAGGGCCTGGCTTTGGAATGTGGTTTTAACACAGTTCACTGTGTCCTGATCAAGCAAATGGAGAAATCAAATTGGCTAATGCAGCTTTCCACAATGCTTGTCCCACAAACTTAGCTGAACAGCTTCCAAATTACTGTTAGTTGCAACTAATTGCTGTTGAGGAAGCACTGCAATGAGTTTTCAGAACTGAATGCATTTGATTTCCTTTCTTGTAACCATTTTTCTTCCAATATGTGTTTTTTGCAGTGATACTGAAAGCCGAAAATTATGCAAGAAGATGAAAGTAGATCCCAATTCAAAGGAGAAAGGAGTGGAATTGCTCCATTATAAGTGAGTGCTGGACTGGGATTTGTAGTTCCTAATTGTCGATGCCCTTGTTAGGACCATTCCTTCTCCTTGCAGCTCGATATTGCTGCAGCATGAAGACTTATTTTTTAGCCTTTGACATGTGAAATTGATTGCAGTTTCTTCAGTTTTCGAGCATGTGTTGTGACAGAAGTTGAGATAAATTTATTCTGCTGTTGAATAGAGTACAAGTGGGACCTAGAAGAGATGCCCAGTGGACTAAAACTACACAACGCACAGGGCTGATGCCTGAGATTTAAGCTCTCTTACTTTGTCGTGTGCCTGCTGGCATGTGCCTTGGGCAAGTTCGTTCACCTCTCTGTGCTCGCTTTTCTGACTTGAGATAGCACTTTGTAAAGTAAGTGGAGAAAGGCAAGTGTAGTGAGACAGCAGGAGATTTTCTTCCTGGAAATAATAGGAGTGGGAGTACTGTTAAGTGTAAGAGATACAAAGCAGCTGCATCTCCGTCTCCAAAGATCATGCCTTAGTAAATATTCTTGTTAAAGTGTCAGGGAGGAAATTATTTACTAGAAACCTGTTTGCTTTACACTCTCTTTTTTTCCTTACTCTTTCCCCCCCTTCCCCCCGCTAAATTACTGTGCTGTAAATTCTACTTAGTTCTGTGGCTTCAGCAGGATAATGTTATTCTGGTTAGTGAGAAGTGAGGTAGAGTAGCTGTATGATTTCCAGCAACGTTACTGTAAGTTAACGCTATTCCCCACTCCTTGTTCAACAGGGACGGTGCATTTCATACAGAATATAACAGAGCGGTCACACTGAAGGTAAATCTAAATACTTGATTTATTATTCTCTTTTGGTTTTGCTAGATATGGGGGAGACATTTGTGAATTATAAACAGGTGTTGGTACTTTTTCATGCTGAGGCATGAAAGGGAGAGGGTTAATCTTCATGAACAGCTGTCAGAATGACCTAAAGGTTTTTTTCTGTGTGTGTGTCTGCCAACCAGAGATCCGGGAAAATTGTATATTATTAAAAAGATTGAGCCCATGTTAAACTGTAATGTAAATTGTGAGTTAACTTGCAGGCTGGTAACAAATAAGGATTTTCTTGTTTTGATTACAAGGTGCTGTTAATGACAGTATAACTAAAAGTATTAGCTGATACTGCATTTTGATAAGGCATTATCTGAGGTTTTTAAGGTTTTATGTTTATAAACTTTAAAGAGAACTGAGTGGCCTTATCTTTTCTTGGATTGTGGAACTAGAGTTGCTATGGATGTGCCCTGAGCGCAGCAGGGACAAAACGACCTTCCTTCTTTTCCTGCAAACCTTGACACAAAGCAACAATGGGCAATGGAAGGAAGAAGACATGAAACGTGAAACGAATGTGTAGATCTTGATGATTGTGGAAATCGTGGACTAAAAGCACAATAAGCAGGCTGAGAGTGTGCAGCCTTCCTCTGCGAAACCCTGGTGAAGCACTGGGAGTAACCTCACATAAGGCTGCAGCTCTGCGATGACTTGAGCTTCCAGAAATTACTTCTGTCCAGCTCTGATGCCCAGTTCCTATTTCTCTTCCTCCTCCAGCAAACCCGGGTTCTGCACCATTGGTGGTCTTAGGGAGGCTTGATGACACCACCCCAGGCTGACATCATTATGTTTACTTCCTCTTTCTGGCTTGTTCAAGGGTTTGGCCTGGGACAGAGGAAAGCCTGTGTGAGACGCTACATGGACCTAAATCTGTTAGAGTGACTGTTCTTAAGTGCACTTGCTCTGGACCTTCCTTTTGCAGCCTGAGTTGTTGTGGGGTAGCTGATGGGGGAACTGTCTTGGAAGTGCGCCCTGGCTTGACTCATCCATTCAGCCTGCGCTTGGGGTTGTCATGCAGGATTCACCTGAGGTGGGCAGAGTAGGAGCATGTATCTTCCCATCTCCTGCAGTAGAAATCTTGCCTGGCATTCGGAAGGGCAATGTTAGATACCCCACCTAGTCAGCAAGTGTCTGAAACTTCTGTACTTGGTAAAGAAATGCACCTGGTGAACTTTTTTTTTCCCTCATAGTGGGTGTGGGGTGAGGGCGACTTGTTGCCTAAATTTGGGTGGTTTGAACAATGCATGACATGTCTTTCCTGCCCTCCATAAAGTGCAAATTAGTGCTGTGACTCCTCCTTACAGATTGGATCAGCAACGGAAAGCATCTGCTGCAGAGCCCCGGGGAGCGTTGGGCTGAGAGGCAATCATAGCACAACATTGTTTTGTGATGAGCATTTCCCCATTCACTTTTGCCCTGCCTGCTGGGGAGAAGGAAGCAGCATCCTGTGGGCAGGGATGTGGGATTCCAGTGTGGGTGGAAGGAGGGGTTTTGAAGTTCCCTCGCTCTAGGAGCTCTAGTCTTTCTTAATTTAACTGCCCCTGTGAAACCAGCTGCTAATGATTTACAGGTTGGACAGTGCATCAGAGCTGGGCAATGGTCAAATAACTCAGCTGAGTGTTGACTTGTTCTCCTGCTCACAGCTGCCTGAGTATTTTCTGGTTTTCTCCCTCTATACCACTTCTTCTCCCTGTTATCTTCTGTTGAGGCAGTGACCTTTCTTTCTTTCTCTCAGCTGTGTTTGTCGGGAATCTCCCAGTACATTACAAACAGCGAGCAGCAGAGCAACACAATTATGTAGGGTATCATACTCATTTTACGGACAGGTGGACACACTGAAGAACAGGGAGATTAAAGGATTTGTTTCACATCATTCAGCAAGCTTGTGGCAATAAAACTCGGATCTTCTTTCCAGGCATCCAGTAGACATATTAATATATGTATGACATTTTGGAGAATGATGGACACAGCTCTGAAGAACTGTAAAAGAATTCTTCCGAAGTAATCGGCAATTTCATAGATGTGGCTGATCCAGCTGATAGTGTACTCAGGTTTTTAAGAAAAGCTTTTCATTTCTTAAAGTAACTAAATCCTTATGTAATTAGCAGAGATGCCCTTGTGGGTTTACTGTTAGAAAAATGAGGTATAAAGGATAGCTCAGTGTTTGCAGTGGGGGGAAAGTTAGTTAGCAGACAGAACCTCCTGCTGCTGAGACCTGTTAGGATCTGAGCTGTTTGGGTATCTGGTAAAGGGAGGTGAACTGCAAGATAACAAAGTTCAGTGATGCAAAATTATTGGGAGTATTTTTTTTAAAAAATACTTCCAACTCTTTGCAGAAGGGCTTAGATTTTTCACAATACCAAGTGGCTTGTAAGTATGAAAGTAGGAACTTGTAGGGTAGTAAACATGAGAGGGAAGGAAAGGATACAGCTCCAACTATGCTGGAGTAATCCAGGCTATTGTAATAGGTTTTAAATTACCAGTCAGGACAGCAGTTGGCTTGAAAAGATTGGCACCGTGCTTAACAGTATTTAAAAGTCAAATGATTAGGAAAGGAACAGAGAACGGAAGAGGAAATGTTATTCTACCATCTGAGTCCATTTGGTCCATATTGTGTCTTGTATGTGATTCTCGTTGCCCCATCAAGTGAAAGGTGCAGAAGGGCAGTGAAGGATGGTCAGAGGCACAGATGGCTTGAATATTTATGTGAAGATTCTTGGGCCTGGAAAAAAGGACAACCAGAGGAGACCATAATAGATATTTATATAACTGAGTAGCTTGAAAAAGGGAAGGATTACCTATTTTTTTTCTCCAAACTTGGGTGCAAACAGTGACATTTTGGGACAGTTGGTTTGAAACAAGTAACTGCAGTGTTTAGAAAAAACAGTTGTGGAACTCGTAGCTACATATTGTGAAAGCCAAGAATTTAGTAGTCTTAAAAACAGTTTTAGGTAGTCATAAATGATAGATCCATTGGTAATTAGCAAACAGAGGTCCAAATACAACAGCTGGTGCAGAGTCCATAAACTTAATTACTTTTTGCCAGAAGTTGAAAGCATATACCAGTGTATGCTATGTAAGAGTGGTACTAGTATAGTTTCTCCCCAAGTGTCTGTAGTCAGCTACTGTTGGAGACCTAAGTTTAGATCAGTCTTTGATCTTAACTGGTATGTCTGTTTGTATATTGCTTTAGCCACACCATGTCCTAATCCTCGATAGTGCCATAAGGCCAGTATACAGGCTGTTTATTACACAATGAAGCCTTTTCTGGAGGATACAGTACAGGGAGAGTTTTAACTGTCCTTCTAAAATGGAGAAAACTCATTAAAGTACAAATCTGCTCAGTACTAGCAAAGGGAGTAGACTAACGCAATAAATTGGTCCTGCTCTAAAACCTGAATCCTTTTCAAGTTTACTGTTGTAAGAAGTGTGTGTGTGAAATCAAGGGAAGGCTTTTTATTAGCATCCCTATTGCCTTATACTTCAAAGGAGTGAAAAGTACAGGGTTATGTTGTTTTTTGTTGGGGTTTTTCTTTTTGTTTGTTTGTTTTTTCAGGTTAAAACTTAGGTGCATATATGATAGCCACCTATTGTGCTGTTAAAACTTGCTAGCTGTTAGCAGCATGGGCTGGATGAAGCCATGTCCTGTATTCTGCTGAATCGCATGTTTAAGGTTCAAAGCTGTCGCAGGGATTCGGGCAGTGAGTTACAGCCCAGTGTGACTGTCTTAGGTGCTGCAGGGTCAAAGTGGGTCCCTACCATGTCATGGCAGGACAGGAGCATAGCTGATTCTTCAACATGAGGGTTGCTGTGGCCTGGACCTTGCTCTGATCTCTAACGCAGCAGCCTGGGGACCACTGCTTTTCTGTGATTAGAAAGTGCTTGTTTGTTGGAGGGGGTTCTTTCCTATTTAAAGGCACACAGGAAGTTCTCTTCGCCGCATGGAGTAACGAGTGCAGGGCAATGTACTGCCTGCTCCTGCCACAAGACATTACACATCTAATTTTTTCTCTCTTGGCTGAGAGGGAGAGGCTGGATGAACTAAATCTCTTTAATCCCCCATCCCCTAACCACATCTGTTTCCACATGACTGAAGTTGGCACACAGGAATTCTTGAAACTAGTGGAGTCAATCGCACTTATTAGCAGTTTAAAATGTTGACCCCTCTCTCCTCCCCTTCTGTGTATAGTTGAGGTCTGTGCAGACTGAGAGTGACCAGAACGTGATGTAGCTTTCGTAAATATAGAACATCTCCCCTAGTTTGTCCTCTTCTTTCCTTTCCCCACATATTATTAAGTGTTCCTAGGGCATCATTTGGGATGTTAATGCCTCTAGTTTTAGAGATTTTTACAACTATAAGTCCATTATAAATTACTTGATTTTATTTTTTTTCCCCTAGCTAGCTCCTTTCTCTGCTAATGCCAAATTAAAATAAATTTCTTCTCCTTGAAGTGTTTGTTGTCCAAACACTACTACCTCACCCCCTAGATCTTCTTACTGTGTACATTAAGTGCTTTGTTTGCTGTCTAGTGACTAATACATGCCAAATCTTGTGAGAAGACAAATCTCTTCAATATTAGCTGTGTTTCTGTGTAGACAGGAACATAAATGCAATAAATAGATCCTGCCATAAGCTCTGAATCCCCCCAAGCCTTGCAGTACCAACTGAGATGCAGGAAAATGGGTTGAACTCTACTCTCTGTTGATAAGCTGTTGGGATGCTGTACCAGAGCAGCTCTACCAAAGGCAGAGAGGTGGCAAAAGTGTCTCAGACTGTTTCAGTAGCATGTGCTGCTAACCTGCTCTTGAGAAGGTGGAGTACAAACCTAGGCTCTTACATGGATGCTCTTGGCATGTGTTAGTATATACTCAGCTCTGCTCTTCAGTCATGAACTGCTTTGGCAAAATATCCCATGGGCTGAAAAAGGCTTTAACGAAGCTTTTGTTTGCTCCAACTCCAAGTAAGTTCACTTAGTGTTGTGACGGCATCATCCACTCACTCTTACATTGAAGGAAGCTCCTCAGGGATCTCACTATGTTACTGATGTGGCAGAGATTTTGTCTGGGAGTGGACATGTACCTACAGTGAATGCCACAGAGAAAGAAACGGGGTCAGTCTGAGTGGTGAATGAACACAGAAAACTAAGTATTATGTTTTCTAGAGCACAGACATCCAAGGATAACAATGATCAAGCTTGTGCTTCCATGTACAGCTGGAAATGGGCAGCAGTGCGATTCTGTTGGAGTCTGTGGAGAGCGCCTCATTGACTTCAGAGGGCTGGAGTTTCCCTCAGACTCAGGCTGAAATCGGAACCATCAGAGAGTATTTCCTTACGATAAAGAGAATATCTGTGGTCTGCTGAAACGGATTGTGGGTTGTGTGTCAGTCGGGTAAAGCAGTTATAAAGTATGCATGCATGTGTACTCAGGTTGTTGAATATGGGAGCTGCAGAGTCGTAAGGTCTCATATTTCCCACTTCTCTTGTCACGTTTGCTTCTTACTCTCCAACTTAAAAATCCATTGAGTGCAGTTTCTAGGTAGATGGGTCATAGAGGGGACTATTGGTGGATTATTCTTCCTTTGACCAAATAAGCAGTTTGATCTTTAAGTGAGGAGTTCGTTGCTTTTGCTCACAGCGAGTGTCAGCGTGTCCTCCAACTAGTCCTATTGGATTCAAAGGTTACTCAGATACGGTGAAGGGCGTGGGAACCTGACCTCTGCATTCAGAGAAATCTTTCCTGCTAAGCCAAGGAGTAACTGTGGAAGTATTGCAGATCTAGTACCATTGAAAGAACTCTCTGAAGGATCCTTGAAGCTACTGCCTGTGTGCTGGTCTACTTCCACAGTTTTCCCCAATTTTGTAGTAGAAGTGTGAACTGGTAAGTTGGGATATCAGTTATGAGGAAGGTACAGACCTGTGTATCAGTTGGTTCTGCAATAGGAGATTTGTGTTCATCTGCATTAGAGCAGATGAGTATACGAACAGAAAAGCAAAGGCACTGCGCTAATTAGATGAGGTTTGCATGATAGCATAGATTTGAGATTGGATGTCTCATGGTTTCCATTCATTTTGCTTTAAAAGCTTTTTTCCTCTGTTTATTACAGTCTATGGTGGCCTTTCTCAAGGACCCAGAAGGTGCTCCACTGTGGGAGGAGGATCCCGAAGCCAAAGATGTTGTGCATGTTGACAGTGAAAAGGTACATTAGCAGACAGATGTTCTTTATGTTTTATAAATATATGGGATGAAGGGAATGTGTATGCTTGTGTTAACTCTTAATGAAGCAGCACCATTATTTCCTTTCTTTGGAAGGGACGTTTAAAGTGCCCCAACTGTTTTAAATGACTGGACAAAGTTTGTGGATTGTGATAACTGTAAAGTCTCCTGCTTCCCACCTTCCTCTCCCATACATGTGGCCGTGACATTAGTCTGACGGCTGCATGGCAAGTATCGAAGCATTGTGGATGGTGTGGCAGAAGACACCTGTTTGTCCTAGGAAGGTGTAGAAGCTTGCAATATGCAATCACTGCAGGATACAAGTAGGAGGTAAAACGCCGCTCTTACAACTGCGGGTTGTAATTAAACCTTGGGTTCCCTCATGTGCTTGAGGTTGTCCCAGGAAGTCTAGAGCAGTAGGGAACAGGATCCGGATCTTGAGTGATGTAACCTTGTACAGTAACTGTCCTCTCAGTGTTAAATGGGAAAGCAGCAAATACAATGAAACTACCTTAAGAAGCCAGTGCCACCACGGAGCTACCCATTATTTTCTATCTAATATGATCAGCTTGGTCTTTTGTATTAGTTTTCTAGTCTATAGATTTTTTAAAACCTTAATTGATTGGACTCTAGCTGGTATTTTGTAAAGGGCCTTTTCAATTTTCTAGCTTTCATTTTTAATATTAGAAACAGTTATTTTGACATTCAGTTTTTGTAGGAAGATTAATATTTAATGTTCACCCTCTGTACTCTATTAGAAGCCTTCCAAGGGTTGCATTCAATTTCAAAACTTCATCTGGTTTCTCCATCATGCTGGTACTGAAAAAATCTATTCTCTTGACTTCTCATAGCTCTGACAAGGTTTCATAGTGTGGTAACTGAACTTGGTTTGTTTATTATTGAGTTTGACTTTTTGAATTAGAGTATGGCTTTTTGGATGGGTCAGGGAAGAAAAAGTTTCCGGTCAGAGATTCTGCAGTGACAATAAACCAAGCCATGCAACTTCCACATCTCAACAATGAAGATACTGGTCTAGGGTATTTAGTAGGTATTCTAATCTAGAATAAGTTTTGCCATCTTCTTTCAAGTTAAAATTGAGCAAGAAGAAACTCAAGTCTTGGCTGTTAGGAAAGATGACCCCTCTTCCCCCAGATAAGTGAGCCTATATTCTATGAATACATATATTAACTTTTTAAAGTTGTAACCAAATAGTAAGAGGTGTCCTTGGGTATGGGTCTGTTTTTATTTTCTTTGGTTTGTTCACTAGGAATTAAGAAGGCTTCTGAAGAAAGAAGACAAACCCCTCCTGATGATGTTCTATGCCCCATGTAAGTAACCCAGCACGTCCTGTCACCTCTTTCTCCCTTCTCCGCTGAGAGATGTCCAAGTCTGACTAGAAGCCTCACCTGTGCTTCAGTAATGCCATCTTGTCCCATCTTCATCATTCAGCTCCTTGTGTTGTCCTCCATTTTCCCCTAGTTGTCCATCGCTTGTATCCTAGTCTTGCCTCTTTCTCTTGTCACAATGACTCTTGCTCACTGTTCTTTTAAACAGCTGCTTTCTGTAAGTCCTTTACCCACTGTACTTTCTAGATTTGTGTTGTACAAGACAGAAACACTGTATGCTGAGTGCATAAGTGTTAATACATCTGTCTGAAAGTGCCTAGCCCTCAGGCCTGTACGAAGCTGTAAGTGCAAATGGGTATTGCACACGCTTTTTGCTTTTGCACTTAAGGCCATAGCATAAGGCAAGCTGGTTCAACACAAGCAAAAGATCTCTAGAGGAGATGGTAGAGCTGAAAAAAGCCAACATGTTTGTTCTTCCTAACTGCAGGCAGAGGTAACAGTGCAGTAGTCAGGAGCAGGAATATCTTCCTACTCCATCCAGGAGGCACCCTGGGTGTTCTATGCACATGGGCAGGAATAACTTGCATACAAGTGGGACTTCAGGGCCCGGGGGCAGGAAGGAAAGAGAAGAGCGCATTGTAGTCATTGCATTTGTTTTGTGACCTTGACCTTGTATTGCTGCTGTCTTGTCATTGCATTGGCTGATTGTTCCTTAATTTTGCAGATTTACAACTGCTTTTTTGTGTTTCCTGGTGACTGGTATGTGAGAGGCTTTCCAGCTCTTCAAAACAAGCCAGTGTTGCACTGGAGTTGTTGCTTGGCTGGAAAGCAGGGGTGCCATGAGAAAGAAATGAACATGTGACCTGAGCTAGAAAAGCCTCCCAGCGCTGTCCTGATAGGGAAATTGATGTTAGGCACCACTAGCAATTTGCTGGCTGATTCTCTTCAAAACTGCGTCCCATGGCAGCCTTATCTGATGTTTCTTAGTGTATTTTCTCTTGTAATTACTGCCTGAAATGCCATTCTACCTTCTTAATCTCATCTGAGTACTGCCAAGATGGCCAGAATCACCCAAGACTTAGTTTGATGCATCACCAAGAGAATGTTTTTTCCTTTAATTAAATTAGTTGCAGCTCCGTGCCTTCACACTCTGCAGCAGGATGGTCCTGTGTGGCCTGGCATGGTGCATGGTTGCTCCCAGTCACTGCTGCCACCTTAGCATCAGCAGGAGATGATATGCCTGCTCTGCCTGTAAATCACCCCTTCAGGGAGAGTTCAGTTGCAGAGTGCTTTCACAGTTTACCTGTATCATGAATTATTGTTTTCCGCAATGGAGTCTCTTCCTGAAATGTGCCTTATCTAACCCTTCGTTCTCTTTGAACCGTTCCCCCAGAAACCCTCCTCCTTCCAGTTCCTCTTCTTTTGAAGTGGCAAAACACCTGCTAGTCTTCAGTGCTGTAATACTTCTGCTGCTTTCTAAACTGCTGCGAAGGAAGCCTACTTGTAAGGTGGTTTTTTTTCTCCCCTCTGATTTCACAGTTCTTAACTCCCTCATCTTTTATTTAACACACGAGACCTTCCGACTTGGTTCCTGTCCAATTTTTCTTTTCTTACTCCTGTTACTGGAGACAGAATACATCCAGCAGTTGCATTAAAATACTGGCTTTGGGCAGCTGAAGTTACTGGTTACGTACAGGTGTTACCTTTCATAACTGGGAACAGCAAATCAAGGCTGGTCACTAAAGGAAATTCTGCATTTCTCTACTTGTAAGGGGTGAGTCAGGGAGGTCTTTGGTACGAGAAGACATCAGAGACTTTGTCTGGGGCGCTAGGGGGAAGACAGCTGCATTATTTCTCTGCTTTGTTGGGCTTTTAGATTCATTGTGGCAGATTCCTAGGAAATGGGCTCTTTCATTACGTACCAGTGCAGAGGGAGATGAAAGCCACTGCAAACTTAAATGTAGTTTCTTTAATATTTCAGGAATGCTTGGTCTGGGTAAAATGACTCGGAGCAAAGGGATGCTTTCCTTAGAAGATATTACCTGTCATTTGGAGACCATTCACTGTACTTTCGGGCCTATATTATGAAGTCAGGCAGCACTAAACATGAAGAATTAGGTATCCTCATAGGCATTTAGATTTATTTGTAGTTAACTGTCCAAAGAAGACTCCTACAGGAGATGGCCTGGATTTGGCAACAAAAAGGAGCTGTTTATAACATCATTGAAAACAGGGCTTTAAAAATGGAGTGTTTACTAGTGGAAAAACTAATATGTGTTTGACTAAGCCCCTCCTTTTGAGTCAAAATACAAGAAAAAAGAACAGAAGAAAATAAGTTTTTCGAGGTTACCCTTTTATGCCTGTATAGGGGTATATGTGGCTTGACAGTATCCCGAACGGTATAACCCAGAAATGTGTGGGCAGGAGAGGTTATTCTGAAGTGGGTTTGGGAGCAGCAAGTTTGAGGCAGTAGCAGAGGTGGGAACGGAAGGACTGTAGGGTTAATGGCTGGGTGGAGAGCCTGGTACTTGCCTGTGCTCCAGAAGGGAATCCAGGGAGCGGTAAGAGGTTGAACGGGAGAAGAGGGAGAGATCAATAGCTGTGGGAGTTCGGGGCCTGAGGCTGCTGAAGAGAGAAGAAACAGAGGATCCAGAAGATGGTGTTAACAACTCCTATCTTTTGATGTCTGTCCAGTGGTTTGGAGAAAGCTGCAAGACCTCAGTGGGCCTCAAATGAGCGGTCTGCACCCAGCAAGAAATAGTGATTTTGACCAGCTCTAATTTAACAACCTCACTGGCAATTTGCGCAGAGACATCAAAGGTGGAAAGGCCACAGAAACAAGAGCTCTCTTTCTTCTGATTGAAGAATGTTCCTCCCAGGCATGCTGATGTGATCCTAAACCAGTGGCTGCAAAATCTGTTCTTCCTTTCTGGAAGATATTTTCAAAACTCTTGTCTCTTCACCAGAATAAAAACATTGACTACTGTCCCATGGTGGACCCAAGAGTTTCCACAAGAAGTGTCTGAAGTGCTTGGCCACAGCCTCCTTTCTTTCATGCTGCCTGCCCTCCCACCCCTTCCCATGTACAGGCACATATTTTACTTGGCAAGGATGAAACCTGCTGCTTACAAGGTGATTTAGTGCTAATCTGCTTAGCACTTCACAGCGTCATCAAACAGCTCTTAGCACGCTCCAGCTATACATTGGTAGTCTTCCTCGCTTGCTGTTTGTATTTTCCTCAGCACATAAAGTTACTGTATCCTACAAGGGCTGTTGCTTCTTCTGAGTTACCTCTTCTCAATTAACAGAGCACTGTTTAACTTTTGATGTCTGTTTAATGTGTTCAGGAAGTGTGTCTCAAATGAATTTCAAAGACCTGTTAAGCTGGGATGAATCTGAAGTACCTCCCCCCTCCCTTAAAGACCAGAAATGCACAAAGCTTTTTGTTTGAGTTCACAAGCATAACATCTTCCGTTGACTTTTGAAATGTGAGTTTCAACTTAAGTTCCCCTCTGGTCTCAGCTCAGAGCCTGAGGAATATAAGATGATGTTGCTTTTTCCAAAACTGGGATGAGAAATGAGTAGGAGAATGAATAGCATGAAAAACATGCAAAAATAGTTGCATGTAACAAGAAGTAACAACCTTAGAAACTAATAATCTAATAATTATTACATGAAATAGATAAGGAATTTTGTTTTAAAATTTATTGTATATAAGAAAATGTAGTTTCATATGCTTTGGAACATAGGTCCTGTAGAACAACCTGAATAGAATTGTTGGCATATTACTTACACAATTTCTTTTTTATCAGGGTGTGGTGTTTGTAAGAGAATGATGCCATCTTACCAGCAGGCAGCGACAGAACTGAAGGGTAAATATGTAAGTGAGAAGATAAGATTTATATAAAACTTAAAAAACTTTTGAGTGTTTAAAACCACAAATAGTTATCAAAGTGGGGAATTTCTTAAGCAAGTTGAAACAAACCAGAAATTAATGATTCTGTTCCAGATCCCTTCAGGATTCTCTCTCGTGGTTTTTATTCGTTTTAAAACTTTGGAGAATGGGATGTTAACTCACCCTTTAGATGCAGTGTGGTTCTTGCCACGGAAAAACAGGCTCTTACATTATATAGTTTTATGTTTAGCTTCTAATTTGTGAGTTTGTAGTCCTGTTGAGCTCATTTTAGTAAAGATAACTTTAGTAAGGCCTTTGACACGGTCTCCCACAGCATTCTGCTAGAGAAGCTGGCAGCCCATGGCTTAGACAGGTGTACTCTTTGCTGGATTAAAAACTGGCTGGATGGCCAAGCCCAGAGAGTTGTGGTGAATGGCATTAAATCCAGTTGACGGCAGGTCTCAAGTGGTGTTCCTCAGGGCTCAGTTTTGGGGCCAGCCTTGTTTAATACCTTTGTTGATGATCTGGATGAGGGGATTGAGTGCACCCTCAGTAAGTTTGCAGATGACACCAAATTAAGCGTCAGTGTTGATCTGCTTGAGGGTAGGAAAGCTCTGCAGAGAGATTTGGACAGACTGGATCGATGGGCTGAAGCCAATTGCATGAGGTTTAACACGGCCAAGTGCCGGGTCCTGCTCTTGGGTCACAACAACCCCAGACAATGCTACAGGCTTGGGGAGGAATGGCTGGAAAGCTGGTGAGGCCGCAGCTTGAGTGCTGTGTTCAGTTTTGGGCACCACAGTATAGGAGGGACATTGAGGCACTGGAGCGTGTCCAGAGAAGGGCGATAAAGCTGGTGAGAGGTCTGGAGAACATGTCTTATGAGGAGCAGCTGAAGGAATTAGGATTGTTTAGCCTGGGGAAGAGAAGGCTGAGGGGAGATCTTACTGCTCTCTACAACTATCTGAAAGGAGGTTGTAGTGAGACTGGTCTCTTCTCCCAAGTAACTAGCTATCGCTAGTTCAAATGGGTTCAAGTTGCACCAGGGGAGGTTTAGGCTGGACATGAGGAAAAAATTTTTCACTGAAAGAGTTATCAAACATTAACAGGCTGCCCAGGGAGGTGGTCGAGTCACCATCCCTAGATGTGTTTAAAAGTCGTGTAGATGTGGTGCATAGAGACACGGTTTAGTGGCAGACCTGGTAGAGTAGGGTCAATGGTTGGACTAGATGATCTTAAAGGTCTTTTCCAACCTAAATGATTCTGTGATTCTATTATAAAGAAATCTTTGCCATAATGGGTTTGATAAGCTTTTTGGCTTGATGTTTCACTGAGGGATCAAGGATGGATGCCCTTATAGTGATAATCTATTTTTTTAGTGGAGAATCAGTGTCATGGGAGGGGGGGTTCCCTGCCTTAGCTACTGATTGTCATCCTAGCCACTAAGCATAAGCATTAATAAAATCTTACTGTTTTACTGTAGCACTGTCAACAGAGTTAGCATTCATACCGGATTGAAATGAAAATAAGTTTTGACCATAATAAAATCCATCAACAGCAGTCACAATAATTCAGTTATATGTTTGTACTAATAAGGCGTATTGATCTCTCTAAGCAAGTCAAAGGCACTTCTCTAGTCAAGGTTTCTATATGTGCTTAATATATAATTTATATGATACTAATAATATGTTAGTGTTGTTTCATGGCTTTAGCTGGATTTGGTCTGATCCTACCTGTCGGATCCCTCACTGTCAAGTTTACAGGTTTCCTCGGGAGAGGTGGCATATAGTGAGGAAAAGATCGTAGAATTATTTAGGTTGGAAAAGATATTTAAGATGATCGAGTCCAACCGTAAACTAACACTGCCAAGTGCACCACTAAACCATGTGCCACATCTACACGTCTTTTAAATACCTCCAAGGATGGCAACTCGGCCGCTTCCCTGGGCAGACTATTCCAGTGCTTGATAACCCTTTTGGTAAAGAAATTTTTCCTAATATCCAATTTAAACCTCCCCTGGCACAACTTGAGGAGATGAAGCACTGCGGCTTGTCGCTAGGGCAGCTCTGGCCAGTGCTGCTCACAGGCACCAAGTGTTGTCAGACTCCCCCCATGTTCTCCCAACAAGTTGTTTTTCAGAAGTATTTTCTCTAAATCCTTGTTTGCTTAGGGCTGTGATGAGTGGGAGTTGTTCAGATTTATTCATGACACCGTACAACCCTTGAAGATATTTTCAAGTGCATTTTTGTCTGGCCAGGCAGCTCTTTAATGCCATCTCCTCTCGGTGGAGTGTGTGCTGCAGTCTTTGGGAAGGCACTTCTGTCTTGCGTGGCAGGTACATTGTGAGGTGTGGTGTGGGCAAGAATTAGGAATGTAAGGAATCACCTGCAGAAGTAGTGCCAGAGAGAAGGCATGCTGCAGAGCGCTGTGTTCTCTTGCAATTATCCCTTCCTTGTCCATGTGCAGCTTGTTTTATTAAATTCAGACTGGAGAATTTAAACTCCAAATCTATTCTAGTTTGATTATTTCCTTCTTCACTTAGAAATGGTTTCTGTAGATCCGGGGTAATCCTGCACAGCTGAGTGACAGGGCTGTGGCACAGCACTGAGGCTGGCAGTGCCTGTGCTTAATGCAGCTCAGGTCAGGGTTGGGTTTTGCACTGGGGTGTTTTTAGTGCAGGATCGGTTCAGAGGAAAGTCCAGTTATGCCACTGCCACCTGTGTCTTTCACAAAAATCAGTCTGTTCATGTAAATTTGACCTAATTAGCTTCTTGAGTGGGATGTGTACACAGTTTGCCATTTCTGAAGTTAACTGTGCTGTACCCATAATAAATTATCCATGGGATACCTTAGAGCGATGTTGGCCTCCAGATTAGACTTTGCGGGAAAGTTTATGATTGGTTTGGATGAGCTGAAGGTTTGGCCTTTTAATCTGACCTGTCATTAGCTGTCAGGATGTGCCAGGCTCAAAAGCGATGATTGCTATTATATAGCAGGAAAATGAAGTACAGTATTGCCTATTTAATAGGTCGTAAAATTGAAAAGGTGAACTGTACCTGTTGCTGGTCGTTGTGTTCTCTTGGGACTGGTCGCTTCTTGTCCCAGAACTGTTACGAAGAGGAAAGCAGAGTGACATTTTCAGTGTTAGCCTTGGTTTAGATCTTGCAATTCCATTACACCCAGCGCAGAAGGGACAAAGGGGCTCCGAACTGGAAGAAGATGGCTAATTTTATCCTTGGCATGAGAGATTCCTGTGGTTTGTGGGTAGGGTGGGCTCTGGTGAGTGACTGTCACTGATGCACTATGGCCCCAGTGCAGGGAGGAACTGATGGTCAGCAAAGCATTTCATCATCTCTTTAATGCCCATGGACTCCATGAGTGTGCCAGTGTTTTACTCAGTAAAGACCAGCTCGAGTGTATGCTTAAGTGCTTTCTTCCTTTGGTGCTTGTCTTTTTTTTTTTATAAGAACCATGAGCCTTCAGAAGCATAAAGCTCCTACGCTTATTTCAGATATCAGATAAAGGAAGACTTTGTTTAATCTGGTCATTAAACTTGGCTCTAGGAAGGCTTCAGCTGGTGGTGTGAGGTACCAATTTTGGAGCAATCCCATCAGGAAAACTATGGAACAAGGGAGGGGTCACAGTAGAACAGGAACAGTAGAAGCCCAGAAGACAAGGCCAACTAGGAAAGGTTCAGAGTTGGTTTAGGTTATAGGTAGCTTGGTGGAGAGCAGGTAAGTGTGGAAATATATCAAATGTCACTGGAGGGGTGAAAGGAATAAACTGATCTTCATGTCTGCTGTGGCTATTCCAAGAGGTAATGGACTTCAATTTAAGTCAGTGTCATTCAGTTGTTTGCTAAAAGCAAATTAGCTAAACACCTGGCAGGACCAGCTTAGTTATAGAGGGGATCCCAGCTTTGGGTAGTAGGTGTATTTTGATGGTCCCATCATAATTCCCCATTACATAATTCTGTGACTGTAGGCCAGCTAAAGTTGTTACTTTGTCATTAAAAACAAATCCCATTGTAATAGCTTTTTGCTAATTATGCTTCATATGATGTATGAACACCAGAATGAATCCAAGTTATTGATTTGTCTGAATCATCACAGGCTGGGTGGACACAGTGGAATTGTGACAGAGTATCTGAAATGGCTGGGAACACCCATTTAAACCTAGGAAATCCCCTGAAAGTTCACGGCAAATGTGAAATCTGGTGGACTGGTGTTTATGAGGGTGTTAGTTAACGAACCTGGTTCTCGCTTTATAAAGCAACCACTGTGTCTTGATCCTATTGCATTTACCTACCCTCAGGTGGTGACATATAGGATGAGGGAAGGGGAGAATTGGGTCTAGATAATCTCATATGAATTAAGTCAGTCTGGTTGTTGGAACTACAGGGAAAATTCAAAGCAAGATACTCGGCTAGCCAGTATAAACCCTATTTCCCTACTCTTCTTGGTTATCTTTCCTTTATCCTTTCTCAGGATAGGGGAGAGAAAACAAAGTATCTTTTTGTGACTTTCCAGCACATTCTTAGAAGAGGTTGACCTCCAAATGAGGATTTTCTGCTTTAAGATTTATTTCATGCTGGCTCTGAGCACATTTGGTTGGCGTGTGCAGTTTGCTGCAGTCAGGAACTTGGTATTAAATTCTGATGTGGTGTTTCAGCTAGAAGGAAAAAATCCTGCTTTTGGAGGGGGAAGGAGGAGGCGTTTGGATTAAGACCCTGCTACTAAAATGATTTAAGCCATCAATACCCTTAAACTAAGTTAATCGTGAAGTGGTATCTCAGCAACTCGCTGGTTGAAGGTTTGACAGCAGAAAGGCCTCTGTGTGAATTCCACACCCACAGAAACTCAGAATCAGTCCCATCTTCAAATTTTCAAGTCATAAATTTTTGGAAGACAATTGGACAGGGCACAGCATAAGTTGCAGGAGCCCTGAGCCTGAAGCTTGAGATGAAGGGCTCTTGAGGTGGCGGACGGGTTGGTATAGAGGTAAGGAAAGGGAAGGAAAGGCTTTTTGTTTCACTTGCTAGTCTGAAAAGTTACTGTGCTTCTCTGCCCCCTCTTGTGATATCTATAGGACAAGATTAATTCTTAACTCTCATTATACCCTACCAGTCAGGTAAGTTAACATATTTAAAACATATAAATGCTATGTGGTATTTCCTGGGCTCATGGAAATAAGGCATGTTTTACTTTCACATCAAAGTAATGCTGATTTCCCCTTGACATTCAGTAACTGCATTTTTGAACTGAGATAATGCCACTTCTTGGTCAGTTAGACCTTCTGGACATTAGCTGAGACTGTAAATTCATTGCGGGAGTGGAAACCAGGGAGATCAGAGTGGAACTTGTGTCCTAGCTAATGTTTGGATGCAAACTAAGCCATGTACTTAGGCTTGTAGCTTAAAATCCAAATACACAAAGAAGAGCACAAGTAGTGCGATTGAGAGAATTCCCTTTAGGTATTTCTGTTAGTGGGTGAATAAAAAGAAACAGACAATTCCAGAGCAAGGGGGAGTTGACAAGCTGATTGGCATTTGCATTCTGTGTACTGGACTCAAGTATTGCTCTGTTCCCCCTTGCACAAAATCAGAAAAACTTCACTGCCTTTTACAGAGGTCTCCTTGCTTTACAGCAATGTGAATGAAATCAGAATCTGCCCAGAGCTTAGCTGTTTTTGCGTAACTCTAAAAAAAGTAGTAATGTTCCTGCTGTATTGTAAGAATCAGTATGATTATGCTCTGTTTTTTCAGGTTCTTGCGGGGATGAATGTTTACTCTGCTGAATTTGAAAGGATAAAGGAAGAATACAATGTCCGGGGATATCCTACAATCTGCTATTTTGAGTCAGTTGTGTTTCGCTACTACTTTAGAAATCATACACTCAACTATAATTGCGTGTTCTTATCTTCCAGGGCAAGGACTAAACCTTGTTTTGTTGCTTTAACAGGAAAGGAAAGTTCCTGTTCCACTTTGAGAACTACGGTGCTACTGCAGCAGATATAGCAGAGTGGCTGAAAAAGTAAGGCATTGAACTTCATGCACTCCACCTTTTAGGTACTCTTCATTATTTACAGAACGTAATGGTTTAGGAACAGCCTCTCCCTCATTCCCTCTGCTCAGAAGAGCAAACAAAACTACCCCGCTGAGACTGGGTAAACCAGTACAGAGAGATTGCCTAATGTTTTTGGTTTTTAGCATGCATGCCTTGCATTTTACAATTGCATTTTGTCTGTAACAGGAGAGTGTCTGTGGACCAAAATAAATGCAGATACACAGATCTCGGCTTCGTTAAAAAATGCCAACTTAAATTTCCAGTGATCTTGGGTGTCTGAACTTAATACCTTGTAAAAGGTCTGATTTTTGTTGTTTTATTAAAAATGTATATACCAAGTGTGCAGTTCTCATTGGTTCTTCAGCCTTAGCTGTAGCCTTTAGAGTGTCTTGCAGAGAGAAACTAGAGATCAAGGCACCCTGGATTGCTAGTCATTTTTATATAGTCTGTGTTTCCTGTCATGACATGAAGCAGTGTTGAAAGCATCTTGTTCTACCTAAAGAGAGCTATTTGCAGTCATAAGTATTTTGGGGGCTGAATGAACCTATGGGACTAGTAGTTGAGAGAGAGACAGAAAAGTGTTGTGTGTGTGTAGTCGCTCTTCAGCTGGTGCAAATCAGCGTATTGTGAGTGAAGCTGATAGAGCAGCTGGAGAGAGCTGAGATAGTCTGGTGATGGAGAAATACCATTAGCAGTTAGCCCCTGGCTCTTTAGCATTTTGTCGTCTTTGTAACCCTCCCTTCTTTGCTGCAGCCACGGATATAGTCTTGAAATGAAGCTAATAGAAGGAAACAAATGCATGGGAAGGAACACATAGTTGCAAACTACTGTGATAATGTGGCTTAGCAAAACTGTCTCACTGTACCAGTGGGGCTATGCTGGGGATTTGCGTATGATTGCAGGCAGCCCAGGGTCTTCGGCAGTGGTAGGCTAGGTGCTTCAGGATTGGGAACCCACAAATGCAGTGACAGCAGCATTCCTGTTAGCATCGGGAGGTACAAACACTGCAGGCAAGTGCTGCCCGGTGGATCAAAGAGGAGGAATTTAGCCATAGTCTTTAAGCCTCATTCAGTCCATTAAGCCTTCAGATATGAATAATCAAGATGGCAACTCCAGCAGTGCTGAGGAGATGATCAGCAAGCATAGGACTTCATCACCTGCACTTTATTATGCTTTTCAGTTTTGCAAGGATGTGGTTATCTCTTGGCTACCACATGTGGAACATTAGATATTTGAGGTGGTTTTTTTCCCCTGTCTGCCCACATAATATCCAGATAATCCCTCTAATATGCAGTGCCTTTATATCAGTGCTGTGACAGCAAGTGAACACAGCTACTGGAGGCAAAACAGAACAGCTGCAAGCTCTTTCCAATGATAATCTCTGCTAACAAGCCACTGTGGGCTTTGGCTGATATTTCAGCAGTCCAGAGCTAAAGACAGCTGTTTGTCCTCACTTAGTGTTAGTGCATGCTTATTAGTTTCCCGAAAGATGATCCGAGCAGTAGCCTTCTTGCCCCTGTTTTGTATAATAAGTACAACTTTAAAGCAAACTACATTGAGAAATTATATGTACTTGAATTTTGCCAGTAATTGATGTTGCAATTAAAACCATATACGAGGTAAATCTGTTACATGTGTAATATTATATTACTATGAGGAATCTGGAGTACTAGTAGTGAAATGGTATGGCAAGGGCTTTAGGAAAGCCAAAGAGTGTAATTAGATAGCTGCAGGGTGTATAGGGTATATTTCAGAATAGTATAATATTAAAATCATGTCGGGAAGTCACTCTGATGCAAGACATTGCTCTGCGGGGCGGGGGCACAGCAGTGCCAGAGTGTACATGGCAGCCCATGGTGAGAAAAGCCGATGTGTTTTTATACTGTGCATGCATGTGCTGTCATGCCAGATTCTCAAAAGAGAATCCAGCAGACCTTGAGCCATATGAAATGACCTATTTTTTGTGGACAGTAGGTACAAACTGCAGAAAAGCAACTGTTTTCTCTTCCCCCTTTTCTGTTTTTTCCCTTTAAATGTTACTGGTAAAGTGCTGGAAGTGGTTATCTATGCTAATATTTTGGGGATGGCATGATATAACTTAATGAAGGTTAGAATTAAATTATTGAAAGGATGTTTTCCATGTTATTTCCTCTCAGAACAAGAGCTGCTAGTTTGGAGGGCTTCAACACCTTCTCTTTTACCTACTTATTGAAGGTGCTTCTTTCTTACACTGAAGTGTGCTAATGCATCAGTCTTACAGATACTTAACCTCTCTTTCTGCCTAATAGGCACTGGCTACTATCTTACGGAGTTTCAGATGTTTTTATAAGTTGATAGAGGGAAACCATCATACAGCCTTACGACAACATGCAGCGTTATTAACACAGAGATGCTATCTTATGCATACCGCAATTCCTTTTTTTTTTTTTTTTTTTAGTCTGGTACACAGCTGTATTGGCTTGGATGGTAGGCAAGCCAGGCAGCTTCTTCCTGCCTTCAACAGCTGCTTAGTTTGTCTTGCTGTTTTTATGGGCTCCTCTCCGGCCCTTCCTTAGCACCAGCTACTCAGTTAAATCAAGAACCTGTTCTCTGTTCTTGATTGAATTAGGTCTTGATAACTCTTCCAGACTTCTGTCATCCTATTTTTGGTCTTCAGGCGTTGGATGTGCCTTGTCTCAGTCTTAAATGACACTTTAGATTTTGCTTGTTTCTTCCTCCAGGCCTTGAGGTGCTTCTTACCAACTCCTGTGTAGACTTATTAGCATGCACAGCATTTTAAATTAGGCCATTTGAATAAACATCCTGTGCCCTGCTTTACTAATTCCTTACTGAAATAGGTCATGCCAGGCCCTGCTAAACACAGTGTTCTCCCAGTGCTTTGTAGCCACTGTGTCCGTGTTCATCATGCTCTGCCTACTCAACCCAGCTCCCCTTCCAAAGTTATTAAGTGTCATGGTGTTTTCTGGAAAGCCTTCACTCGGCCAGGATACCTGCAGATTATGGCTTAGCAACAAGCAAACTGATTATCTGCTAAGCTTTTAGAGAGTAAACTCTTGGGGACAGGGACCTGCCTCTTTTTGTCTCTCAGCTGCTTGGCTGAGTGCAGCTCCGATCTTTGATTTGATGTTTGTTTCTTGGTTCATTTATCATATAAGCAGCAGCAGAGGTGTGCATCACAGTTTTGCATGGATTGCTTAATATTCTTGGATCATACCCATTGCTTACTTCAACAGAATTTGTTATCTGAATCTCTGTATCTCTCTACTGCTTTTTTTTATCAAACTAGGCTTTCAGCCTAGAAATGAGCAAGGCAGGATAAATGAGTTATCAGTCGTTTGCCATTCCTTGTTCCAGGCAGCTAACACAATAATACATTTTAATCAAAAATAGTAAATCTGTTTTCACCAGCAATGGGGTCACATCCAGACCTGTACTTTGCCAAAGAATTTGGGGAATTTGGGGGGAGGTATTTGGAACTCATTACTACAACTAGCAAGGATAAAATAGCTTCAATGTCTGGCTCCAAACGTTCTTATGTTTGGGTGTCCTCTATGTGAACACTGCTTTAATAAATGTCAGTTGACATAGTTTAGTTCACATCTGCCAAATTCTCTTTTTAATGCATGTTAATAAAAGCCAAGAACGATTGTTTAGCCAGATGATGAGCACTGAACTGATCCAGAGGAGCTTGGGTTCAGTTTCCAGATTTGCCACCGTATCCTTGAGCAGTCTCTCTGGCTCTAATCCATCAAGGTGGTTAAACTTATGTACAGTTACAGTGAAGTCGGTAGAACATGTCACTTATATTTTTAGGTTAAGCATGCAGTTGAGTAGCTTTGCTGAATTAGGCCTACAATCTCACTGCTGAGTGAGGACCGAATGATACTTCCCCAGGTCATGGGGTTGTTCAGGGTAAAACTGTATAATTCCTAGGGAAATGGTCTGTGTAGCTAACTCATGTTCCCAACACTGCACCTCCTTCTTTCTCTGTCAGCCCTAATCATGCTGTCAGTATTCAAGGTGACTGGTTAGATTGGCTGTTTCTGCTCACTACTTTTTTCTTTCATTTGCAATGGCTCCTGTGAACTACAAAGAGTGAATGCTGTGAAAAAGGGAGCATCCTGCTGAGGAGGGTAAAAGAGTAACAGAAAATGCATCTGATTTCTATAATGTAATAACCAAGAAGCGTGGTTATCTCCTCGCTCCATCCCCTTCCATTGCTGATCGGTGCTTGTGAGCTTCTTGTGGATTTTTTGTTCCTCCTCCAGTTTTATCTGAGTTTCCATGCTTATGAATTCTGGGTAGGTCCAATTATGGAAGCTGTTCAGTAGGGTTAGTGTGTCATACATATACGGACTTCTGCACAAGTGGTTCCTTGCAATCCAACTTGCCAGAATAACTGCTTAGCACCAGAAAGCTGGTTTTCATCTGTGTCTGTTTGTCTTGTAGCCCACAGGCACCTCAGCCACAGGCTCCGGAGACTCCCTGGGCAGATGAAGAAAATGTAGTTTATCACCTGACTGATGAGGACTTCGACAAATTTATAAAAGATCATTCTTCTGTCCTAGTGATGTTCCATGCACCATGTGAGTTTTTTTTTTCCTATTCTGTACCCTGAGCCAAATGCTTGCTAACAAAACCAATGATGACTTTCTGTGGAGGTTTCACAGAGCTGTGAACTCAAAGTCCAGGCTTTTCTTGTTTGTGATGATTGTTAAATACACAAGGCATGAAATGTTTTTGAAGTTGCTGACTTCAGGTTTGGGACAGAGATGTGCTGCTGGAAGAGACACTTTGTAGGCTGAGTCAAAACATAGCTGAAGAGTGTAATGATGCTTAAGTAGTCTGAGGACTCATCATTTTACAGCATGACTTCCCATTTTCAGCTCGTCTTCTGTGTTGTTTGCTTTCCAAGCAGAGCTCTGGTTGATTATGCAACTCAACTTGAGAACTGTGAGCTCCTGAGTTCTTGTTCATGGCTGCTAATATGTCATTTTGAGCATTTTCACTCCTCTGCTGCAGTTTGTTCTCTGGCAATGTAAGGAGGGATGGTCGTTATGTATTGTGCTGAAGAAATGCTAAAACTTGATCTAAGTTCAGAAAGTCCCCAGGACTTCTGAAAACTAATGCAGAGCTGGTAGCGACACTACTTACTGTTTGACTGAGAATGCATTGGGCTGATGTTTTTTTCATGACTTGAGGTTTTAGCTTGAGCAATAAAATGAAGTGAGTTGCCCTCAGAAAGCTTTTCCAGCCATGTTGTCCTCCTGTATGCTGTTGGGTATTAGAGTGCGTTAACCACTTCGTTCACTTAGGATCTAAGTTATTTCAGCTACATAGCTGGTTCTACCAGTTCTTTGTGTCTATGATGGAAGGTTCAAGCTCAAATCTGCTACGTTGGGTAATACACAGCTTCTGTCTCCTCTTGCTGCTGTGCTGGCAGTTTCACTTAGGTGAGATGTTCATTTTCATGGGCATAGATTTGAAGGTTAGGGCTCTGGAGGCAGGCTGTGCGCTCACAGCTGAACAACGGAGGGTCTTGGCACGGAGGCTAAAGTCCTGCTTCCCTTTTAAGTCAGCAGGAGTTTGCTCCAAAATGCTTTTTTTGAAGGTCTGCTCATAAGATTCATTTGAAAAACATACCATAATGAATTTCCTTTGCCCAATGAAATGACTAGGGGTTTGATCCACTGAAGCGGGTGACTGGCTGCTGTTTTGTCGCTGTGTTCACTGGATTATTTGTACTAATGAAAGTGGGACCGGAGATTAACGCCTGGTCTGAAAACCAAAGCACAAGTAAGCAGAACTGATGAAGCCTGGTTTGCTCAGGAGTTATCCTTCATTACCCAAATCCTTCCTTCCCCAGATTTCCATGCACCCCAGCATGCAAGCGACAGCACGGGTTGCTGCTCCTCAGGAGCTCCACACTTGCTGGTTTGGCTGAACAACTGCTGCCAAACAAAAATACAACTGCTGAGTTTCCCTCCGTTCCCTCCCTGTGCACAGTGGCTTGGGATAAGTGTCCTCTCTCTCTAGCCCCTGATTTCTGTATATTTACAGAGATTTAGTTGTATTTAAAAGCTTTTCTGTTTTTTGAATTTGTAAATGGGAAGGGAGTCCAGTCATGTATTTGGGATGAGGAAGAAAGGGAAGAAATCAACAGCTGACCTTGTAAACCTTATTCCTTTAGGAAGTCTGATTAAAAATTGATGAATACACACAGCTACAATCAAATTTTATAGTAAATTCAAGTTAGCTATAAATCTCAACAGGGCTCTGTTCAGTTTTTAGTTTGTTTTTTTTAATACCTTCTCAAACACAAATATACGATTTTAGTGGTAATAATATTGCATGACCCATTTGGAGAGGTGGAGTACTTCCAGCTAGGTATGTTTTGTGCTAAAGGGGCATTCTGTGCTAAGGTATAGCAGTACTTTGGCAAATGCTGTTTTGAAAGTAAATCAAATACCTGAATCAGGGCTGTTGCAATCTCCTAATAACATGTTCCAGCTGCTCAGAACTGGGATAAAGAATGCTCCTTACCAGAACAGCTCCATTTTAAATGCAGCTTGAATATTTGGGGCATTTTATTTACATGCAGGTGGCAGTGGTATGCCTACATGCGGAATCCAGCTTGTGCATGTGTAAAACATCTGTGTTAGTGAGAATCCTCTCTGGGCATCCCCAGCAGAGAGTCTAAGGCTTGCAAACTAATTAACGACAGACAACTATCATAAACAGTTATCTCGATGATTAAAAGATCTTCTCCTAGCACTTCTTAAATGTGCTAATGGAGTCACCTTATGAATATTAGGAGATAAATTACTCCAGTAAAAGAAGCGGTAAAAATGGAGAACATCTTACTTGTTTTAACCTTGGTGACTTAGGATGAGAAAGTTTCTTCTAAAAACTATTTATTAATAAAAAAAATTGTTGAAACAGATGTACAAAATAGGCCCAGAACTCGGGATATACTTCTGCGTAACTAAGAATAAGCAAGGGGATTTCAACACTGGCCTGGAATTAGCAAGTACTTAAAACCCTGTGTCACTATGCAGCGTACACATGACTGGGTGTTTTTCTAGCATACTATCAATCTTGTGTTCATGAGAAGCTCTTTTACTAGAGGGAGAATTATTTCAGTGATGCTTTAATTGTATAGTCAGATGGCCAATGCATTAATAGAGTGTAGTATTAAAAGATGTGTGGGGAATTGGAAGCTTTTTATCCTCTCCCCCCTCCTCCAAGTGCTGAAGATACAGCTGAAGTAAGCTCATCCCTGGTACATACCCGTGAGCTGCAGAATTAGGCACTGTGATGAATGTGGCCAGTTGGGTCTCCGGGCCTGTGGCTACTAATGATCATCCCTGAGGACAACACTGTAATTATTTACAATCAGTTGCACTTACTAGCCCAATTAAAGGCATCACAGCATTTTGTGTTAAGTGCAGCCTTGCATAACTAGGTTCAACTAGAGCAGCTACCTGTGATTTAAACACATCAGGAAAGTCTGCAGCGTGCAACTTGCACCTCTTGCTATCAGAGACCTTATACCTTTTCTGCGATAATTTAGCACAACTGTTAAACAAAGATGTACTGCTTCGAGTCGTTACTGCTGGCCCTGAGAAACGTGGGTGAGTGTGGGTGGGCAGGATAAGTTCATCCTGCTTTCATTTTACAGGTCACTAGGAATACAAAGCAGGACTTTTAACCTTCTGAAGCTTCTTTGTAAAGCCCTTAAGAGGATGTTCAATAAATCTGAATATTTAGCATAGGTAAACAGCGACCCAAACAGACAGGAGTCTAAAGGCACTGTCCCTCCCCAGCCATCTGTGAAGGGTGTGCAGCATTGTGCTCCTTATTCAAGCATTTTGCTGAAATTTTGTAATTGCTGGTGATGAGCTTAGTGTTATCCTGGATATACCCAGACTGGAATTTTGCAGTGAAAAAACATCTGAAGTGTTTTTTCTATGTGTTGCTGTTGTACCCAGAAACTTCAGTTATGAATGGAGATCTCCCACACTATACAAAAGAATAAATAAATGACCCTTTCTCCCAAAGGGTTTGGAGTTTTTTCTTGAATTGATCATATTTTGTAACATGAGATAGCAGTTATGTTGGCAGACTTATTTCCAAGTCTGTAACAGGAGATGTATCCCACCAACCAAAGCTATGTCCGTACCACAACATAAGTAAAGGCACCTATGCAGCTTATGATAGTCTCCTCTTAGCAATGAGAATAAAGACTCCATGTCTGTGTCTGCTGCTTGATACCGAAGCCTATAGCTGATCAGTTTATTTAGATACCCAAGATGACAGCTGGGTTCTGAATGTCTCTTAAGTTTGAGTTATACTGCCAGTCAAGTGTTGTTAAATGCTTTAGTGGCATAGGAACTTGCCAGAACTTAAAATGCTCCTGAATGACTTGAGCACAAAAAAGCTCTGTTTTTGTTTTCAGTTGTCCCCATCAGACTGTTTGCTGAGTCAAATGCAATTTTAAAAATAATTCTGTCCAAAATATTTGCTAAACTAGTGCACCTTGTGGTCATTCGGACTTGTCAAAGAAATAAAAACCCCACGAATTTCACTTTCTACATTTTTCCCAGCCTTTTTCTCCAAAGCACAATCTCAGAGTCTTTCTCAAAATAAACCTAACCAAGTTGCTGATAAGTCAATTCAAATGCTACTGAAGGGTGTTTAAAGTCTAGGATTGACATTAAGGTCAATTCAGAAATGAGTTCTAAAAGTGTCTGCTTTTCATGCACAGGAGTTGCTTTTCATTATGTTTTGTTAACATAAATTACATTGCTAATATTTTAAAGCATACCTGTTCCTGCAGCCTCACGTACAATAATGTCCTGGCACCACCACGAGCTGTAGCCTCCCTGGGTACATTGAGCAAGCACAGATCGGAGTAGTCTGTGTTGCTAATTAGTGGTGGTCATCAGTCATCTCTGATGGTTGCCTGGGGTTGCTTTTCCCTCCTCTCATACCTCATCGGCCATAGCAAAGTCCATGGTCCGCTACCAATGCCAGAGGTGTAACAGAGGGGGAAAAAGGTGCTTTGACCGTACTGTTGGTGTGAGCGGGCATTTGCTTTCTAAGGGATTAAACTATTAAAATGTTTTTCCTGCAACATTTCTTCCTTATACATGAGCTTAAATTCATGTTAAACCTGTCTTCTTCCCAGCCCTTTTCATAGGACCTCCTCAGAGATTTTATATAAGCTGTAGTTGCAGGACTTCAGGTTAGAAAAAATGTCAGTACTCTTAGTGGGGATATTGGAGCTATCACGGTTTTCCTCCCATGATAAGGATGGAAGGCAGGGAAAATGCAGCTCTTTTCTTTTTTCCTTTTTTTTTTTTTCCCCCTTCCCCTCCTTAATTTGTTCTTGGAAACTGCTATGGAGATGCAGCCCTGATACACCTTTTCTTACTCTCCCCACTAATGGAAGGGAGGGCAAAAATAAATCTCAAGATGATAAAATGCACTATAGTTTTGATGTGTTGTTGAAATGTCTGTGAAATTCCTTTCCTGTCCTTGGATATTTTCTCTCCCTTTATAAACCAGCCCAATAAATTGCGTGGTTGTGCTTTCCAAAGCCAGCTATTCAGCTTTGCAGGTTTTTAATTTCACAGGGAGCTGTTCTATCAATTTAGCTTTGAAAAACAGCTTTTCACACCCTTTCCTCCTTCCCTCCTCCCTCTGGTGCATTAAACCCCAAGGCTTTAAGCCACTTTGTGGACTCATTATTATGAATGCCAACCAATTAGCCCAATAGAAGTTGAAGGCCTCCAGCTTCTAACCAAGCAGCGGCCTTGGATCTCTCCCTGCCAGCGCACCATCATTGGTTTCAGTGGTCTTGGGTTTGTTTCTTACTGCTGCATGCGGTGAGATTAGGATGTAGGAATCCATTGCTCACTTTATATTTAAAGTAAAGCAAACCCAAAATGTGCGCACCAAATCAAATCTGTTTTTTTCAAACTGGGTTTTACAACTATAAATAAATACGTGTCCCTTTCAGACCCCCACTGGTTTCCTTTTGAAAGCTCCTTATGAAAGCAAGCTACCATTGCAGTGAGCACTAATTGGTACGTCTGTTGGCAGCCTCAACAGAAAGGCCATGAGCTGAAAAGACTGAAGAATTAATGTACTGCGCAGCCTGAAAAAATAGCCTTTCCAGTACAGGTCAGCAGCAGCCTAACATTGACAGTCTGTGATAAAGAAATAAAAAAACACCTTATGATTTTTCCATGCTAATTCATGATTCAGTCAAGGATTTTTTATTTTTTTTTTAAATGTAAACCAATGCAGTTGCACCAGCTAACTAGAAGTTAAAGGCTTCTGGGCTGTCTGAACAACAAGCAACACTGAATGTGGAATGGATGGAAACGTACTTTAATTTTTATTTGTCCCTGTAATATCTGACACTTGTGATTTTTAAAATAAAATATTGGCTGTGGTCAGTGGCTAGATAGAGAGCTTTTGGCATCTGCCTTCAGATGTACAGCCTCTAGGATGAAGACAAACAGTAGGTAGCTGGGAGGCTGTCCTTGTTAGAGCTGGGCTAGGAGCCCTTTTAGTTTATTTGACATCTTCTAGTGGTAGCTCTTCATAAGAAGCTTCAGCCTGTCTCTGTTGATGGCATCAGTTTAGTTCGAGTGGAGAATACTCTGTCATCACCAAAGGTCCGCCTTTGGTCTCAGTCTTGGCACTAGCCAAATTGCTTTGGAGCAAAAGCTGTGCATCTAGCTAGTGTCTGCGTGGAGGGGTCTCGGGTAGCTTCCCAAGAACAGCATCAGCAATAATAGTATCTACTCCAGCGTTCCTCTGTGTCTGCGCTCTGTGCCGTTGTTTCCAGTTGTATAATGTTGATCAGTCCTTGGTGGGAGATAACTGTGTGTGAGAATAGCAGAATGGCAGAAGTTGCAGAGAAGAGCTGTGTTTTCAAAATGCGCATTAGCTGTGCGAAACGGCAAGGAGTTGGAAGCTGAGAGCTTGGCAGGATGTAGCCCTTGGTCAGGGGTTTGTTTAGAGTTTCCTGAAAAGTCTTTACAAGCATTCACAATCCAACCTGACAAATGAACTCTGCTTTTTAAATTGGACTTTCCATATGGGCAGTACTTTAAAAACAACTGTGGCCGTTATTCAGTGATGCTGTAGTCAGAGAAGAAAATGAAGGCAAGCAATTCTGTGCTGCGTTGGCTGAAACCTGAACGGATTATGGGAAGTTTGTAGTGTGTAAGGCAGGTCATGTATTTGGAAGCTTGACAGATGCCATATGCACCTAATATAGCTGTGCTTACTTGTCCACAGCACGATACACAGGGAGACGTGCATGTGTCGGGGGCTTTGCTGTGGGCTCAATCCTGTTTCTACTAGAGCCAGTGAAAATGCTCTCCTTGCTTTTAGAGTAATTAAAGCTTTGAATAAGACAGACTTTCTGGACCATTATGTAGGTCATAGGCAGTACCTAGCTCTGTTGGGTTTCTCGGTGAAGCACTGCAGATGTCAGGATGGGCTGTTGCAATGCCCTAATCACTGAAAGATTGAATTGTTGTGCAAGGGCACTCGGATGATGAATGTTGCTGTTTAGGAGCCTGGATAGATAGGTGAAAAGAAGAGATCTGCTTTGGTTTCAGCATCACGTTTCCTGACTCGTTGCATCCCTTAGGTGCCTAACTTTAATGTTGCCTTAATGTGTTTTTAATGGAATGTATAATAAAATGCTTTCCTGGACAAGCGTAAATTGTGCCAACTTTCTGTTCATTGTATGTATGCACTTTTTAGCTGTTAAGTCACTGGCAGGCTCCTGGAAGAGATGTATTTTTCATATAAAGCAGTTAGAAACAGGTAAATTCTGGACTCCTGAATCTGCTTCCACTGAAGTGAGCAAGTTCTGACTGTTGATTTCAGAAAGAAGAGGACTGGGACAGTCAGACTAGGATTTAAAAGCATGTAAGTCTACAACAGGATGTTGCTTGATATTACATATATTTGAATATCACCGAAAGTCTCAGGGAGTGTAAACAGTTCAGTGCAGTGCAGTGCAATGACCTGCCTCATTAAACTAATTACAGCAGTGGTTTTCAGTGGAGATTTAATCACACATTAAAACAGGAGTTCTTGAAAATGCAGCAAACCTGGAAGATGAAGAACCTGATATGGATTTTTCCTTTAATGACCATCCCACTTATGTTTCTTGAGGGTTTAAAAATAAAAATCAATATGGGTTTTAGTGGTACTTAATATAAATAGGAATGTGGAGAGTATAAAAATCCGAATAACTAGCTTGTGCAGTAAAACTTGATAGGATACGTAATGAAAAGGGTGAAGACAGTAATGACGGAGTCCATTGTCTCTTTTGTGTCAGTCTTTTGATACTAGAGCACACAGTTCGTATAAGATTAGTGTCTTTTTGAAGCAGTTTGTGCTCTTTGAGCAGAGTAAAGTCATAAAAAAGGATGATCCAGTGATAAAAGTGATAGCCTTGGCCTGGAGATGTAAAAGTTTAGTTCCTTGCCTTGCTTTGATTTGTACAATCATGACCCAAGTCGCTAAATATTTGTCTCGATTTCTAATCTGAGAAGTGGAGATAACATTTCACTTTGCGTGGGAGTTTTATCTAGCAAGCCACGTCCAGACTGCAAGATGCTCCAATATTGCAAGCGTTGGGGTACAGAAGGCATGTGAACGTAGCAAAGACTTGATTAACACAAAGGAAGTAGGATTCTGCCTTTGGCATTCCTTGCCTTGTGGCAAACAATCAGGCTTTTGGTCCCCAGGTTTAGGAAACCCCATCTGTGACTGGGAGAGCGCACAAATCAAACAAGGTTGTCACAGCTAGAGGTGATGACTTGCAGCCTGGTTAGAGCCTGTGCCCGAATTCGAAGGGAGGAGCCTTGTCTTGCTTTGATTCAGCTTCATAACAGAAAGAGTATCAAACCCAGACTTTTGCGGCATTTGTGGCTACTCTGCCTTTTGGACTGGGTCTCAACTTGCTCCGTGCCATGGTGTTCCTCTGGGGACACACTGTGTGCTTTGAGTAACTTACTTGATAGCAGTTATGGGTATCGAGAGCAGCATGCAGGGCAGTAGTAAGGGAGGAAAGAAAGGAGCCAAACTGTAGATACTTGGGTTTTGTGAAATTTGGGGGATTTGTTCAAAATGCATCACTGTGTGCTCACTTCCAATAGGGAGCAATTGGTTTCTCTACTAAAGAAGATATTTACAAAGGCTATTCCAATCAGAAAAAAAAATCTTCCTGTGAATGTGTGGCAGGTGGTGTGAAGAGAACATTAGTTTCTTTGGGGATTTGCTGCCTCATTTCTCGCATTACTATTGCCTTCCCTCTCTCCTACAAGGTCCTTACCGACTAACTGAGGCTGAGAGAGCTGGATTTGTTCAGCCTTGAGAAGAGAAGGCTTAGAGGAGACCTTGTCACAATGTTCCAGTATTTAAAGGGTGGCTACAAAGAAGATGGAGACTGTCTTTTTACAAGGAGTCACATGGAAAAGACATGGGGTAATGGGTACAGGTTACTCCTGGGGAGATTCCAATTGGACACAGGAGAAAAATTTTTCACAGTGAGAACAATCAACCGCTGGAGTAATCTCCCCAGGGATGTGGTGGATTCCCCATCACTGGACGCTTTTAAGATTCAGCTGGACAGAGTGCTGGGCCACCTTGTCTAGACCATGCTGTTGCCAGGAAACACTGGACCAGATGATCCTTGAGGTCCCTTCCAACCTGATATTCTATGTTTCTATGAACTGAGACTGCTGCAAAGGAGTAGCTATGGCTGCCAGAGAGCCAAGAGGCAGCTGAGATATGACAGCTGAAGGGAGACTGGCCCCATTCTCACCTTCTCTGGGTATCTGTTGTAGATTATTTCGTTATTCAGAGTAGTCTTTTAAAGGACTTCTGTAATTTTTGTTGGTCTTTTTTGTCCAGTGAAAGTCCTTATCGGAGTGTGCTGAGTGGGTGACTGTCCTCCTGCAAGCTTGACCCTGGTGTACCTATAAGCCCTTAACGCTCTCGTGGCAAGTTCTGATAGGAGTGAAGCATAACTTATTTTTATAGGTTTAATTCGCTTGTCTCTAATGATGGGTTAACAGTAGGAATTAGCTTTAAGAATTAAGCACCAGGTTTATTTCTTCTGAAATAAATTAATTTCCTTGCCTGGATGAGCTTAATATATGGTGCAGGGCTCTCATTTGGAAAGTGCCTTACAGTATCTCTTCTACTTGAGTCATTACCAGCAGAGTTTTCATTATCAGGTTTATCTTCCTGAATACTTTATGGCTTCAACTTTTATTATCCTGTGGAACGTAGCGTAGAGAACTTACTTTAAGGGGCAAATAATGAACAGAGCAACCTACAGTGAAAGATTGCTTGCCTGCCTGTCTGTTCCTTGTCCCCTTTCAGATGGTGAGTTGGCAACTGATGCTGTCTTTCTGAGTTATTAATAAATGAATCCATTGCTTTGATACTGAGGTATTGTGCTGATGATGGAGGTGTGTCTTCTGGGGTGCTGACCACTTGTGATTAGCGAGCATCCCAGCACACTTCTAAGTAGGTTGGTAACCACTTTTGCTCTGCTTTTGGACAAGTGGTGTGCATTCTGCATAGTATCCCTTCCTGATACTTGACTTTTATAGGTGACTTCACAGTAACAGCCAATGTCACCATTGCTTTTAACACTCCTGCCCCATAAGATTAAGTGCTTTGGGATGTGCCTTTCTTAGGAAGATGTCTTTGCATTACATCCATTTTGCTGATGTTTTATACAAATTACATCCTAGGAGATCATTTGCTTGCTATGTTATTTTCCTGAGCTGGACATTCAAAGCTATTTCATCTAACCTCTGTTCTCTGGTATTTCCATTGCTAAAGCCAAAGTATAAAGTCTTTCATAATGGGATAAGAGTGTGAGGGAAAGCAGTGCAACTTCTCTTCCCTCCCCAAGGCGGAATTTTGTTGATCATCTGGCAATGGAGAAGCAGGGGGGATCTTTTTTAGATGTGGAATAATTATGGTTTAATTGAGAAGGAAACCTTCTGGTGGTATTTTTCATAAACTCTCAACAATTTCACCTTAAGGCAGCCATGCTGTTGTTTCTCTCTTTCACATTTCAATAGGGGAAGATTAATTTTCAACACCTACTCAGGGCCATGTTCCTCCAAGCTGGTGTAGGAAGTGTAATTCATATCTCCCGATGCCAGCTGATCCACCTTCCTTCACTTCTTTTCCCACCCAAGAGGGATGGTAGGATGCACTATCGTCTCCCAACACTGATGTCTACCGGTTGCACCACATAGTTTTGACTAACAGGGTATATACATGCAGTGTAATTTCCAATAGCTGGAAGCTGAAGCCAGACTTGGAATGGAAATAAGGAATCATGTGATTTTTGTTGTTAGTTTATTTTAAATAAAGGTGGTGATTAGCTTAAAGATCGTTTCCGGACACCTGCTGGAGTCTGTGCCATTGCAGATGGGGGTATGTTTTTCAGAGCGCACTCTGAGGGCAAGACAGAGCAGAAATCTCTCTCCCTGCTTAAGTCTCAGGGACCCCTGGGAGGCAGCAGCCTTTAGCTCAAGTTACCCTTGGAGAATATTCACCCTTTCCCCTGAGCCTTTACGTCAAAAGAAGATATGCTTCAGCGTGACCAGAAATGAAGGCAGAAGCATGTGTTATGCGGTTCATCAGAGCTGTCGTCTTTTAAATCCCGTGGAGGCAGCCTGCAGGACCCGCTCGGTGTTTCTACCTCTCTGTGCTGAGCCTGCCCCTGCTGAGGTCTGGTGCTGGCTGAAGGTAGCCCTTCTGCTAGAGCTGTGCATAAGGCATGGATGCAGACAGGGTTCCCGGAGGATGCGTTTGGTTAAGCTCTCTTCTCAGTTTGATCTGATTTATCTTATGTAATGCAGTGATCTGACTGTCTTTTTTTAAAAATAAATTAATAATCCGGACTCGTACTCTAACTGTCTAAAGCTGTTGTGACTCTTCTTCTGCTGAGTGTTTCAGCAGTGTTGTGGGGAGGGAGACAGTTACGCCACCACAGAAAAGATGATCAAGAATTGGTTTTCTAATGCTTTCACCTCTACAACTGAGGTGATCAAGTAGCGAGGTGAGGCTTGGCTCGCTCAGCGTCCGTCCCTGCGTACCAGGCAGGTGTCAGGTAGTTCACGTGGTGTTGGCCTGCTCCTGGAGCCTGATCAGGGGTTCATTGGTATCTGACCCCACTGTGCTTCTCAGTGCCCTGAGGCTTTCCCGCAGACATCTGTGCCTGCCATGTGTGCAGCAAATGCACGAGGTGCCCGAGAGAGAGACAGTGGCTGGGGTGGGGTCACTACCGCCTCAGCAAGTCATATGGATAGCAGAAAGGTTGACTGATTTGTAGTCGTTTTGTGCCCCGACTTCACACTGAAGAGCTGCTGGAGGCAGGCAGGGACTTTCTTCTGTGTGCACATGCTGGGATTGGATTTGCACAGATTGTTGCACGCACAGATTGACTGCACTTGGAGTTTGTGGCGATGCCAGTGCGATGGTGATGATGGTGGGGATGAGATGTTGTACTGCTCTCCTGTCACTGGGATGAGCTGTACGGCCCGTGCAGCCGAGGCGTTAGGCTTCAACCGCATAAATGTAGCATGACTGCAATAATCCAAACTGCTGAAATATTTTCCTTGTAATTCTGTATTTCTAGTTCCTCAGAGTGTTTTCCAGGCTGACCTTTCGCAGGCTTTGTCTTTTGTAAAGCCATAAAGCTGTTTGCTTGTCACTGATCCCTAAGGAATGTCATACTTGGTCAAATCAAACCTACCTTTAAAAGCGCAGTAGTGAGGTGGGGAGGTCTGACCTTGTACCTGCATGCACACTTTTCTAGCTGTTGAAAATTTGAGTTCAATATCATGTTAAAGCTGTTGAAGCTGCTCGTGCTGATCTTGTAAAAAAGCATCAAGCTTTGAAATGTCTTTGTCTTTAAGTATCTGGAATTTTAGCTGGGTGGGCAAGTGTTGCTGGTGAGGAGATGGACGGTTTGGTGGGAGTAAGTACCCAGAAGACAAAGGAGGCATGGAATTTCTTGAGCTCCTGATCCTTCATAGGGTGATTTATTTATTTTTAGGGTAGAAACCTGGAGGTCTGGGCATGGCCTGATGTCTATGACCATTATGACTGTTAAGGAAACATGCAACCAAATGGTTGCAAATGTGTACCTGTGATTATGGGGAGAAACAGCTGCTTCTGTCATCCTCCCTCCCTGCCAAATTTGTGGATGATTCCCCATCAGATGTCTGCAATGCAGACGGCTAAATTATGCAAGGGAATCTGCAGCTGTTGTAGTTTATGCTCTCCTACAGCAGTGAAAGAACTGTAAGCTGCCTCATGTCGGACCTTAGAGCTGCTCTTTTACATGATGCACGAGAAATCTTTGCGTGTTAAAGACTTCCACGGCAGAAGAGAATACATTTGTGTTCTCACATAGGTGGTAAGAGGGCTGGGACTTGTGGTGTCCTTGCCCTGGCTCCAAGGATTGTGTCTCCTTACTATGTACGTACTCGTGCTTTATATATACAAGTGTATGTTCGAAGTTAACAACAGGGCATGTAAAAGGGCTGGCTCTTCTGCTGTGTTGAGAGGTCACTGGTCCTCTGGGATTAGGAATAGAGAAACCAAAGGTGTATCGTCAGGTGTTTTTAGAGAGCAAAGGTGCATCTGAATGTTTTGTGATTTTATTTTTTTTTTTAATTTTTCTTTTTTCTTCTTGAAGTTCTCTGTAAATCTTCCATGAGTGTAGTCTGAACTGCCAGTGACGCAGTTGCTGAAAGCAGGACATACTTTGTGCTTCAAATTTGTTTTCTCATCAGGCTAATGGAGGTATATTTGGTATGCAGCTATAGACGGATGTGGAGCTAGCATGATACAATAAATAGCTGGTACATGATAACAGTACCTGAGCAGTCTGTCGATGGCAGAAATGTAATCATTCTTTAAAATCTTTATTTACAATTTAATTTATCTCTAGGGTTTTTCATGTCAGAAGTTCCTTGTCCACAACTGCGTGGATGTTGGGTTTTATCTCTTGCTTGTCATATACACTTCAGATCCTCAGACAATGTTGTCTTGAAATGAGAGGATGTGACCAAAAGTATGGTGTTTATTTATATAGCCATAATAACCTGAAAGAAGCAAACAGTGAATGACAGAGAGAAACAGAGATTTATGTTCTGGGGACAGCACTAAGATAGCAAATGCAGGAGCTTAGCTGGAACTGCTTGACTGGTTTTCTGCCTGTCTTCTGCAGGCAAAACTTGGTTTTAACAGTAGCAGTGTTTGCGTTAGTTCACTTCTGAAAACGTTGGGAGCAACTGTGCTCTGTATTGTGAGTCTTTGCCATGGTGACAAACAGGCTGCTTTAAACAACTTCTTTTCCAAGTAAATATCTATATTTGCTTGGTACATTTGTTAACCTTCCCTTTGTCCGTGGGCTGCTTGCCCTTGCACGTTAGTATTGCTCTGTCTACACTTGGCCTTTGCCTTTGCACTTGCATATGGTCACACTCTGGGAAGGACGAAATGCTGAGCGAGTGTTGTCTTCTGCCCTGCGGTGGGATTCTGGAGGGAAGTGACTTGTCTGCACTGGGGTGATGTGGAGACCTTTGATTGCTGTCGTTCTGGGGGCACAGCTGAGCTAAGCTGTGTGACAGCCACTGCACTGAAGGAAGGAGCTGTTTATTTGCCTGGCTGCGCAGTGCAAATGAGAAGATTGATTATAAATAAACTGGGAAAACAGAATCCTTGCTTCATTTAGACATCTCTCGTAAAAACAGTTAGCAAGGGCCTGTCTTGTACCAGATGTCGTACCACTGATTTTTTTGTAAGCTTTGACTTCTTTTTCCTACTTTGTAACATTCCTCCTTTACACTTACTCCATGTGCTCTTTTCTATTTGAGCCTTGGCCCTTGCAGTGTGAGGCTCCTTTTGTGCAAGGACTTGTCCAGAGCTGTTCAGCGGAGCTAGGCACTGAACCCTGGCTGGTTTCCGCTGCTGGATGGAGAGTAACTCTGACTTGCACCTCCAGGGAAGCTACTTGTCTTTTGCAAGAAAAGACTGAGGCTGTGGCAGTCCTCTTGTGTAGACACCTACAAGTCCTTTGGGTGTTTCCACCAGCCATATTCCAGAGAGGCTCAGAGGATGTCAGTGCTTGGAGTAGGCTGCAGGGCATCCTTGGGTCGACTGTGACCTTTCTCTTCTCACCTGGGATTGAATGAGTTGCTTCCCTTGCTTAGTCTTTTAGTTTTAATGTCAGTATACACTTGACATGACAGTGCATCTTCTAAGAGCGCATCTATCACAGGTGCCCACTACAGGCCTGTGGGCTTCCTTCCACTGTCCCAGCAGACCTTATGTAGCACATTGGACCATCTGGGCTAAGGGCTTGTAGGGTTGTTGTTATTTTCCCATTCATTTTATGAACGAAAAATGTCTAAAACTAGAGGAGCTTAGCGCAGAGGGATACAGCTGCTGCTGAACAACCTAATGTAGCAATCAAAGGAGAGGCAGTGACCTTGGAATTCATTTAAATGACTTTTTCATTGGCCTTGAGAATTTAATGGCGATCCTCACAGGATTATTGAAAGGTAGGATAAATAATCATAGGAGAGATGAATTGATTTGCAGTGTGTAGGTCTGACTTCTAATTCATATCTCCCCTTTTCTGCAACGGTAGGTGGAAGCAGACTGTAACACGCAATAGCAAAATTCTCATAAAGATGGCCAGAGAAGCATCGTTTATCGTGGGAGAAGCTCTTGAGATTTGCTGTCCCTCTTTCAGATTCAGTTTAATGTGGTGGCTTTTTTTCAAGGCTGGCATATCATGCTGTCCTCTGTCAGTGGTAGAACAAGCATTGCATGATAAAGATTTGAGGACTTCAGTTTGCATTTAAGTGCCTTTAAAGACCCAATCCCGCTTCCCCTGTATTTTAAGCATGAGTGAGTTAGCTTTCTGGCAGTCAGTAGTGCTGTGTCTGAGTGATGTCCATGAAAGAACTCGGAACAGTGAAATTTCATAGTCTGGATATCATTCTCCAAAATGTTACTTACATGAGTATCAGATGCTTTGGATTGGTTTTTATTTCCTGGGCAAACTATGCCTAGCTTGTTTGGGTTTGGGTTGTTTTTATTTTTTTTTCTCTGCATCGGTTTGTGAAAACTCAGGTTGTTTGATGCTTTTGGTTGATCAGATCTAATATTAATGATTGTGGAATACAGTGTAGATTGTGTCAATACTGTATCTACAGCACAGCATGAAGCTTTCTGTGGCTGTAGGACATGCTGTGTAAAGCCCACCGAGGTGAAGTTACCCCTACAAAAAAAAAGGTTTTTTTTTGTACAAATTTAAGCTAGCTAATTCAGAGAGGTTCCCAGGTATCTGAGCTGGGACTCGAGATGCCCTTTGTTTAGAAGTGAGGAAGAGCACAAAATGAATAAAGTTCCCTGCTCCTAAAAGGAGAAATAAATCAACTTGGGCAGGCGTCAAAGGGAACTGTCAGCCCCTTCCACAAAGCCATATGCCTGCAAGTTTTCTGTGGGTGGCAAATAAATCATTTTGCCAGTCTCTTTCATGCTCTTAACTAAGACAAGCAGTGCTGAGACAGTAACTCTTCCTCAGCCTTTTCCAGCGTCTTCCTGAATTCACCTCTGAAGCTGTCGTATCAGGGTCCCAGCTTGGTCACATGTGCTCCCATCGCCATGTAAAACCAAAGTAAAGCTTCCTCCTCCTCCTGGGATCCCCTCGTTCTGCTGCTCCTACTGCATTAAAACATTGGTTTTGCTCAAAAGAAGGACATGGGGCTTTTTAATGCTGCAATTGCTGTGCAAATGACTAAGCGACATGGACCTTAGCTAGTGTTTGAACTGGAGTTCAGTCTGGGATCAACCATTTGGGTATTTGCCGTAATTCTCAGGTGGGCTTTGCAGTCGTTATTTAAATGTATCCACCTGGTGCTATAAACGTGCCCTGAAAGCTTTTCATGGTGTGCTGCGATGGTCGGAGCTCTGCTGCAGTCCCTGTTTGCTGTGGTGAAGTTACATCTGGATGTCCTGTCGCTTCTTGGCTGTGAAAGCTCTTTGACTTGTGCTGTATAAAACACAGTTGTCTGGTTGAGTTCAAGCTTAAGTTTGCGTCTGCTGGCTCCGGCAGTCATCCCGTTAGAGGGAATCAAAGCAGCACTGAGGTTCAGAGTCCTTGGTTTATTTTCTTTTAGACAGTGGTGTAAAAATAGCCCCAGCCCTGTTACCCATACAACTCAGAAACGGTTTTTGCTGAAGCTGCGTTGAAACAGATTTCTAGCCGATGATTCTGATCATCTGAAGATTTCTGATACGACTTTCAAAAGCTCAGCAAAGTCTGGGCTTTCCAAGTGCCTGTTCCAACAATAACAGCTGAAGAAAGAAAAGCTGGCTGCTGCTGCAAACAAGAGGAAAAATTGCGGCGAGGGGATTGCACTGAGATTACATTGCACTAGAGCAGGCGAGTGCAGTGCATCTGGGTCGTGCCATGAGCCTTATTACAGCTCTCTGCGTCTCCGGTCTGCCGCAGGAGCCAGCCCTCGCCCTGCCCGGGTGTCGATCTCTGCCTCTCCGTCCCTTTGCTCCGACCCTGCGGGGTCTGCAGTTGTGCTGGTCCCTTAGGGGCAATAGCAGGGGCTGCATGGGGGCGAGGAAGGGGCTGTCCCGGAGACCCAGCATCGCGCAGTAGGAGCTGAAGTGTAACTTGATGTCATGGCGGGAACCTCACCTGGTCCTGAAAGTTCAGTTTGCCTGGAAGCAATTGCACCGGCTGAAAGCAGTTTAATTTACACCCAAATAATTTATTTTAAATCTGCTTGTCTCGCTCATGCATTCATTTTACCGTATTGTAATGTCAGCACTTAGCAGTGAAGTAATGGCAGATCTCTGGAGAACTTCACACGAGCGAGAAAGCACCATTATCTCGGTTTTACAGGCCCTGCTTATGTTGAGAACATATGTGGTGGTGTAATTACACTGATGTGATTAAATCAGTGCAAATCCTTGCTAGAGGGACATGCTGCACCACCGTAAAGCGGGGCTTATTATCAGTGCAGTTTAATTCAAATTACATTACTCAATTAAGCTGTGCTAGTATAAGCCTCAGCTTAAAGTCAGAAAGTCACATGAGGGCCTGTGTTGTTTCTTTTTAAAGCAGATAAAGATTTGGAAACTGAAATGGGTGAGGTTGTGCCTCGCCCAAGAGCATGCTAGAAGTGATGGGCTTGACAAATACTGTGCTTGTAGTACTTTCTGGGAGGAAGGAGGTGTGGGTGCAAATTCAGGGGGTTTATTATTATTTTTTAATAGATTAGATTATTTGTTTAAGCCGTAGTGACCACTTTGGAAAAGATCCTAAATCATACTAAGGCTTTACAAATAAATCAAGTAAAATGCGTACTAAATTCTAGTAAATCCCTACCACATGGTTTTGGATTTTGATAATGGCTAGATGGGTCAGTGAATAACTGTGGCGTGTACAACTTAATTGGATTTTTTTTTTTTTTTTTTTTGGCAGGGTGTGGGCACTGTAAGAAAATGAAGCCAGAATATGAGAAGGCTGCAGAGTTTCTCCATGTAGCCAATGATGTAAGCTAATTTCCTTTATTATATCCTTCAAATAATCAGTAATAAATAACTGGAGTAATAAAAGTGACTTTTCTCCCTACAACAAATTCAGCTGTTCTCATCCTCCCACAGGACCCTTCAAAATGTGCTTCCAAAGTACAGTCTCATCGCTAATGCATGAGCCCTGCCAAAGTCTTAGAAAGAACATTCTGTCTTGAACGAAAACAAAATCGAAAAATGTTTATGTATTCTGCTGTAGGCCTTATACATAATATGATCAAATCCAAAATGGAATTTTTTTCCCCGTACTTAAAGGCATCGAATATGAAGAAACATAGGCTTTTATTTATGAATTAGATTTGTAGAAAAACAAAGGGGGTTGATCTCTCTTTCAAATACTCTGGCCTGACGGTTGCATCACTCCATTAGCTTCATCTTAAGTGCTCCATCAGCATGGCTGGTGAAGAGAGATCCAATAATAGAAGTATTAGTGTTATTGATTCAGTCTCACGCTGTGTACACTATGCGAGAAGTAGGATTAGTCTCCGCCATACTTTAAGCATCTTCAGTGGAGACACCTAGAGTCCTTTTGTAGTTGTTGGAGAAGGAGGAGAAGATGAGAAAAACAAAGATCAGATGAATCACACCCTACAAGTGTTCTGGGATTCTAAAGGTGGTCCATGTAAAGATGCCCGCAAGTTAGGGAAAGATGAATTTGCCTTGAAGCAAACTTGTCTTTAACAACGCTTGTTTCTTCTGGGAGAAACTGGGGTTTGTGGGAGGTAATGCTATTCCTGGGAACAACTCTTAAGCATTATAAAGTGAGTTATATACAGGGAATCCTATCAGAAATGGGAAGAAAACAGGTAACACTGGTTACATTTAGTCCGTAAGATGTCCCTTCCTGGTTTTGCATCAGTCCTCTGTGTATTTCTGTGTCTGTGCTGAGTACTTGAGAAAGTGAAGGCACCTAGATCACGAGTGATTGCCCCGAAGTCCACTGTTTCCTGCCAAAGGGGCGTGTGTATGTTGCTGGGATTCACAGTTAGTGGTCTCTGTTTTAGAGTCCAGGTGTCCTTGCAGCAGTCGATGCTACCGTCAACAAGGCGCTGGCAGAAAGATACCACATCTCAGGGTTTCCTACTTTGAAGTATTTTAAGGATGGAGAGGAGAAATACACTCTGCCACACCTCAGAACAAAGAAGAAGATCATCGACTGGCTGCTGAAGTAAGTTTTGAGGGTCTGAGATGGTATTTGCGTTCCTGGTTAGTGGTTCCTGAAGACTGCTTTGGTGAGGAAGTAAATCTTAAACCTAGCTTCATCGACTGCCTAAATCCCATGCTAACAAAAACAAATTGAATTTCCAGTATCCAAAGCCATACAAACATGTATATTAATCATGGTCTCTAATACACCAAATCCTTTATTTGCTGCCGGGTTTTTCATAGTTGTCTCAGTAATTCTTTCCCAAAATAAATATTATTCGAATATACCCTAAGCCTCTCACCGGAGAAGGAATAGCAATGGCTCTGAAAAATAAACAGAACATTTGTTGTTCCCTCTTTACGCAGCAGATTTCACTGTTAGTAACTGAATTTCTGCAGTTGTACTTTTCTCTTTTCAGCATTTCACAGCCAGTGCCTAGAATGCCAGCTACGTGGGGCTGAAGGAAAGCCATCGAGACCAGCAAAAACAGCACCTTTGTCTGCACTAACCAACTTTTCTTGGGTGGGGTGCTAAAATATGCAGAATTAAGTTTGATGTATGATGAAAATAATCTCATTTCAAAGTAGTAAATTGCTGGTACAATTCTCTCTAAGTATTCTGGAATAAAAAATGCATTTCCTTTAGGTACTGTAAGCTTAATGTATTTTCTGCATTATTCAATGGGAAAAAAACCTGCCAGTGTTTTGTGAAGTTTTTAAATCATTTAACTGTTAAGTGTAGTTGGCGTGAGGAATATAATCTTAATTTTTCCCCTCTTATTTGGTGGAGGGAGGGGGGTTGTGGGAAGGTTTTTTTGGTTTGATGGTTGGTTTTTTTTTTTCCTTTTCTTTTTAAATTACATCTCTGAGTGCTTCGAATCAGGTAATAAGTATGGTCTGACAGCATCTTTGTAGCATGTTGGGAAGTTTTATCTGTATTTTACATTTAGACACAGAACTCCCTTGACCTCCCTGCATACTCAGGCTCCAGGCTGCTGTGTCAATGCTGGATGTTAAGTCACTGTACTAGTTTCACCAGTTTGCTGGAGTCTGTTGAGCACTACATAATTTATGTTGAGTTAAACAGTCAGGTTGATGCTGCTTGTACATATTGGCAGGTGAATAGGCAATGAGGAAGAGGGAAGGGGTGTCAAGCCCTTCTGGATCCTGCCGTGCCTCTGGAAGACTTTTGTCTGCAGCGTCAGGTAGTCAGCGACACAGGGGAAAGCCAGACAACTTGTCTCCTGCTCTTCACTGCTGGATGTTCTCCCAACTAGAGACACAATAGAGTAAGATCCTTGTTTGCTGACCAGGGATGAATTGTCACAGCTGCACTGAAGTTGGTGGAAATAGGGATGCATCTGGGGTGCAGGCTGGAGATAAAAGTACCATGACAGTTGTGTAAACCTACCCCAATGAGTGGTCTAGTCACAGCCATGCGGGTTTCAGCTCCAGTCCCTCTGTGCTGACTGTATTCTGGGCTGTCACACTAGGTTGTTACCAGTATGTGGGTAGCTTATTTCAGGTCAGCATGGGAAGGTCTGTGTGAGATGAAGTCACACCTCTGACTGTAACTGTAATCGATGATAGCTCACAGCTACTGTGTTCATGTGAAAATTCAGATCAGCTGCCCTAATTCTTTCGCTGCTAACAACTGGCAAATCAGTATCGATGGAAATGCAATGGATGTCCACTAAGTGACCTTGAGTAGGACTTTAAAAATCAAGTTTTTCTCCACTTGATTTTTATGTACCTGATACAACTTAAAATGGTGTCATTCAAAGTGACAGGGAAGTCTGAAAAGCTAATTTATTACCAAGGCGACATATGAAGGTCTTTATACTGTGGCACCATTCTGATGATTTTATATAAGTAATCACTATTTAAGATACAGCAGGAATGAATTTAATGAGTCTGAGAGAAGTCTGTGAGCTGGTGAATAGCAGAAGTTTTGTTAGAGGTGCTCTAGATGTGCGGGATTGCTCTGATCTAGTCAGTATGTGCAGTCATAATTGAAACCTGACATTCTTTTTATCAAGGTAAAATATTCCAATTCAGTCACCCCCAGTCTTCCAAGTGGAACGATGCTGATTATTGCATCCTGGCTTTAATATCTGAATTCAAGAGAAGGTCATGAAATTCTTTATAGAAGTTTGCATGATGGCGATAAGGAGTACAAAAAGGATGTTTGAATGGAAGATGCTGTTCTATATTTTGTTGTCTTTTGATTCCACCTGCTTGCTGTTCTTCTCAGTTCATGCCTGTGGATGACACAGTGATACAAGAGCAATGTTCTTTCCATCCAGATGTTGGATGCAATGTAGGAATTCTTTATTCTGCATTCCTACTCATACGCCTGAGTATGATCACTCAAATTAAATTTGTATTGAGTTACAGAAATTAACTTGCATCTTTTTTGTTGTTATCTAGTATTGGAAATATCAAGCACGTTTTTCTACTGCACAGGCACCCTGAAGGATTGTTCGACCTCAGTTCTCTCATGGTAGTTTATGACCAGTGATGCCCCTTTGCCTACTTCCAGAAACATTTTCAGACCGATCTCATTTCCTTTCTTTTCTAGTCCTGAAGCACCACCCCCACCTGAGCCTGCATGGGAAGAAAAACAGACTAGCGTTACCCATCTTGCTGGAGAAGACTTCAGGGAGTCCTTGAAGAAGAAGAAGCACACCCTTGTCATGTTCTATGCACCATGTGAGTAAATACCTCTCTACGTGGATGGGTTTTATAAACCCTACAGTTTATGAAATCCTGAATTAATTCTCTCGCTGTCCCCAGATTTTTAAGGGTAAAGAGCTGATTCTGAATATAAATGCATAGGACCATCATTGGCACCATTGTTTTTATCTTTATAAGTGGAAACAAAATAGTATACAGTGTTTATTTAAAGAGTTATTGCATTAATGCACACACCAAAGCAGGCAGGGGTACAAAAACAAAACAGATTTATTTTCCACTGCTATATTTTATGGTCCATATAACAAAATGTGATCCTTTATAGTAGCATAATGGACATGGAGAGCCTGACTCATTAGTGCAGCACTTCAGTAGTGAAATCGATATAGTGGTGTAGGAGGAATCAGTCCCCAGAGGCTGAGAACAAATTTTGATGGAATAAATTTTGTCTGTAATGCATCTACATTTAAATCTCCACTGGGAATATGGGCATAGCTTCCTCCTCCCAAATTGTTTTACGTGCATCACATGCGTGCTTTCTTTTTGAAGCTCTTGAGAATATTTCTAGAGAAGTTTTGAATCTGGCCCTTTATAAATCAGGTGAATGGAAGGAACCTCTTCTCTTTTCCTATGTTGTCCCAGAGACAGGCGGACTTGGTACAGATTCTTAACTTTTGAAGGATCTGTCAAAGGGAGAAGATAATCCTGGCACTTAATATTAGATAGTATTAACTTGCTGTTATAGCACCATGACTCACACCCCCACACCCCACACCCCCCCCCCCAGATGCAAGAAAAATTCTTCCCTATCACATAGCCAGCCCTGCAATTCATGGATAACCTTCAGATAAGCAGTTACTAACTTGTTCCCATTAAACTGAAGATACTTTCCACACAGGGAGAAAAAGCTCAGGTCCTTAATGTTTCATCAGGCAGCCCCTTATTTTGCTTTTCTGTTAGAGAATTAAACATGAATGCTTTTGGGCTCCTGTGAAGCCCTGCTGGATGTGGGATGTGGAAGAAGGGAGGGGTGCAATTCAGAAGGGAGATTTCTGGAAGGTTGTAAAAGAAAAAGGAAGGGGACTTAATCCCTTCTCAACTCCAGTTCCCACCACCTATTGACTAAAAATTGCCCATGTGCCAGGAATTTCTGATTTGTGGACCTCAACTGGTTAAGAGCAAGCTGTAACTTTAAAATCAAATGATTGCACACAAAATGGTAAGATTTAGGAGTTCGCTGTCTCTTGAGTTCCCTTTACTTGATGAGTGACTTTCTGTGGAAGAGAGATATTTATTTCCCTTTTGGTTTTTAGCTGCATTTTTTCAAGGCAGTTACATTCTTGGTCTTTTTTAAGGCCATGTTTAAAGCAAAGACGCTACGTGCAATGGGTATGTGGCTCTCGGGCTTGAAAGCATGAGGCAACTTGCCTGATGGGCTAAATATGATACTGTAGTTTGCGGGTTGAATTCTACCCTTACACCAGGAAGGGTGAATAAAGATCACACTGGCCCTATCTGTCTGTGTGAATGGGCTGTAAGAGCAAGGCTTGCTGATGCAAGACTGTTGGGACCTTTAAGGCTGCCCTTCAGACACATTCTTCTTGCACTGGTTCGGATACAGTGCTGCAGGAGACCACCTATGTACAGCACAGAGAGGTGTTAACTGGAACCACTTTTGGCCTTCCTGTGACTCCTAAGGCAGCGTTGCTGTTGTGTTGCCAGTATGTGGGTCATGCACAGATTCTGATTTGTCAGATGCGTTCTCTCTAAATGTGGAAGTGTCTGTGTGCAAAGCAGAAAGCAGGTGCGCAAAGGGAGCGCAGCGAGCCTGCCCTTTGTTGGGTGCAGGGGAAAGTAGCAGATGAATATTTTAAATCTTTGATTTCTGTGAAATAATCAGTAATGCAATAGAACGGTACAAACCATTCTATTTTTCTGCTTTTCTGCAGTGATAATGTGCCTCCTGCTAAATTTGATAGATTAGCTTTTGTTTACCGTTTTCTCGATCTTGAGACCTCTTGGAGCTTACATTGCCAATTAGTCTTAACTTGCTTATTTTAGTGCAGAAGGAACACTGCTAAAATTGCCAGGCCCCATTATCTCAAATAATTTCCTTTTTCTATTCAGATCCACATCTTAGGTCAGCGCAGACTCACAGTATGTTACTCCATTCACTTGTGACTCTATGACAGTATTTGTTACACTTACACATATGCTGAGATATTTTAAGATTGGGGGTGTGTGTATACATGCATATATAAAGTATGTTTATATATAAATATTTATGCTAAGAAATGTATCTCTCATCTGTCATTAGAATTTAAAGCAGAAAGTTGAATATTCTGACCTTTGTAAAGCTTTCAGCTAGAGTGACAAACCTCTAGGCAAAGGCCACAGATATGTATCTCACTTGCAAATTAAAATGAGATCTGGATTTTCTGTGGCAGCTTCCAGTCCAAATTACTTAATATGTATAGGAGAACCATCAATCTGGTGCTATGCCGATAAGTCTGGCCTGAGCTGAGCGGTGCCTTAATGGTACTGAACAGTGCTTCACAGTGATTTAGTTCTGGAAGAGAAGGCTGCGACATCCACCCTGAATGTGGGTGAAGCATAAAGGTTATTCCTGGCGCCTGTGGAATATTATCAGGACTGAGAATCAGAATCAAAACTCTTGAAATTACTGGGGAAAAAATCCACTCCTGTGAATTTGACATCCACAGAGAGCGATGTTCTTGATTTCACATGCCCGTTCTTCCCTGGTGGTATCTCTGTGCACTGTCATGACTCATTTGGGGCAGGAGGCAGCAGTAGGGGCAGGTCCTCAGTACTGACTTGAAGCAAAAATGCCAGCTGCGGAAAAGCTAATGCTACTTGTGCCAGTAACTGCCTTGGACCTGATCTTCATCAGGGTGTCCATTGGGTAGGTTTGTACCCTCTGTAGCCACCACACCATGCAGGCTTGTGGTGCGGGCTGGCACTTGTTGGTGCTTCTCAGGGCTAGCACTTGGAGCAGGCTGCTGGTGTCTGTGCTGCACAGCACCTGGCCCAGCTCTTCCGTGGACCCTTGTAGGGCTCTTGCGGTCCTAAAATGTAATTGTCATCCCACTCCCTTATCTCTGAGTTCAAAATGGCTAAAATAAGAGGAGGACAATGATACAGTCTGCTGAAGTGAAGCATGATGCTACAGGTGTGCGTTGTGTCCTGGGGACTGCCATGAGGGGTTTGAGGAGCATTTGAAAGCAGTAGGCTTATTGCACCAGCATTTGGGAGGCATTTGGGGAGGGTTTATGGGGTCTGTGTCTATACTGTCTCCATAGACCAGTCCTTGGAGTACTGGATACCATCACCTACTCCAGGTTTCCTTTTGTAACTGCTTGGCTTCGTCCAGAAATGGGGAGAGGAGACAATTAGTCTGAGTATGATTTGGTGTATACACATAGCCTGGTGTGTGGATGGTCAGGATTTGGGGGGCTGTGGACCAAAGCAGGAAGTGGGCCAAATGGACAAGAATAGATCCAGCCTAGCCCAGTTAAGACTGCAGTGCTTAACCAGCTGTGGCCAGAAGTACACTAGCTGCGTGTCTGTGGTCTACGTCCAGAGCTTGTTTCAAGACTTGCAGCATTAAATGCCTAGTATCGTGGGCTGACCAGTTTGCATCAGTGCCTCTTCTGGGATCAATGCACTGACCTTTCTTCTTTCTCTTATGTCCTCACTGTTTGTTCATATAGCTTATCTGAATGTGTTTTATCTGAATTCTTACTTTTATATGCTCTCTCCACTCCGTTATCCCAGATAATTGAGATTTGACTTTGCCAATGCATTAAATTTTAACCTCTTCCTATTACAGCACTGAAAACTGTGCAAAATGGAAGCAGTTGGTTGTGATTAGTTGTCAGAATCACAAAGGGCAACAAAGTTCCAGTAAATAATATGCCTTCTCGGTTAGAAATAGTTCTGCTGCATTACTCAAATTGAATTAAGAAAAAAAAAAAAGTGTTTCAAGCTAGGTGAGCATTTTACAGTGAAAAAGGGAGATGCAGACAGTTCTTCAGGAGCATACTGTGTTTTTAACCCAAACTTCTGTCTGGAGAAGCCCTTGTAATCCTATATGGAATTTCTTGTCAAACCAATGCAAAGACCCATACCAAACTAATGACCATCATATTCTCTAACTAAAACTCACGTAGTTCCCTCTTCTGCCTTGTTCATCCTTGGGATTTAATATGCCTTTTTGATGTCATAATTTGGTGACATGACCATCAAGTTTTAGCTGTTCTTGGGTGAAGTTCCCTCAAACTTACGCTAGGTCTTTTCTGCTCTTGTAGAAACAATTCAGAGCTGGGGATGCAGACGCCATAGATGGGCATCCTCGGTTGTGTTAGAGCATCACCAGCAGGTCAAGGGAGCTGATCCTTTCCCTCTACTCAGCACTGCTGTGACACAATTGGATTGCTGTGTCCAGTTCTGGACTCCCCAGTACAGAAAAAACATTGACATACGGGAGTGAATCCAGTGAAGGGCCATGATGGTGATTAAGGGTCTGGAGCATCTGACATGTGGGGGGAGTCTGAGAGAGTGGGGACTGTTCAGCCTGGAGAAGAGGAGGCTCAGGAGGATCTTACCAGTATGCATAAGTGCCTAATGTGGGGGGTAAAGACAACAGAGCCAGACTCTTCTCTGCAGTGCTCAGGGAGAGGAAAAGAGGCAATGGGCACGAATTAAAACACAGGAAAATTTTGCTTAAACATAAGAGGAAGTGTTTGGATTTTTTTACTGTGGGGGGCAGTTGAACATTGGAACAGGTTGACCAGAGAGGATGTGGAGTTTCCATCCTTGAAGATATTCAAAACCCAACTGGACACAGTGCTGTGCAACCTGCTCTAGTTGACCTTGTTTTGAGCAGGGGAGTTGGACTAGATGATGTCCAGAAGTGCCTTCCAACAACAGCAATGCTGTGTTTCAGGGAATAGTAACACTGGAGTTTGAAATACACGGTGGTTTTTTTTGTTTTGTTTTGGGTTTTGTTTTTGTTTGGTTACTTGTGGTTTTGTTTTTTTTCACCCGAGTTCTGGTTTTCTCTAAATAGGAAAGGCTTAATAACATCCCCTAGTAATTCTTGCACAGAAACAGAAGCTGAACATTTGTGGCTCATAAGAATGGGAGACCAACACATTAAAACACATATCATTTTTTGGTCAAGATTGCTGCCTCTAAAGAGACTACAAATGAATCAACTGTGTCAGAAACAAGAATTATATATAATAGACCAGTCATTAACAGGTTCCAGATGGGGGGTGGCACTTTTTTTTTTTTTTTTTAGATCAGTCACTTTTAGTGGAAGGGCTCGGCACTGAGCAAATTCATTCAGTTCCTACTTTTGTAAAAACACAAGGTAATAAGCGTTCTTAAAAAATAAAGACTTTCAGCAGCAATGAGGAATAATAGGGGGGAAATGCTCCCTTTTAATGGTTTGTAAGGGCGGCAATTGCCAATGTTATTAACTTGCCAAATGGCCTCAATTTGTGGGACTCAACAGGGTTCGCAGAATGGTTATTTTTAATAAATACTTTGCTGGGAGCTGATTTCCGGTTCTCTGTTCAGCAGTGAAACTTTCACTTCACTGGAAATTATTTTTGTCAGCTGGAAAAGGTTATTTTCTGGTGAAGCCTGACCCACAGGGGTTACCCAAAGAACACCCAGAAATAAAACGAACTGAGGATGATTTTAATGAGGGATTTTTGTATTGAGTAAGTGGCTGTGCTGCGACAAGAGGATGTGCAATTAAGGGACATCACACTCCTTGGCTCGTCGCTTAAATTTTTTGTAGCGTTTTTCTTTCAGGGCTGGAAGAGGTGAATGAGGGTGCTTAATCTGTGTTGCACCTGATAAAATCACAGAAGACTTTGGGATGGTGTTTGAGCTATTAAAAGACTTGGTGTTGTTCTAAGCTGTTAGTGGGAGATGGTACCTGGGTATGGTTCTTATTGAAAACAAAAGAAGTTCTTTAGCTTCCAAATCAATCAGAAATCTTGACATCATTGCTATCTGATGGGTCATCTCCTGGCCATCAGGAAGAAGTAAGTAAGAAATCAGATAGGGATTTCTTCAGCTGTAAGAGATCAGATAGGGAACACATTTTTTCAGTTCTGACTAAATTAGTCCTGCCCATCCCTATGTGTTTCCTCAGCAGTGCATAAAATGCTGAGAGCTAAAGCAAACTTGCATTAATTTCACCCATAGGCTCTGTTCAAAATATTAATCTTTCTGTATCCTAGTACACTCCATCTCTGTCCTTTCACAATAAAAACTGCCTGGGTTTTTTCTGTCCGAGTTACGCATCGAGGAATATATGACAAAAAAGCACTTAGCTGAGAGTCCTTGCCAGAGTGGGTTTCCCTGTGTGCAGAGCGGGTGCAGACTGTGTTTTGGCTATTAATGCTAACAGCCAGGGCCAGTCTGCGCCTCCAGCCCTGCTAGCTTGCTCGTGGGACCCAAGCTGTCATCAAAAAGCTGTTCTTAAGAAAGCAGTAATGTTTCCCTTTCATCCCTACCATTTTTTGAAGTAAGCTGGGACAAAGCTGGTTGCCCCGTATCTCAGCCTTTGCACAGGAGGGCTTGGTGAGATAATGCCGTGTTCTCGCTAAGCCGGACTGCGGTGACAAAACACGGCAGTTTTGACCAACTGTGAGGCCTTAGCCCACGGCTGCTGGGTGTGGGATGTCCGGTCTGGGTCTCAGTGCTGAGCAGACCTGGGTGGCATAGTTCCGTATGAAGGATGCACAGAGGGGGCTAAAATACTCAACAGTTAATGGGTCCAGATGCGCCGAGCAAACAGCAGCACAGATGAATTCAGTGTCCCATGGTGGCCTCGGATTGGCTCCCACCAAGAGGTTTTCCCGTGGCTTGCAAGCACATCTTGTTAAGTTTTCATTAGGAGGCTCTATCAAAGAGCCTGAACAAAATGTGCGTGTTTGTAAATGAAGCTTAAGCTATCAAAAAATTATTAAAAACATGCTGAACAGAAAGAATCCGTTTCAAGGCAAAAACCCTTGCAGGGAGGATTTTCTGGTTGTTGACTGAGGCAGAAGCGAGGTCTGGACCCTCTGATAATGAGGCTTTAAATCCTGCGTGGGCTGGCACTGCAGAATTTTGATATGTTAGCTCTGCTGCTAACTGGTTTCTCTCGTGCATTGGTGGTGCTTTTGCTACAGGCTGGCGTTAGCGAGGTGTGTTCCTGTCGGTGTAAATAGCACTGATGCCACGCAGCCCATTAACAGGCTGGTTTTGATAAAGAATGAATTTATAGAGTGGTCTCTGCAGTCAGGCTGTCAAAACTGCTCTTAGCCCCACTGTTTGTGTCGAGGATATTAATTAGCGCTGAGAGAACAGTTTTAACTGCTCTCAACTCAGAAGTTGAGGCACTTCACAGGACTGCGCGTGGCCATGACAGAAGTGCTCAGAGGTGGCTGTCAGGGAGCTGTGGCATTAAACTTAAATTTGTCGGGGTGACCCAGCTCCCTTTGTTTTGTAAAACAGCACTCATGCTTTAAATCTATTGTAACCCTAAAATGTTACAGCTGCTTGAATTGGTGTGAAGAATATTACCTGTATATAAACAGCTCAGGCTTGTGAGAAGGGGGAGAGGAGGAAAGCGCCTGCCCTTGGCCTGTGAAATTCTCTACACACACACACACACACACACACACACACACACACACACGCTTTTGTTTGCTTTTTAACTATTTTTGCAGTTAACCAAGGCTGATGCTGACTTGGTTAACCACGGTTACCAGCTTCGTTTGTACCATGCAGGGCAGTGACACAGTTTATCTAGAAAATCCAGGTCTGCTGGAACTGACACTTAAGTCTTGTTCTGGATTGCTCTTTAACCCTTCCTGTCCAGAGGTGGCTTGCTGTACAGCTTTCCATCTTAAAGGATTGCTTGTTCCCAAATGCCAAATGCTGTCATGTCATTTGTAATTCACTGCAGTCAGTTGTATCCTTGCCTTTTGTAGTGGATAAAACAGTCCAGGAGTTTTGTGCTGAATCTTTCTCCTCTTCTCACCTTTGCAGTTTGGCCTGTTCTGATGACTTTGTTGCTGCTATTGCAATTGTTCATGTCTAAGGCTGTGGTTTTGAAAGATTTGGTTTTATGTATCTCTTGTCTCCTCTGTATACCCCCAAAGTGCTACAAAATAAGAGTTCGGATCACTTGGAAAAAAACCCAACAAAACCCACCAGCATACTGTGAAACTGGCAGTAGGTTGCCTGTTGTTGTTACGATTAGTGAGGCAAGCCCTGGTTGACCTGATGCTTAACTGAAAACTTCATGACCTTTTCCAAATCAAAGGACAAATCCCCTCCTTTCAATTACTAATATCTCGTGTCTTGGAAATATGATTATGCTATGTGTCAGGTCATGTTATAAAATGAGCTTTGGTTCCAGATATTCAATTAAAAGGCCCTCCAATTCTCTATTGGTAGAACAAAAGCGAATTAACCTTTCAGTAACATCTCCAAATGCCTTTCTCAAATCTGCCTGTGGATTCAATAACTTCTGTTGCTACATGAGTCGTGTTGGTTTAAGCAGTATACCCACTTTCAGCTCTTATCTGTCCAATTACTGTCTGTGGCCTGTCTTTCCTTGATTGACCAAGTAATATTCTTGTTTTAATTCTAGTTAATCGCTTGGAACTCTTGAAGTGGAAACAGGCTTTGCTTTACGCTGCCGTCTACAAGCTCCCAGGCTAGCTTTGATAGCTGTGCAATGTGCTGCTTTCACTTGCCTAGAATTGCAGTCATTTAAAAACCAATAACGGAGGGCAGTGTCTACCCCTGTTATTTAGACGGCGATGATTTCAAGCAGAGATGGAGAATCGGAAAGTCATTCCCTGCTCTGCACTTTGCACGCTGAGGGCTTCATCCTGCCACGTGCTGAGCCCTCCGAGGCCCCAATGGTTTTGGAGCTGAATGGAGTCAGCACCTTGCAGCCATGCTCCCCGAGAGTCACTTAACCTCTTCCTAACTCTATTTAACCTTGGGTGTAATGACAGAGGGGGATAATCACGTCTGTCTCTCTTAGGGGCAATTTGAAGCGTAATTAATTGATATTAGTTAAAGCATTTGAGATCACCCGTTGAGAGGTACTAAAGGAAGCTGGGGGCTGAAGGAGGAGCAGAGCCCTTCCTCATGCTGGGGGTGGAGCACAGACAGCACAAATGCCACAGTCTCACAAATCGCTGGGCTTTCAGGTCTCTAAGGAGTTGGCCAGGACTTCGCTATGAAAATACTGACAGTTTAAGTTAGTATATTTGGTATGGAAACAGTCTACAACATTAAAATATATGCCTGTTTAAATTATCTCTTTGAAAAATCTCATGTAAACTATATGCACGCTTCTTTGTTACTTTACTGACCAGATTTTATTATGTACAAGATGCTAAAGGCACACCCAGAAACAACATGGCTGGGATTATACGTCATTCTGTATTAGCAGTGGGCAAAAAGTTTAAGGTAGTGCTTTCTGAAGTCAAAATGCCTGATCTGCATTGCTAGACCCACTTTGGTTGGGATGCTCAGGTTAGGGTCAACAGGGGCTGTCGTCCTCGCCTGACCTCTGGGGCTGGGGTGCTGCAGCCGCTGGCCACTCGGGAGACTGATACAAGGACAGCAAAACCACATTACCTCTGTAGAAGTTCCAGCTCAGCGATGTGAGTCGAGGACAGGGTGCAGTCTGATCAGGTGGAGAACCGCTGTGTAAAAGCATCTTTTTAAGAAAACCGTTTGCTTTCAGACTAAAAATGACTAATGATGGGGAATGTGAATTTCCTGTCCGAATTTAACTGGCTTCAGCTTTCAGCCAGCTCTGGAGGTTACTTAGCCTTTAGCACCCAGCTTGAACAGCTCGTTATAATGAAAACTAGACTGACTCTTTTTGATTTCTATCACTTCTTAATCTTTGGATTTAAGCTGTTGACACACTGAGCTTCCTGACTCCCCTTTGCTATGAAACACGCCTTCCAGTCCTGTTATTTTCCTTGTGGGTCTTCTGAGCCCCCTCCAGTTTGAACTCCTCCTTGATCTGTGGACCCAGAATGGCAAACAGCATTCTGGAGGTGCCAGGCACAGAGGCCCTCTCCACACCTACTTAATATTTTCATTTATATATTCAGTGAAGTTCCTTTTGACAACTCCATCATTTTCTTTCAAAGCTATAGTTTGGATTTCTTTTGCTTCTAATATAGTTAAAGCCCCTTATATACTTAAAACATCATTATTACCTCTGCTGACTGTAGATATTGCTTTGATGTCCATTTGCTTCCTTTATCTGTTTTATACAAATTGTTAGCTTTTGATTTATATTCATTAAAAACAGCTTCACCTTTCTTCTATGTGCTATGCTAATACAGCTTCTACTCTTCTAAGGAAACTGAATTAACCTTGTACTGTTCAGCTGTAGAGAGGTTATATTATATCACCGGGCTTTGTAGTTTCAAATTAAACAAAGCATGAAGTAACTTAAAGGACGTTTTTCATATTTAAGCAAGTAGAATCCTGTGTCTTTTGGAAAGAGGACTTGATTCCTTTAGGCAATTCTGAAAATTTCACACAATTTTATTTTAAATATAATAAGGTAACTATTGTCCAACAGGGTGCACCTGTTTCATGCACTACTCTGGAGACATCTTTATAGTTGTCATCTGGTCCTAATATTTTTGTACACTGGAGTTTTAAGAATCTCTGAATTTTTCTTTTGACTCGATATCATCTCTAAACAATTCACTTGGTTAAAAAAAGAAGCTGTCCAATGAAAAATTCTGCATTTGAATGTGATAAAGGTATGTAAGTTATTCATTTGATTGTTCCACTGCTTTGAAATCCTCTTTGTATCCCTTCTGCATCCCATGGGACCCTGCAATTATGGAAAATGTTTACAATTCTGAATACAGGATATTATTTCTGTGGATTCATTGAATTGCTACTACAACATATGCTTGATTACTCTTATGTTTGGGGCAATGTGCACTTGGTTTTTAATATCAGGTTTGTGTCTTTCTTACCTTGCTTGACAAATGGGTTTATATTGTTTTTTCCTCAGTCTGCTTTTTGGTTTTTTTTTTTTTAAAAAAAAAAAAAGTTTGCAAGGTGATGTGAGCACTTAGTAAGTTTTTCTACTTCGCTGTGTGATATCTTTGTTTTACATCACGTATACAAACTTTCTGTGGCATTCTGTTGGAAACCACATCCAGCTCAACCTTTATTTCTTCATTTCTTTGTTTCTTTGGAGTCTTCAAACCTGTGTTTCCTTGAGGATGAATCCAGCTTCTGTGCTGGCCTTTTCAACACCTTTCTGTGCCCAAAGCAAAGTCTGCTTATTGGTTCTTTCCTCAAAGACACCCAGAGAAGACGCTGTACCATGCGGTTGTTGCTGCTATCAGTAAATTCAGTCCAAGGAAAATAAGCTGGGCTATATATTTTCCTTCGCTTTATCTCCCAAAAGACCCACTATCTTTCCTCTAAATGCCTCTCTAATTAGAGGAGATTTAATCTGACTCCCTCTCCAGCCCCTCAGTGCTAATGGGTCTGAACAATGCCTGCTTGCTTGATTTCCCTCGTCTGCTGTTCATCAGCCATTCCTCTTGAATTTTTACCCACAGAAACCATATTTTTCATGTACTGGATCAGTGGAGAACTACTTGGTTTTCAAGGTGAGGAATGTGATGGTGCTCGCCATGACTGTACTGCAGTGTGTCTTCCCAGCCCTTCCCAACTTTGCAACATGAATGCTGAGGAAAAAACCCTGTAGAAAATACTGGGTTCGTGTAAAATTTTAAATTTGTAGTGTAAAGGCAAAGAGAAGTTAAAACTCATCTATTGCAGGTGTGTTATCATACGGATCCACGGACCTGTGGTTTAAGCAGGCAGCCCTCATACCCTGCAGGCTTCAGCGGTCAGGCAGAGCAGATACCACCATGGGCTGCACGGGGGGGCTTCTAGCGTCCAAAATTTTGAGCACAGAGGTGAGAACGTCTGACCAGAGTTGTAGTAAAGCTGTATCGTTTGCTGATTGGGAACAGAGAATGGCCTTAACACATGCTGCCGCATGTGCATTAGATGTCAAGCTCTCTTGCCTCCCTGCCAGGTGATGCAAGTGTGTTTCTGCATTAGGAAATGAAGTTACCTCGAGATTTGTAGAAGTGATTAGAGGTTTTGAGCACCAGTGCAGGGATCCTGTGGAAAGGCTGGATGTTCCAGGAACAGATTTCTTTCAGATTTCTCAAGTCAGGCACAGGAAATTACTGTTCAGTTCACATCTGCTGTTAACCTTGTTAAGATCAAATTTGACAATGATGTAAAAACAAAGCAAATTGGTAAAGCAAAGCCCTGCACCTACGTTAGAAGGCTCTGCTCCCAGAAGTGCTACTTGCAATGCTGCTCAATTGAAAGTCCACCTCGTGGCCTTGTAGGAAGCCTGTGCACCTATCATACTACCCAAATTTTTCAATTAAAATGAAATGGAATGAATCTTCCCACTTCTTTAGGCCATAGTAACTTACTGTCCTATAAATACTACTGAGAACGGGACAGGACCTTTTGATTCTTGACACCTTACCCACACCTTCAGATGCCACTAGTTTAATCTCATTCCATTGCAGCCCATCTGGAAAATCCTTTGTAAGGAGCCTGCACACTTCCTATCCTCATCTACACTGCTCAGTACATTCCCTTTCTTTGCACTTTCAAATCTGGAAGATAGTGTTAACACTTAAAATAAACGTGTGGTAGTGGGTGTGAAGAGGGAATGGGGAGAACAAGTTTTCCGTCTGTCAAAATGAAGACATCAGCCTCTGCTTTTATTTTTTTTGGCATGTGTGCTTTAAATAGAATGACTGGGTTGGGTGACTTCCAAGTGTTTGCTGCATTTGGCAATCCTTCTAAGTTGTAACAGATGAAGTTCTGCTATTCCATATGATGTGCTCCTTCCCCCTTTTTTGGTGACTCCTTAAAACTCCTTGGGAATTCAGCACAGTGTTCACATCTGTTCCATGGATGGACGTCCAAGGCTAACAAAATGCCTACTGGACTTGAGTCAGCTCTGCCAAAAGCCATATGGTTGTGTTTTAGTTTTGCAAGCACAGTGCAGTAAAGAAAGGAGGTTGGGCCAAGAGAGAAGTGAGAGGAGGAGGGATGGAGCTTCAGATCAGTAAATGAAGGTAACTTTTTGTCGTTTGGTATTAGAGTGGAAAGATGAGAAGATCACAAAGAAGAGGAAATAAAAGCTGTGAGTGTAGGTTCGTTTGTCAGTTGTTTTGACTTACATGGCGCTCCTCTCCTCTGGGTGGTGGTGTTGACCATAACCTCAAAGCATGTTTGATTTTTGCATACCTTTTCCAAAATGCCGTAACAGTCTAGTTAATCGGATCCTCCCTTTTGGCCTTACAAGATGTACATCTTTTCTGAGAACCGTGCTCAAAGGCCTTCTCAATGCCAGCTATTGAACACAGCGCAGCAGCACGTGCAGCGGTGACTTGCTAGGGCGGAAGGGACATCGAGCAGCTGCTGATGCTTCTCTGAACAGTTACCAGCTAAACAGCCACTTGGGCTGTTTTCTTACCAGCCATCTGCTGGCCCCTGGAAAATGGCAGCTTGTATTTTTAATAACCGTTGCACTTTTCTGTGTCTGAAAGAATGTTTGTTATTTGTTGAATCATGTTCTGGTTTTCTCGAAGAGCGTGGCTCAGGGAGAGCTCTTATGTACTGCTACTTCAGTGAGGGTTAAAGAGAGGCTCTACCAAATGCCCCATCCTCTGCAGATCCAGAACCCACGAGGTGGGAAACACATCAACTGATGTATCATAAAGGTGTTAGAGGGGAAAAAGAAGACATGAAGTCTCGTATTTCTCTTGAAATATCTTTTATTGAGGCTTTGAAATTTACTGTTTGGTAAAATCTAAACTTTAAGCTCAAGACCATAAGCAGAAAGGGGAACCTGAAAGGTTTAAGATTTTAGGAGCCTTTATGTTTTATTGTAACAGTTGGAAGTGCTTTTGAGTGTAAGCATTTAGACTAGAACAAGTGTTCTTGTTTTAGGGGTGCCTGATTTTTCTCGTTTTCTTGTCTCTGGAATTCTTTTTAGACGTTGTCACCAGTTTTGATTTATTTGTGTGGAGCACTGTTAACAAGTCAACCGAGGCAGTCACCCCACAGTACAGGACATTATCCAAGATGTGTCAAGAGACAGGCCTGATCCGAAGGCTTTTCAGTATCAGGCAGACAGGACAGGCAAGTGGCGAGAGAGAAAATGGGTCACTGAAGTGGGCTGATGGACATGTGAGCAGCCTGGAGTTCTGGCCTCCACCACCTCCTCCTCCTTTTCTTGACCATTTTCTCCCAGGCAAATGCCAAACTGCTCAACAAAGTTAATAGTTTGCAAGCTGTAGAGGACCTGCACTATCTCCCAGCGAAACACAGCTGCCATCAGGATAGACTGCCATTATGCTGTGTATAGAGTTTGAAGCCATTAAGATGGATTTGCAGAAGTGCCGCGGTTTCCCAGGAAATGTCCCCTTGACTTTTCAGTATTCTTAGTTACTGCACAGGCTCTCCTTGTATTTATACATGTGTGTGTCATTGCAGTGCTTTCAAAATCCCATTCTGAAGAAAAAAAATACTCTAAAATTCAAAGCAGTGCATGTAAGCAATGAAATTGCCTTTCAGTGAAGATGAAAGGGGTGTGCAGCTTTTCCTTTGTGAAAAGGGGTGTGCGGTGTTTGCGCACAGATACTGTTTTTCTTGTCAGCTAAAAGAGAGAGTGCAGTTTATGAGAGGGTGGCTGCAAGCCTCCTAAGAGGGCATTTGTTCAGTACTGACTTAAAAGTAACACAGCCACTTGTTTACCAGTATTTTACAATGATGAACAACAGTAGCATAAGCTGTAATTGGAGCCTGTGAGCAGCTCATCTGTGCTCTGTTCTGTTGCTATCCAGAAATAATAGCAGGATGAACTCTTTTGCCTTTGCTAGCGTTACACAGGCTTGACAAAAGTGTGTCCGTTCCTTTTTCCCCTGCATCTAAGCAAAAAATAGTGTCCTGAGTCTTTGCTTGGGAAAAACCTCTTTATGCTATGTTTGAAAAAATAAGCAGGTACGTTCCTCTTCAAAGGCTTACTTAGTATTGATATTTTGAGAGTAGTTTAGATTAATTGTAGACAACAAACATTGCTTCTGAATTAAGAGCGCCCACCTCTGAATCTTGAATGAAGACTGCGTTTCTTGTTCCCCTTCTGTGGCTTCTTCTGGAATGCTTGACTAAATTTAGTGTATGTTTAAGCAAGGGATGAACTGGCCTTTTGTTCAATGCTGCGGTGGTAACAAGTATCAGCCCATCCCACGCAAAGCTGTGGGATTCTCATGTGCTGTGTCTGTAACACTCTTCTGGGGCTGCCTGTTTTGTGGTGGACAGGAGGAAGGTCTCCAAGAAGGCCAGCAGCAGTCATCCTAATCCAGGACTGGACATCTGCTCTCCATACGTGAAAGATGTGTGGCCTGTTGGACTTGCTCGTCTTCCTCTCCCTTGTGATCACAATGGCTTAACCCTAACACAGGCAGCTCCCAAACACTTCTAAATGCTCCCCTTGGTCTTCAATATGGAGTTTTTCATCCAGCGACTTCCGTTCCAAATTCCAATCTCCTGTTCACAACTGCGCCATCTTAATTCCTGTGACCAAATGTAGCTTGTATCTGTAGCAAGAGCAGTAATAACCCACGTGGTAATTCCCATGAGGAGGTACAACAGCAGGGAAACATTTTATTGGTTTGTGGCTAGTGATCTTTCAGTGCTCTTAAGGGACAGGCAATAGAGAAAAGCCCCCTGTGCCATGGTCCCTATATGGCATGTGGCTTAACTCAAAGTATACGCTTAAACTGCTTGAAGTGAGCGGGATTTTAAACACATGCTTAAGTTCATGTAGCTGACACACGGTCTACAGATGCCTTGTCCTGCTCTTCCCAGAACTGAAGAACTCTTGTTTAGAATTACTTTTAATGCAAATTTTCCATTAATCTACCTTGTGTCTTGAGTTTGTCCCAGTATCTTATTTACAACTAATGTTTCTGCTGTTTCTTTCTTCCTATGTCAAACAGGGTGCCCACACTGTAAAAATGCCATTCCGCATTTTACAACCGCTGCTGAAGTCTTTAAAGAAGATCGAAAGGTAACTTGCTGTTAATAATTTCAGAGATACTTAAGAACATTTTCCACCATTTGTACTTTACAGGCTTTGCATATTGATCAGGTGTTGGGCTTGTAGGTAAAATTGCAGTTACGCTAATAGGAATGTATCTGCATCTTGGGGTTGTATCTTTTTGGTCAAATGAAGTTACTCTGTTTTCTACTGTTTGTTGTGTTTTCTGTTTAATTCTTTGTGGAAGAGTTCTTTTCTGTGAGGTGAAACACATTCTTTCTCATTGAAAGATTAATAAAAGATAATTTACAGCATCTCCATTCCCCTTCAGCTTTTGTCAGCTGTAAGCGGGGTGCATGTGGAGAAACCGTTAAGTTGTGTGACAGTCTCGAAGACCTCAATCATGTAACTGATCTTTGCTTGCATAGCATAAATACAAAATATTTCTGTAAGTTGGCTGACTTCGGTCCAGGATGTTGGGCCCTTGTAGGACCCTTGTGCGTCTGCCTTGAAAATACATCTGATGGCTGAAGCACAACAGTTAATTTCCTTGCATCAGTTGAACCTTTTTAACTGAGTGTGTGGATATCTGGGATCAAAAAAAACCAAACACCTGAGTCACTGGATTTAACCAGATAACTAGTTAGAGACCTGCTTATTATCTTTGAGTGAACTGTATTTCATTCTGATTTCCGAATTTGTTCCAACTTCATGATTGCTTTATGTTTAGGTGTGGCATGGAAAAGATTTGGCAATTTAATAGGGAAACGAAGAGGTAATTTTGAAACAGTTATACCCCTATTAATCTGCCTGCTACCATAAGGGAAGAATTTCTGTGGTGTTCTTTTCTCTTTTCCTCTTGTCTTTTCTGTAACTCACGGGAGATGCATCAGATTGACAAGAAACAAATCATTCTTGTATCACTGACTACATAAAATTAAAAGTCCATCACTTATGCCCTCTGGCACACAAGATTTAGAGGCGTGCAGCTTTCAGTTCTCTTACTGCTGGAAATTTGTGTGATCAGATCTCAGAGAAAATATCCTTGTTTTCCCACTTTTCTGGTAGTTCCCAGTGAAGCCTCTCTTTCCTAAACTCATTAAAATTTCACTCAGAGGAGATGAAGCAAATGTACCAAACAATGTGAAACTTGCTTATTAGAGCCCCAGGATGTATTAACGAGCAATCTGAATCATGCCACAGTTTATTGGACATGGTGCTGGTGGTGGTAAACGCAGGCTTGTGAAGCTTTCGGTTCAGACTGCAGGTTATGAAAGGACTCCAAGAGCAGAGCAGTGATTGACGGCTGCAACTCTTGACTTCAGTTTAAGGCTGAAGCGCGGAGGTATAAAATATAATGAGTTGAAACAGGAGAGCCAGTAGTGAATGTTAAGGCTGGTACAGTTTCAAAGAGGTGTGTGCAGTTAGGGAAAACATCGTTATTCCACCCCAGTGACTTCTGAAAGTGCCAGGGATTGATTATCTGGGGAGACCTATTTAATTGTGTACAGCCATAACCTGCCAAGGTGCTTCTTGCTGCCAGTTTGTGCCCTTGTGGAAAAGAAAATAAACCTGTTTAAGACTTCAGAAGGGCATATGGCTGTTCCCACAAGCAGCACTGGTCGCGTTCCCATGTTTCAAACTGGGCTGAGCCTTCAAACTTTGGCTAATTCATAGTTCTGTAGGGTTTCAAACTTCTGTAAAATTACTGCTTAAGAGGGAAGAAGTGTTTCTTCTTTCAAAAATGGGTAAAGATTATTAAGTTTCATTTTTATTCTGTAGTAGTGTCTTTTTTCCCCCTGGAGAAAGGTTTTTTCACTTTAACAGAGTATGGTAGCATTTAAACTATATTTTCTTTTCAATAGGGGTGGTCCTTTAATTAAACATTTAATTCTGCAGAAGCCAAAGAACAATCAAAAGCATTCCAGCCTTGAATGTTATAAATGGTATCTTATAAGGTATCCTTTGGGAGCCGTTGTGTCTTTACATTTGAATTTTGAAGATGAGCAGAGCTTGAAGCTGTTAAATACGCATCGCTCTGCAGATTCGCTCTAAGGGGGTGGTTTTGGCGCAGAAGCACTGCCCCCCCCCGCCTGGGGTTGTGTGTCATGCTGTGTACTTTTTCATCATCTGCACTGCTGGAGTCGGAGTTTAAAAATGCAGTGTTCAGAACATTGGCCCCAAATGTCAGTTGTTGTGGCCACATCACTGCTGGTGGTTTCAGCAGAAATCCCAAGCCTTCACGTTTGCCTCGGGCAGTGGTGTGGCTATTGCAAAACACGGCTCTGGGTGTAACCCATAAACCAGAGCCTCTGCATCTTCCCATGTACCTGGAGAAATTCAGTGCCAGTAAGATCAGATCAGTGGAGAAGCTAGTCTAGTCAAGCAGTTAGCATATTGCTTTCAGTTATTTAAAAAGGGGAAGAAAAAAAAAAAAAAGGAAAAAAAGCCATCTGAAGCATTCTTGCCTTAAGGCACTGTGGCCTTTGCATACAGCTGCCAGGGGAAAGCCTTTAGCCTGTGCTCCACAGCTTGAGTTTTGGCAATGACCAGTGTACATCAGAAAATGCAAATGTGCAGATTGTCACTTTGCTGAACAGATTGAAGAGTAGGGAAGGCATGTTCGCTGACTACTCCAGAGACTCTTGAAAGGGCACCAGCTAAATCTTTAAAAAAATCTCCATTCTGCCTTTTGGCTGATCCTAAAGTTCAGCTTGAAGGAACTGATTTGTGATGCTCCAGCTTGGATTCGCTGAAGGAAGGCTCTTGACTCCTCCAGGCCTCTCAGTAACAAGTCTCTGGAACCTCCCCCAAAGGGGCTGCTGTTTGACCAGTCTTCTGCATTTTCACAGAAGACTCTTGCTGTACAAATGCACTGACCTAAATCAGAACACTGCAAATGGGTTCTGGTGAGTTTGTACGGAAACGGCGGTGGCAGAGGTTGCTGGAAAGGGTGCAGCTAATGGGGTGAGCTGGGTGCTGGTGAGGGGGCGCAAGTCAGCAGTGAAACTGGTGAATCCCTAGTGGGTGTAGTGCATTGGCTTTGCAGGTGTGTTTCTAGGCGTGAACCATGGTTTAAAATCACAGTACCAATCAAATCACTGCACAGATTTATCCAAATGAGTTAAATATTTGAGTTTGGCCAAGAATTTGATCCCTATTTGCATAAAAAGCATGTGCTGATTTTCTTTTTAATTAGACTCATTAAATATGGTGATGTTAGCACTGTACATCATGGTGCCTACTAGTGGATCTTCCCTTTGCAAATATGCCTGCTTTGAGAACAGCCGATGAATTGCAGCTATGGTAGTGCTGCTGTGGCACATCAGAGCAGCTAATAATGAATCTTCCATTTGCAAGGGCTTTCACATGGAGAACAGTAGCTGAATCGGAACGAGCTTTAGCAGGCCAGCTCGTAACTGCTGTTAGGATCCAGAACAGGTAATAGAAACAGGTAATTAGAACAGGTAATAGAAATAGAAACCTATGGAGTAATCATAGAGAAGAATGCACATCTCCCTTATTCCTAGGTGCTTTTAAGACATTTGCCAGCAACAGATTTTCTTTCCTAATAATCAGGTTAATTGTCATCTGGAATTGCCCGTGCTTTAAAAATGTTGCTTGGAAGCATTCTTTTCCATGCTGCAATTTTACTTTAATTTTTTTTAAGCTTATTACTATCATTCCTCTCTCAAATCGATATTCAGTTAGTTATTCACTTCCATTTTCATAACAAAAGTCAATATTAGCTCCAGCAGAGATTTATTTCCTTGAATCAATAAACCAGTGTATGGCAGTACATATTTTAACAGCAACTAGGATTGCAGGGGTATTTTTAGTATGTCATCATGTGGTGACTGGGAGACAAACTGTTAAAATGAGAGAGGTTTAGGAATAGAAAGGAGGAGTTACCTTGGAAGGTCAAGGGATCCCACTTTCAATTTTCTACACATCTATTTGAACCGCTGGATGTAATTGTGTTCCTTACCTGCAAGATCCCTCTAGAGCAGAAAGTTGTTTCATAATTCTGTTGGAAGCGAACTGTGATTCTTGATGTATGATTAGATGATACTGCAAGTACTTCTTTTTCCTTCTAATACTTATGCAGTAAAAAAATAAGGCGTCATCCTTCTGTTACAGTTGAGGCACACGGAGATCAATGGTCACATTTTCAGCATAGCTCCACTTCTATTTAAGCACCTAAATGAGAAGTTCTGATTTTTTGCAACAGCTCAGCGTTCATGATCAGACCACTTCATCTGAACAATATGCCATGCTCTCTTTCCCTTTTTAAGAGCTCTTCAGAGCTGGTCATACATTGCTCACACTCTAATGCTGTGTGGAGGTAAGTTTGCAACTCTGTACTTAAGCTCCCACTTCTTTGGTAAAACCATGAAGCATTGTTGTGGGACTTCCCCTTAAGATAAAGATACCTTCCCATCCCAGATGTTGCTAGGGTTGTGTTAAACTATACCAACTATTGAATAAAGGAGAAATGCATACTAACTTGGGATTAATTTTTACTTTTATGCATAATTATTATGCATTATTATTATGCGTACTAACTTGGTATTACTAATTATTATAAGCAGAATAGTAGTTGTGAGGAGCTGCCAATAACATCAGGAAGGCTGGATGTACTCCAAGGAACTTCCTCTGGGGTCCACAGTGTCTGATTGACTGTCTTTTCATTTGATAACTATTCTATCCCTGCTACAGCTACTGAACAGGATGGTGATAAACCTGAACAGCATTGCCTCTGGAGAGAGAACTTGTATATAATGATGTATTGTCAATATGTAAGGCAACGCAGATATAGCACTTAAGGTTTTTTCTTCCTGTAATGTTTTTTCAGTGGATTTTTCCCTCTGGATATAGGAAAGTTAGGAAGGCTCAAGAAATTAAATTTTAGCCCTAACAATCAAATTCTCCATAAAATCAATCTTGTCTTCTGAAAGCTGTTACTCTGTGTTTTTCCATAATGGACATACACACTCACACACACTCTCTCTCTCTCTCTTTCTCTCTCTCTCTCTCAAGTCTTACACCAGCATTAGGACAGTGTCTTGCTCTCACAGATCTTTAGAGGGTTTTTTCCCTCTTGATGAGAGGGAATTCATGAGAGATGATGCCAAGTTGTGGCTCCTGGATACATATCAGGGATGTCTTGTGCTTAATCTGTCTGAAGTTTCTGGTTGAATAGAGTTAGTGTTTTTACAAGGCAAAGCATATAGGTCTTGCTAATCTATGCTTTCCAGTGAACTTCCATGTAACTTCTTGCTGGAAGTTGAATATGAAGATCATTTCTGAGAGCAATATTCTCCAGAAGGCTTTAGCCAGATTTTGGTAGAGGTTTTTTGGGTTGTTATTTTTTCTGACTTAGTTTTGTTCTTTAATGATGCAGAAAAAATGATCATTGATAAGAAGATTGAGAATGAGAGGAAAACCTCCCTGCAATATATCACTGCTCACTTGAGCCAGGACTCAAGCAAAGCTTTTCTTTTTGTGGGCTGCTTCTTTTTATGTGCAGCCTTTCAGTATAATCATGAAGTGAAAACTTCCAGTATAGTCATGAACTGAAAACTGTTGTAGGAGACTCCTCTACCAAAAATGGAGTTTAATATTCACAGCCTATGATAACACAAACACAACAAACCAAAGGGCATTGCTGCTCTTTGCTGAAATTGTGGTATTTCTCGGAGTTCAGCTGTCTGAAGTTGATAGAATTGAGATTGGAATTGGTCCTCAGTCCAGAAGCATGTTTTGCTACAAGTGTTTCTCAGCATTACTTTTCTCTTTTTGCGGTGCACTATATTTGATCTTCCGCTGTGAGACAGGCAAGACAATTAGGACTGTGATGGCTATGGTAATGAGTGCATAGAGATGGTAGCAAGCTCTATATTTAGGCTGCCTTAACATTTCCACTCTGAAGTAATCACTCAAGCTCTCCTAAGTACTCTTACTCAGCTACTGTTGGCAGCAGGCATTTGAAATGCAGCCTCAGATACAGTCTTGGGAATTAGATGTCTCTCTATGAAATTTTGCACAGGTCTGTATGAGTTACAAGGCTTTTGAAAATTGCCATTTCTCTTCTATCACTTGCTGTAAAAATAACTGAACAGGAATGTATATTCTGAAGGGCTAGGCTCAAAATGACATTTGCAGGAGCAGCGGCAAGTCCATGGGGCTGCGTAGTAGCTTGCATCAGGAGCATTGTAGAGAATGACAGACCATGGACATGTCCTCCAAACGCTGCTCCAGACATATGTGTCTCTCGCCCTTAGACCTGTTAGATTAGGCATATTGTTAGGCTAATGTGACTGTTGTGGCCAGACTTAGACTGGGATCTTTGTGCATTATTTCAGTGCACAACAAATGCACAGATGGACCAGCTTAGATTTCCTTGTGCTGAAAAGGAGAGCTGTATCTCAAGCAGACTACTAAGCATTTCTTTCAGAAGCCACCTCCTTATAGTCCATCAGTTGTTGGGTTTGAGGTAACAAAGATGTGCTGAAAAAGGTTAAGTAGTATTTTACAGCGTTGGGTTCCTCCCCCATGCCCTCTCCTCACTGGGGCTATTCCCACAAAAGCCTTCTGTAAGTGAAATAGGGCTCTTTACTCCAACCTAAGCCAGTCTAGATGTTTCCAGAGAGGTACAGATAAAGAGGGCTTCTCATCCTTCCAGTGTATTTTTCCTTATCTCCAAGATACTATCTAAGAGCAGATGGGTCATCAGTCACAACAGTTTCATGCCTCAGACCAGCTACTAAGATTGGGATGAGTGCACATACACCTTCCCCTTTTTCTGGCTGTAATCTCTCCCTGTGTGATACTTAGAACAGTGAGAAAAAAACACACTTTTATTTATTATTCTTGTTTTGAGGGAACCAGGGCTCCTTCTATTCTTTCTACGTTAATACTGTGACATGAAATAAATGTTTGTCTCCATTGTAAGCTTTCCTTTACACAGAAGTAGCCAACAGGGCTCTAAATTTTGGCTGGCTGCTAAGGTCAGGAAGGCATAAATACTTGGATGAAACTCTTTTGCAGTTTATTATTCCTAACCTTTCGTTTTAACTGTCCCTGAATGAGTAGGAGTCTTTCTGTTTACAAAAGGGAAAAAAAAAAAAAGTGTGATCATATGTGTTTTTAACAGCTCTCAAGAGTCCTGTTTCTGTAATAGCCTTATTAATGTTTAAAGTGGAAAAACAGAAACCAAATATTTAGGTAAGAACACTGCTCACTTTATATAGTGCTTTCCATCTGAAGACAGACCCAAGTGAGACCTTACCGAGTATTGTCTTGTCAGGCTTTCAAAGCCAAAACAAAACAAGCAAATTAACTGAAGTTGGCTTTGCCAATCTCTTTAATTACTGCTAGGATAATGAGATCAGGTTTTCTCGTTTTGACAGTGTCACCATGAAACTGGAGGGCATTGTGGAATATTAAGTGATCTTTTAATTATGGAAGAACAGTTCAACTGCAACCCTAAAGTCATGCAAGCAAAAGGTATTTTGATCAGATTGATTGATGGAGGCTTGTGGAACGGAAATTTCAAGTTAAGATGTGGCTGCTATGAAATTAGCACTTGATACATTGTAACCCACAATTGCAAAAATTGTTCCTCTGATTTGTTTGGTTTTTTACGTAGCTTTTACTTAAACCTGCTTGCTCTTCGGCAAAGCCTGTAACAGGGCTGTGAAGGCAAGCCTGCGTAAGCAGCAGTGTATGTTTGTAGCGAGAACTGCCGCTCGCGGGAACAGTCAGTGCGAAATCACAGCAGAGGGCTCGGCTGCTTTAAGTAGAAGCCTAAAAATTGCATTTTGTTTCACCATCAGAAATGTTAAGTGCAGCCCCTCCTCAATACTTCAGAGATTCAGGCTTCAAATGTCAAATGCTCTAAACTAGGGTTAGCCTGAGCTGATGCTCTGGGGCTGCGAGGTTGCGCTTCCTCGCTCTGCCTGCGCGGAAGCAGGCAGGGACCGAGGGTGTTGCTCTGCTGCCGACAGGCTGAGAGCACGGCAGGCTGTTCCCTGCTCAGGGTTGGTTTGTGTGACAGTAGCATCTAGAGGTTTCAAAAGGAATTAAAGCCCACTTGGCTAATGGCTGCACATAACATACAGTCCCTACCTTAAAGGATAGACAGAAAAAAAGACAGGAAAGGAAACACAAACCCAGGCTGAGATTGCAAGCAAGCAACCTTCTTCTCTATGTGCATTACTTGCTAGACAGTGCTCTGGCCTCTCACCCATCCCTGTTTCACCTTAGGAGAACTGAATGCAGTTTACAAAAGCTGTTTGGGGTAGAAATTGTTAATCTCTTAATAGCCTGCATAAAGTGTCCAAAACCAGAAGAGGTAACTTTTCCAAGCATTAGCCGTGCCACAGGAAGGAGGTTGGGCTAAGTGGGCCGTTCGCGTTATCAAAGTCACCCTGTCACTGTTCATCACTGAAAACCAAAGTGCAGGAAAAATATTGCAGCGTGATAGAGCTGTGGCCGCCGTGCTTGGATTTGGTTTTACTAACGCAGCCTCTGGATTTCCCATTTGGAGTCTAGCAGAGTGCTCAGCAGGGATACTAGGAAGGTGATTTTCTGCTCTGTGAGTTGAACGCGCCTTGCAGCTGCGCAGGCCAGGTGCTGTGCGAGCAGCACAGCACTTCATTGGGAGGGAGCAGGCTTCTGCTCTTCATTCGCATGGCTTGACCTGATAACCACCCTCTGATCTCCCTCCACAGCTGAGCCGTTACAAAAGCCGTTGTGGTTTTGGCAGAAGACTTGGATCTCTCCTAGTGTTAAATCTAAGCTGCGGCAGCATAACCATAAAGTGGAGTCTTGCTTTGTCTTCTCCTGCCTCATGGTGATCTCTTCTGTTTCAGATCGCCTACGCTGCAGTGGACTGTGCCAAAGAACAGAATCATGACCTGTGTAAGCAGGAGGGGGTTGACGGCTACCCAACCTTCAACTATTACAACTACGGGAAATTTGTGGAAAAATATACTGGAGAAAGAGCGGTAAGTGAAAGCAAGAGTCATCACCTGATGCAGGGAGGAAGGTCTCCTCCTCCGCCTGTGCTGCCTTGCAAATGAAAACTGCGGGGTAAATTTTTACTGTGCTGGAAAGATGTTTTAACTGTCGTACATGGATGAATCACTGTGTACCACACCCCTGTACATCTCTCTGCATTAGGAACGCACTTGGATCTATTTTAGGAACGTGAGAAGAGGAAAAAGGAGAAGATTTGGTAATGCTTTGTTGTGTATTTTATTTTTTAAGCTGAAGTCTGCAAGTGAATTTGGACCGAGTAAAAGTGAGGGGTATATTGCATGGGCTGCTGCTAGGTGCAGGAATGCCAGAAAATACAGAACTTGCTCCTGTCAGTTCTGGATCTGGATCATGCGTATACTGCAAACATGGTACAGGTCCACCAGGCTGCCAAATGGTGACAGGCCGTTGGTTTTACAGCAGGGACAAAGCTGTCTTTTGGAGACTAGGGGAAACTAAATATCTCATTTTGCCTGAATCAGATTCACTCCTGGAGCTCAGGATGGAAAGACCAGTTGTGCCATCTAGCCCATGGGCTGAAGTTTCATTCTTTTGTCCTGCCGTGGCCAGCTAATTATATGCTATGAGTACAAGGGGCAGAAATGGCATAATGCCTTCCGTGGTTGTAAAGTGCCTGAAAATAAGGGAACAATCCAATTATTTGTATGCGTTCTTTCTCATAGCCGCCTAGAGGGAGGTTGCTTCTCAGCAGTGATTGATTGCCTGGAGAAGCTAGGGTATGCAAGAAAAACTTGGGGGTCTTCAAGCCATTCAGTATTTTGATAAAAGAGCCTTGTCTGAAAGTTATTGCTGCTATTGCAGCTCACCAAATTACAGAGAAGCATGACAAAAAAGCTAAATTCTGAGGTTCTTTGTCAGTCAGGATCTTAGGGAAGTCTTTATGGAGCTTCACCTCCCAGTTTTCTCCAGCATTAAGACCCCAGTAATTACCATTTTATGGTGCTGATCCAGGCATTGTTATGGATACTGTGTTTAGTTCTGATTGTGGGTCTTTTCTTAAAAGTAAAGATGGGTGCAGTAGCCAACAATTAAGTCAAATTTCAGCCGCAATCTTTGTATTTCTAACCCATACTTACAGAAATGGTACATGAAAGGAAGTATCTGTGGTGGCTGATAAAAAAAGAATTTAGCAAGACAGGAGTACTCTGGGGTCACAGCAGTTGGGAGATGATTATCCCTATGCTGGAAAGTGGACTGACTAATCCCATGCATGCAGCCAACCCTTTCTTGGATAGAATTAAATTACCCAACAGGAACATCGCAATCTCTCTGCTGCTGGCAACTGTGTTCGCCCTCCACCTCTCCTGGGACCTATGGTCTTCTGCTTGTGCAGCATCCAATTAGGTTTCGTTATCTCCTATCATGGTAATGCTGGAGGCAGTGCTTAGCTCAGTGCCTTCCATGGAGTTTCCAGCTCTGTTCACACATCTGTTTCAGTAACAAGGGATTGTTAAAGTGCTGTTAAAGGGCTTCTCATCGGCATGACAACACCTTTTGAAACACCTTGGCCAACCACCTCCTACCTTGCAAAAGAAGTCTCAGGAGAGAGCAGTGGGAGCCAGGGGACCTATTTTCTCTTCCTGATTCTGGCACTAAATCAGTTAGATGTCCATGAGCATTTAGTTCAGTGTGGTCCAGTGTATCATCATTTCACGTGGGGAGGGAAGAAGAGAGGCGATGTCAGCTGCCGTGGGAGTAACATGACCTGCTACAGCAGGAGCCATAGCTAGTAGAGCAGGAGCTCTCAGCTCCTTGCCACCCCACACTGGAGCACTGGCTATGGGGAAGAGCATGTCCCCCAGCAGTAGCCTGTAAGTGGTCCTCCACACCTCCAAGGGAACTGCAGTTCCAGAGCAGAGATTTTTAGGGCATTTCACGCCAAGCAGTTTGAGCAAGGAAGAGTCAGGACACCCTCTGATCCAAGTGTACTTTAAATGAGTTCCAGACACACAGCTGTGAAAACTGGGGTCCTCCCATGGGACCTAGTGATTGTCAGATGTCTTCAGATGATGTATGGCCAAAACTTGTCACTTCAGTTTTTTGAAATGGAAGAATAGTGAGTAGTTTTAGAAGTGTTTTGTTGTTCAACCTTCTCAAGAGCCTCCCAGCTCTGGGATTTTTTGTTTTGTTTTCTTTGTTTTGTTTTGTTTTTTTAAGTCAGTTTTTGGCTTCTGTTTGTTATTCTCTGTTTCTTCGTATTTTCCATCCATTTCCATCCAGTTTTGATTGTCATGTTTTGGGATTGCTTAACAGTAAGAATGATGTTATTTGCCCAGACAACTACAGCGTTTGTGTACCAGTGGACAGTGTGTTCAAGCACAGGTGCTCACACCACCACCAATTTGAGCCTTTTGAAATGCCTGCAAGTTGTGTTCTGTGCCCAGCACTTTCCTTGGAAAAGGAAACTGCTGGCATCTGACAGCCTTAGAAATCAGAAACTGTAAGTTGTTGAAATACAGAGGTTGGCATCTAGGCATCCAGGTTTGAAATTGTTTGACAGTAATTTTGATAGTAACTTGAAAAAATGTAATTCTCTTAATCTGAATGTGTAAAAAAGGAGGAAGATCATTATCCAAACTGTTAAGGAATGAGGAGCAGTGGCAAACATGTATATAGCCAACAAATGATCCACTAACTGCTTTCAAAATGACACAGGTAGCATACAAATGTGGCATGACAATGTCTTTGAGCATTTCTGACAAATATGCATTAGTGGCATTTCTAGGGACAGACAGATTTTACGTTGTCCTGTGAGCTTTAGGGCCTTTTTCTCTGTGCCCAGTCTCTTCAAAGTTTGACATGTGGCATCTGTGTGAATATTTTCCCCTTGTATTGCAGCAGACCAGCACTGGACCAGTGCACTGCACGATGAGGCAGAAGCAATAACTGTTCCTTAGTTTATATTCTGCCGTGGGATACAGATACAAAAAGTGTTCTTGACGCATTGTTTTGGTTTGTTTGTAAAAATATGACCCCTGTTTTTCTTTCTTCAAAACCAGGAGTCTGGATTCACCACTTTCATGCGCACCCTGAGAGAAAGAGACCATGAAAGAGTAGGAAAGAAGAAGGATGAATTTTAGTTTCTGCCTCAAAAGAAGCTTTCCGCTGCACTGTGAATGGTTCCAGGTCTTTTGTTCATGCACCTGAGACTTCACATATTCTCAAGACAGAGACTTTTTTTTATAAACAGCCATGGCCATTTTGTACAATTTTGAAATAAAGTGAAACCACTTGATTTTTAAAAGGAAAATAAATTAGAATGTTGCCATAATGTTTTAAAGAAAACTTAGCATTTTCTCTCATGTTGTGAGACTATGCCCACTGACACTCCTATGCAATATTTTTGTAGTCTGTAGTGTGTCTGTAGGTGATGTTGTTTGATAGGGTGAATTTTTTTTAAAGGTATTGCAGTACATGTAAAAAACAAAGGGGAGGGGACATGTTTTTTGTTTTGTTTTATTAAACCAGTGAAGGAAAGTGGGACTTGCAAGACACAGATTATCCAAATGCAGTTTTACATTTTTGTGAAATAGGTACATGTTCTTCAGTGAGATTTGGGGGAACGATTTTAAGGTGCTCAGGGATAAATAAGGTATCTGAGTTAATGAAGACATTAATATTGACCAGTCCAGATCTGTTGATTTCGTTTAAATCTCTGGTCTTTATATCATCAGGACTATTTACATACCTTTATAGAATGTATTGAGGTAATTAAACCAAGTATCAAAAAGCAGCAGAGCATGGGTAAAATTAAACTAAACCCTCCTTTTTTGGCATCAATATTGTCAAATGCCTCTCTAAGTTATGGCAGGAGTGATTACCTTATAGGGCTATACAGCTACCGTTATAGGGTACACAGCCTCCCTTCAAATTATGATTGGGCTGTATCAAATACATGTTGGAAAGTGTTATGTTCAACTGTTTTGATAAATGCATTATACTTTTGATAATGCAGTAATTATGTATATTACGTGTTTACATGCCAAAAGTTTATCTGCATTTGTATGTGGGATTTTTCCTTTTTGCTCTCTAAGGAGTTGCGTAAACAATTTCTCTCTGACAAAATCTTCACTGTAAAACCTGTATTAGCAGCAGTTGAAATGTGTTACACTCTTGATACTTAAAAAATTATGTTGATCTGGAGGTACTTACGTCTTCACAGGAGGGGAAAGGGAGGGGCAGGAAGTTGTGATTCACTTTGAACTGAAAATAAATTTTAAAAAAGACAAGTATTTTTATCATTAATCAGCCTTGTTCAGCTTCTTCCCTGCTGGGTGAGTGACCGCAGCTGGTGATGATTTAGGAAGAGCCAGCGCATGCAGGACGGGTGCCCACCACCCCTTTGCTGGGGACAGCCTGGAGTCCAGGTGTGCTGGGTGGTACAGTGGGGTGTTCAGCATTGTGAGGGTTGGTCTCCATCTGCCTTGGCATTCAGCGGGCAGGCAAAGCAGCTTTTTACAGTAAAGAACTCTGCTTTGGATCTCGAATCTTCCTCTTGCTCCTCAGTCTGCCCATCTCATTTTCTTTTGCTAGTTTGGTTCCTTGGTGAAGACCGTGCTAACGGACGACTTGGTGCTGTGCTGCTCAGGAGGTGAATGGCGTCTTACCTCCTTTCTCAATATTTTTTTTCTTTTCTCTCTTGCCCAATTAATGGCAATGTATGCTTGGCACTCATTAAGCTGCTGAAGCCATTAGTAAGTAATCTGGAATACCGGTAGCCTGATTGGCCTTGTGTGGTAGCCAGCTTGTTAACCATGACATCAGTTTGAATGGCGATGGAGCTGTGCCAAGTATCTTCTCTTATTAGGCACCTGATGAGTCTCTTCACTCAAAAAATCAGCTGCCTGGTAGTACATAATATCCTAGTGTGAAAGTAGCTTAATTTATTAAGTCTCTTACTGTGGTTTTTTTTTTTCTTTTCTGTTAGCATAGTTACTTCATGTCGTGTTTAGTGCTTTTGCATAAGATCATGGTAATTCTTTCTTTCAAGCTATCCTCGCATTAGTAGCAAACTGCCTTGCGTTTAGGAAATAATATACATTGATGCCATTTGATTTGAAACAGGCATTCTTTTGCTTACCAGCAAACTATCAAGTATGATCAATCCAGAACTTACTGCATTTTTTTTGCTCTCAGAGTCAAAGCAGCTGGCGTTAAAGAAATACAGTCTCCAGAAACTCTTGAGCATTTCTGTGTATAGGCTGTGCCTATGTTTCTGCTAATTGCTGAGAAATGGAGACTTCAAAAAAAAAAAAAAAAAAAAGGAAAAAAATCATAGCTTGCCAATGGTGACATCACTTGTCAGGATCATTCTGAATTATAGGCTTTAGTAAATGTTTAGGATAGGACAATTGCACACTGTGCTTCAGACCAGTAATTCCTTACAGCTGGTTACACCATAATAAAATTAAAATTAAGGATTCTCATTTTTCCCTTCAGTCTTTTGTCAGTTACTTTTTGGACTTGGGCATTCATTTTTTCTTGGCTAATCATGTGTTAATGCACAAATATAAAATATTTGAGAGTAATTTACCTTCTGTTACAGGGTCATGACTCATCTGGTTTATAGTCTGAATGGTTTTTGAAAAATACAGTTTTGAACACCATAAACAATTACATCAAATGGCTGACAAAAGCCTTAGTTACTGTGAACTAAAGTGTACCATGAGCTAGGAACTTTGCTTCCAAGCCTTTTTAATTAGTAGACCAGGTCTGGATCTCAGTTACACTGTGGTAATTCAGTTGCCTTCAGTAAAGCAGAAGTTGGTGTTTATATTTGCTAGTGAAGAAGTCAGTTTATGTTGATATTTGCTTCAGTCAAGTTGAAATTGAAATACCTTTTAAATTTTTTCTACAAACTGTGAACGAAAAGCATCTTACATGTAAGAGCTCTTACTTTGTCTATTTAAATGGTTGGGCATTTCACACAGACTTTCCAGCCCATCATAGTAGATGCATAGCCCAGCCTTTCATAACCACATAGGAATTTCTGCCATGGTTAAAAGTGAGTAATCTGGGCTTTCAATTCATGAATCATTCATCAGCAAGAAACTTAATTGCTGATAACAAATGGTTTGCAGTGAATCAGAGATTCTGCTCTTGCAATTACGGGTTTGCTCTTTCAGCCCTTTTAAGGTGTGATTCAAAGGTCTTGGACATCTGCTACACCATTAACCCTAAGCAGATTAAGTCTTGTTGAGAAGGGGTAAAATATGTGCACTGCAGAGAGGTTGAGCAAGGATTGTGTATCACTTTGTTCCTCAGCGTTGCCTTAAACAAACAGCCCACAGGTCTGAGTCCTGTGGTGTAGTGGGACCAAGAGACGAGGGGTAGCAGGACCAGGCGTTTTGTGCAGACTAGTAGCAGCTAGATAGGAAATGGTTTCCCCATCTAATGACGGAGCCTAACATGCTGGATTTGTTTCACCCACTAAAGAAGGAAAAAGGGAGCCCTGACAAGATCCCAGGAGAGTGGATACTCTGGGATATGGGAGACCTAGGCTGGAGTCCCAAGATAAGCATAAGCTTATATCCCAGTCACCTGCAACACGAGAGGATAATTTGGCTTCTGTTGTAAAGGAGTTACCCATCTATCTCTGACCCAATAACTACGTCCTTATTTGTTCAAACTAGAGCAACTAGTGGTGAGGGCTCTAGAGCACAAGGCTTATGAGGAGCAGCTGAGGGAACTGGGGTTGTTTAGCCTGGAGAAAAGGAGGCTGAGGGGAGACCTCCTCGCTCTCTACAACTACCTGAAAGGAGGTTGTAGCGAGGTGGGGGTCGGTCTCTTCTCCCAAGTAATAGGCGATAGGACAAGAGGAAATGGCCTCTGAATGAATGGATCATTCTGGATCTGATAGCCCCGTTGACCCCCAGGCCCCTCCTAACTTTTTGCAGTTGGGTGAAACAGCCTTGGGAAGTTTTGTAAACTCCCACCCAGGTCAAATTAGGTCCCTGAATCTTGCTGACTTCAAATTCTCTCAATAGTCATCCACAAAGTTAGATTGATATTAATGGTCAAAAAAGATTAGAGGGGTAAGGTTTATGTCCTTACAGCATTTAACTGGGGAGTAAAAAAGCAGATGCAACTCCCTTCATGAGTAAGCTCTATGAGAATGCTTCAGACAGTCGCATTTCAGATGGAATTGCTTCATGGGTGATTTTGATTTTAGAGGCTTACTGCTTTTCAAAAGAAAAGTCAAGACCTGGTGACTTAGTCTACAACTCTTTTCATAGTCTGTTTTCCTTTTAAAAATAAAAAGCAAAATCACTCTCTGTATTCTTTATAGCACTATATTAAGAGGAAGAAATGTTGCCTGCATGGATTTCCTAGAATAATACTAAACCCTTGCCAACTGCATTTTACAAACTATGAAACAAGCCATTTGCTCAAAATGACACTCAGGGGAGTGGGGACTGTTGTCCACGTGCACCTCATTTTAATTTAATAGGCTTACCTTAGTGTGATTGGGTCTGTAATGGTACACTGGGATAGCAGGAGTAAATTCTGAAAACTGAGAGGGGGGGGAAAATTAGCTTTTATCAGCAGGTGCTGAGCGTCAGGGCCAAAGACTGGCATTTCCTTTGCCTTTGGCAGCCCAGCATCCGTGAGCATTCCATGGCTCCGCTGGAACCGCGGGTGTGCAGCCCTTTGGCTAATCCGATTGTGTACATAACTGCTCTGTGCTGGAACTGATTGGAAACCAAAATTTCTCCCGTTATTTTATTTGGCTGGTCGTGAGAAGATGCTGTGCTTTCTCTGTGCATCCTGCTTTTATTTACCAGTTAGGAAGGAGGGTACCTGGGTGTTTCTACTAAGGAAAAGACTCCAAATACCATTTTATCTGCTGGCAACCAGGACTCCTGGAACGCCTGACTGACCAGTGCTACTCAAATACTCCCTGCAAAGCACCCTCGACTGGCTCGGCTTTTGCCAAGGTTTTGGCAGGCACTGTATGATGCAACGTTGCAAAAAATCTCAGTATCTAAGGCAGCAATTTCCAGACTGTGGTTTCCGAGGAGTTAAGCTGAACTGTAAACTCTGTGTATTCATCAGCCCGCTGTAGCTGGTTTTGGGGTCTGCAAAAAGATGGTCGGTTAGACCAAAATTTAGGGAATCACAGCTCCAATGCTGGCCCATAATTAAAGCCAGGAGGATGTCTGGGCGTTTCCACCCAACTGCTGGACCTGGTCCTTGGTTTGTAAGATTCCTGCCCCTGGAAGTCCTCTGTCCTCCTGCCCAGAGCACTCGCTGCTCTTGCAGGGGAGCGGTACTCCTTAAGGAACAGTTATTCTGTGTTTGCTTAGAAAGCATCATGGTGCTAATTATTCTCATTAGCTTTGAGCCACTAATAAATTATCTTTCCTATTGCTCTTCCATCACTCAGTAATGAGAATCATTTAGTCAGATTTTGCAGATACTGCTCCCTCCCTCTCTACAACACATGATCCCCTGCAAGCATTCATCATAGGAAAAAAGCTTCTACGTGAACAAAATCTTTTCAAATTAGTCTCCGGTGCCCCAGTTAAATGGGTGTCTACATCGCAGGCATGCAGAAGAGCCTTCTTCATTAATATGTGCAATTCTGCTCGAGCTGATTAGCTCTTGCAGCTCATTTGGTAGCAAATGTGTAAATCCGTCACACTCTAAATGCCAAATATGTGCACAGCTAAATTATGGAGAAGTAAGAAATGCTGCAAGAGTTAGGAGTCTTTACTTGGAAAAAAGGGTCCTTAGCCCATGCATTAAATTGGAGCTCTGGGTTTATCTAGAGCATTTGTCACTCCTCTCCTTTGTCATTTTTGTGCTTGCAAAATGAGTAATTCTTCCTGTGGTATTGATGGTCCTTTTGGTATGTGTGGGCGTTTAATTTTGTGCCTAACATTTGTAACAGACACCTGATACCTAGTCTCAGTACCCATAAAACAACAATAGCCACAGCACAATGCAATCTTCCTTGCACAGTACGTGAAACCAAATTAATCAGTTACTAACTATGTATAATTAATAATCTGGTTACTATTACTTTTCTTGTTCTTTTTTGTTTGTAAAAAGCTTGTGAAGAGAAAGGGGGGGAGGGGGGAATGAAATTAGTTTTTTTAAAAATGTCTGTATTTTTTAGCCAGAGCGGTGTTGCACAATTAAATTAATGTAATAGCGTTATCTGCCAGCACAAGGGAAGCACTAAAAAATGTCACCTGCCTATGGGGAGGGGCTGGTCTACTGCTGCAAATATTAAGTGCCCTCAGTCAGTTACTCTGGGACAAAACAAGGAAATTGGCCTTAAGAGCTTCTAATTTATGCATGCTTTTACTCTTTTTCATGCCAAGTAGCTGCAGAGCCAACCCAGCCTGAAGGCCTGGACTCACCAGCTCAGGCCAGCCAAGCACCCTCCATTTTACTTTCTCTTGGCATGCAGAGAAATTGCAGCGCAGACCCAGCTCGATCCCTGACAAAAGCAGTATTTTGCCGTTATCTTCTGGCCATAGAGGTTACGGGGAAAGAGCTTCCCACTTCCCAAAAGTTCTGGTGTGGGAAGCTGTCTACCTCCAAGCTAAGCATAAACTCTCGAGATAGCATTTCCTAGGCAAATGGGCAGTGTAATAATGAGGCTCCCATCCTGTAGCCTCCAGGTTGCTGGTGAGGGGACACTTATTACTGTACCCTACCCCGTGAGTGTGGAACAGGGTGACCAGATCCAGAGTTTCCTATTGCATCCCCAGAATGTACTGAGACCTCTCCAACAGTGCAGGATTCGCTTACCGAGAGAGTTAGGGAAAGGACCGCCCTGTGCTTGGTGTGTCCTGCAGTGGTATGTGGTCCTCCCCAGTGACAATATGGACAAGACACTGTGGGCTGAGGCCTTTTTTCCTTTTCCAGAGAAGAACCAGCTGCCTTCAAAGCAGACCTTCCCTGATATACAGCAGGAGGAGAATGGAGCCACAGGGAAGCTGCTGCAGAAATGCAGAGCCTCTGCGTGATGCTGCCCAGCTCCTGGAAGGTCCCTTCGGACTTTGGGGTCCATCACTCCTTCCACCTGCAAGAGATCGTAAAAGGATAGCTACAGGACTCCTAACGTTCCTAAAACCCACCCCTCTGCTAAAGCCTTCCGTAGGCGAGAGAGCAGAACAAAAGGAGGGTCCGCAGAAGTCACAGAAGCAGAGTTCACTGTGTACTAAAGTCATGTCTCTCCGGCAAGGAACCGCAGTATTAGATACATTAGGTATATTTTGGATGGCTGTATAATCTTAATTGTTGTGTATTGTTTGTATTGTAGTCCCAAGATCTGGGTCCTCATTATGCTAGATGCTGTACAAATATATAAGAGACTGTCATGCATGGAAAGGCTTTTATTATGTAAATAGTCAGGTTGGGGAAAAAGAAGTAGTGTTATCTCTGTTTTACAGATGAGGCAGTGAGAGGAAAAAAAAATTGAGAAAGCATTTTGCCCAAGGACACGCAAAGTCTGTGGGTCAGCAGTGGACTTGAAATTCAAGTCTCGATTTAGTTTCTTACGAGCTCTTCTTTCAATTTGTGTACTGCCCGCAACATAATTAAAAATTAAGCACAAAGAAGGTAATACCATGTGTAATTTATCTGGAACAATCATCCAGTACCTCTCAGCCAAATCCTCCTCAACTCTTCTCTGTTTCTTCAAAACCTGTATTTCTTCCATGCCCAATTCCTGCGATCAGCTTACATGTCAAGTCACCATACATGTTGTCCTCTGATTTTCTGCAACATATGAAACATATGAAACATACAACTGCATCAAAAGAAGCGTGGCCAGCAGGTCAATGGAGGTGATTCTGTCCCTCTACTCCGCTCTCGTGAGACCTCACCTGGAACACTGTCCAGCTCTGGAGCCCCAACATAGGAAGGACATGGACCTGTTGGAATGGGTCCAGAGGAGGGCCACGAAGATGATCAGAGGGTTAGAGCACCTCTGCTATGAGGACAGGCTGAGAGAGTTGGGGTTGTTCAGCCTGGAGAAGGGAAGGCTCTGGGGAGACCTTACAGCAGCCTGCCGGTATCTGAAAGGGGTCTACAAGAAATATGGAGAGGGACTTTTTACAAGGGCGTGTAGTGATAGGGCAAGGGGTAATGGCTTCAAACTGGAAGAGGGCAGATTTAGATTAGATCTCACGAAGAAATTTTTCACTCTGAGAGTGATGAGACACTGGAACAGGTTGCCCAGAGAAGTTGTGGGGGCCTCATCCCTGGAAGTGTTCAAGGCCAGGTCAGATGGGGCTTTGAGCAACCAGGTCTAGTGGGAGGTGTCCCTGCCCATGGCAGGGGTGTTGGAACTGGATGATCTTTAAGGGCCCTTCCAAACTAAACCATTCTATGATTCTATATATCATGTTTTGAGTTGGACAACAAACCTGCTGGGGAAAAGACCCTGTTCCATGTATGGGACCATGCTCAGTCAGAGCAATCTGCTGAATTTATATTCCAATACTTTTAAAAAGTGGTACTAGCAATATTTAGAATAAAAAAAGGATGCATATACATTTCTGCTAGTGAATATAGCACAGCATCCAATATGTTTATAACTGCTGCTCAACCCTAACTGCTAGTCAAAAATAAATATTGATGTAAATAACTAATCTATACCAAAGATAAATAAAACATGGATTTCACTCAAAAGGCACAATATATTTTGCTTTGTGTACATCAACGTTTTATGTCAGGCTTTAGGAAAGAATGTGGGAGGAGAGAATTATAGAAGTCATGACAGTCAGAGGAAAACAGAGTAAAATGGATTTGGCATTTACTGAGGCTAGATAATACCAGACTCATTCAATAGCTTTCTTTGATACAGTAATTAATTAGCTAGACAAAGAAGGGAAATCTGGCTGGCTGGACTTCAATAAAGTAGTTGATGAGGAGCTGTGTATAAAATTCTATCTCCTACCTGGAGAACTGCAAGGCATACATGGTGTTAGAAGACAAGCTGAGCTCTGTTGAAAGAGAATTATTCAGAGCTCCTAAGAAGTAAGTCTTAATACTGGTGGTGGCGGTGGTGGTTGTTGTTGTTGTTGTTATTATTATTATTAACCAATTTGGAAAACAGAGGTGTCTGATCATTAAAATGTATCAAAGTCACAAAGTTAGGAGGTATCATCTGTGTAGAGAAAGTTCAGAATATCCCACAGCAGGAACTGAATGTCCTTGAAGAGCGAGGTCACAGAAGTAGTAAGAGAGCTAGCAACAGAAGAAATTGTGCAGGAAACGAGCAACGACAGAAAGATTTCTACTGGTTTGCCCCAGTGCAGTGTGGGCATGGAAAAGGCAACTGAAACTCTAAAATGCAATAGGAGACATTTCCAGAAGAGCAAGGGAAGCATGAACGTCCTTGTGTAAGACCCCAATAACATTTTGTTTGGAATAAAATGCATGATTCTGATCAATCACGTTGAAGAAATCTGGATTTTTAATGAAATGGGTACAGAAAAGGGCTGCCAAGACCAGAAGGAGACTGGAGAACCTTTCATGAAAGGGAAGTGTACGTACGCAGCTCATTCAGCCTAGCAGCTGAAGATGGAGATGCGATTTGATTACTCTTTGTACATACATCAGGTAGGGGAAATATTACACGTAGGCAATCTTGCCATATAAGCACGTAGGTATAAACTGGCCATGAATAATTTAGACTGTCAATTAGGTGTTCTTTATCCACCTGCATAGCGAGGGTCTAAAAATTATAGGGCCAAAACCATATCTAGTTTTAACGTGAAGCTCACAAAATGTATTAAATGGATTATGTGATCCAGCTGCCTGCAGTACCTGGGGACTGGATTTGATAACCCAGAAAGTCCTGCCAGTCCCTATGTCTGAGTACATTCCTACGTCTTAGCGGGTTTCTATTACAGTGAGCTACCGCCTCCATCTTACAATTTTATTAGATATTACAGTGCCTAATAATCCCTTTAGTCCTAAGAAACCTTTCTATCCTTCTGAATTAGAATTCAAATAGAACATCCTAACTGTGGATTACAAAGCCATATGTGGTTTTTTTCTTACTCAACTGAGTTTGTTGTGGCTATTATTATAAACAAAGACACATTTCTTTAGGGACCAAGAGTTCTTTGAATATAAATTACAGTGTTTATGGCACAACTGTACTAACAAATAATGATTTTCTTATTTATTGTAATTGTTTAAATGGTTCCTAATGAAATTTTTGGCCTCATGAAGTGATCAGCTTGGAATGACTTTCCCTTCTATGAAAATATTTAAATACAAACAAAGTCTGCCAATGTGTTCAATTACAATCATGTAGGGAACTAAAGGGATTATGCGTACTAGCGGTATATTCATGTGGCTTTCCAGATCAGCTGCTTCTACCAGAGAGGGAATAAAGTAAGCGGAAAAGCCCCAGAGAGTGTTACTGTTGGAATGGCTTGGGACACAATCATCAGAGAAGCCCACTTGTGTTATTTCCATAAGCCCACAATGCTGATGGCCCTGTAAATAAAAATGCATTAACAACATGTTGCTTTTCAAACTAATTGAGATGCAGCGTGAAGATTACTGTTCAGAAATATGATGTTCTTTATGCAGGAGATCATGCTGGGCCCTGCTGCAACAAGAACCATTGGGATAACGCTGTATTTTGTACTAACATCTGCATTTATTACCAGTGAGAGATACTTTATGTGACATTACGAGGTGGCTTCAGACTTGTAAAGCCCTTGAGAATTAAACGCTATTGTTCCATGAAAGAAACTCTTCTGCCCAGCACAGGCCCTTGTGACTGAATCAGCAGAGAAGGCTTTTAAAAGAGAAGCAAGGAAATAAACTGGATATTCTGCTGATGATTTTTATGACCTTGCTCACACTTCTGCTGATGCTGTGTTAGCAAGAACAGTTCATTCCAGCAAATATAATCTTAGCTCTTGTGATTACGGACACAGGTTTCTCTAAAACCTCTAAAATCAGATGCAATTTTTTTAGAATGCAGAATTGTTAGAAAGTCATGGGTTCTTAGCCAGTGCCATGATTTCAGGAGCCTGATTCAGAGTTTTAAGCACCACTGATGAAGCTGGGCTGCACTTAACATAAATTCACTGATTCAACATACCTGGTTTTTTCATGGGAATTGGCATTACCATCCAAGAAACAGGAAGCGCACTAATGGATTAGTCTCGTTTCCAGCTAAAGCCCCAGCTTGAATAATACCTCCAGCTTCAAGCACCAAACTTTAAGAAAGATACAGGAAAAAAAAAGTCCAGATAAAGAACGAATAGAATTATAAAGATCTTCAGTAAACAGTAGGTTTTTTTTGGTTTTGGGTTTTTTTTTTAAAGATGAAAGGCTTTGGGTTTAATTAATCTTAATCAGAGAAGGTTTTTATTTTCCCTGTAAAAATGGGTTACAAAGTGGATCAGCAATCTGATGTATTCCCCAGTTTAATATGCTGCAAAGAAAACAAGCTAAATTTTGTGAATGCCCTTCTGAGGGTCCTCTCAGACCTTTGCCTCTGTGCTTCTCCTGTGACTCCACCACCGATGAGCACAACTACTGCCAGCTCCTCAGGCTGGATAGTTTTCCTTGGGGAAACTTAAAAAAACCCTTTAAAGTCATGTTTAAATCCAGTGAACAGAGCCTAAGGGTTTATCTTCCCTACCTTTAGTGATCAAACCTGAGGTATATAAATACGGCTGGACATGTCTGCTCCCCCTGCAGTGATTGAGGAGAAATAGCAACAATGAGCTTCTTCACAGTGGGAAAGATCCAGATCATTAAACTTTGGTGAGATAAATCCCGTCCTAACTTGTCTCTGAGTGTTCGCTGTTGGGTTTTGCCTTCAGATGCCTGATGACACATTAAGCAAGGACATGGCTATTTTGCTATACTCATGAAGACGCACCTCGCTGCCATCTCTGAGGGGTTTGGCACCACAGGGACTTCTTTGTCACCAATCCTTCCCATCCAGCTCTCTCTTCAACGTACTCCTCTTCATCTCCTCATCTCTTCTCTTCCTTTTGAAACACCTACATTCCTCCAGTTTGGTTTCCCTTTGCACTGACTGCATTTACTTCTTATGAATCTCAGTTTTACCTCCAGCTGCAGCTTTCACTAATTTATTCACTGTGTGGTGCCCCTTTAACAATGTTTTATTGCTTTTGTGTCTTAGAGGAGTCAACAGGACGAGAAGAAAAAACTGGTTTAAGTGTAACTGGCTTGTTAGCCATGCAAATTCCTGAATCACAGGTATGATTTAAGTTCACTGTGAGAGCTGGGAGCGCTGGAGCTGTAACCCCGCTTCTGACTGCCACTACATCCCTCAGCAACCTTGTACAATTTATTTAACCTCTTGGGGCCAGGTTCACCTGAAAATAAAGAATATTATGCTTTTTTTCCCTAGGAATGTGTAAGTCTTAACTAATAGATGTGTATATAATTTCTGAAGTCCTGTTTATGTAAATGCAAAATGCTTATCTTTTTTCCTTCAAAACATTTACAAAAGGTCAAGAGAATTTTAGGGTTGAAAGATAAACAGTTCAGAAGAACTAGAAAAATTAACATTATACATGTATGCACTTATCACAAACCTTTAGGCAGCCTCTAATTAAGTAATCACTACTTCTCAGCATTATAGTAGATGCTATCGTAAGCTGTTAAATTGTGTAGCAGCTTGTAATACTGTTCACTCTGTTTATACAGGATAAGGACTCTCTGGAAATTATTTAGATTAGCATATCATCTTCCACATGTATGCTACAGTGTTGCCTACTCAGTCAGGACTGAGATGTTCCTGTGCTCAGCTCTAAAAAACCTGACAGGGAACACAGTTTCTTCCTGACAGGCCAAGATACTAACTTGGAGATGCGAAGGTGCTTTTCAAACAGGCAGACCCTCCATCCCTTGTGAGGCTTAAGCAAGGCTTGTTCATTGTGCACGTCTTTGGCAGCTCCAGCTTTCACCACGAGAAGGCTGCTCAGAAAAGGGTCTTCCCCTGTTGTCTCCAGGATATCGCTTTTCCCTGCTGCTTTTACATTCAGAGCAAAACTACCTTACCAAGCACCTGCAGGTGACCTCTCTGGCAGTGGCATCTCTGCTCACCTGTGCCTGCCTCCCTCTCCCACAGCCTCATGCCACCCACGTCTCCTGACCCCTGCTTCACTGCTTCCTTGTCTCATTTCAAGTCTCCTCTGAAAACAATTTTTCTTATTTTGCCAGTCTTCCCTCCACCTCTGTTACTCAACTCCATGGCCATAGTTAGCCTTGTACCACTTGCTGCAGCCTTGTTTGACACAGAGAGCTCGATTCCTCAGCTTGGCTGAGCTTTGCTTGTAGCACAGAGGAGAAAGCCTGGAGGCTGAAAGGGTGAAATTAATCTTTAGCAATAGCAAGTTCCACCTGGTTTTAACATCCAAGAGATCATTTTACCACACGTGGATCACTGGCATTCACAGACACTATCTCAGGGGTAGGGGACTGTTACCCCACCGGTATCCAGGGTTGCTATAGGTATCCACTTAAAACAGTTTATGCTGCTGAGAAGGCAGACTTGAGGCTGGAGACTGTTAATGTGCTTCAGTACCATCCTGATTACTTTGCTCCTGAGCGAAGCTCAATAGCGCCCAGAAGTCCCGAGTGCGAGGTATATTACCTCTACCCCAACACTCCTTGCAATGCTACAGGCACTTGGATAGTGAAGTAGTAACAGATGGAAGGAGAAATTAAAAGGCGTTAGCAAGGAAATAAGCTGCTTTCATTTGAGATTTGAGCCAACAGACTAAAACTGTATGATACAGCAGGAAAATAGGAAAGTTGAAGAGCAATAGAGGGAGAAAATTACTCTTGGTAAAGAAAGTAGTTTTAAAATAGGAACCTCACTTTGGGATTAGTAATGAGATTTTCAAACCTTCATTCTTGTATTGTCATTTATTGTCCAAACATGCCCAGTCGGTTTGTCTGGAAATGAGTGAAATTAATCTGGCAGCCGGCATCATCTCAGTGCCCCTTTTCTGGTGACAACTGGGTCACCACCATACATCCTCCCCATCGGCAGCCACGTTTGCTGCCCCATCAGAAATCACGTAACACGTACATTGTTACTGACAACTGCATCGAGCATATGCTAAGTTCTGTATGCTTCCATTAAACCTGGTGGAAACTGGCCAACTATAGTTAAAAGTTACTACACAGGAGAACACAAAGAGCACAACTACTAAACCTCACTTCTTTTGAAAATGAGGCTAATTAAGAATTAGCCGAACACGTGTGAAGCAGAGAACTGGCAATAGCGAGACAGCCTCCCTGTCCCAACACTGGGGGCTTTCTGCAACACAAGCGGTGTCGTGACCCTACAACCCGTTTGACCAAAGGCAACACACCCAACCCAACCCCCCAGCAGGTCTTTCAGGCTGCGGGGACGAAGTTTAAAGCGGCGCTGAAGACTGACTGGGCAGCCCTGGTCGGGTGGCGGGAGGAGGCCTGCATGAGGCAGCGCCACCGTAAGGAATGGAACCCACCACGGGGTGGGCGAGGCACCCCATCCCCTCAGACCGCCCCCACCTGAGGGAACCGCACCTCAGGCCCTAGCACGGGGGCCATCCCGCAACCTTCGGGACCCACCGGAGGGCGCATTACCGGCGCGGCCAACCCGCCCCGCCGCCGAGTCCCCTCAGGGCAGGCCCGGCCCCGCCGTGTCACCATGGCGACGCCTCAGCCCTGCCCGCCGAGCAATGGCGCTTCCGCGTCCGCGTCACGTGAGGGGCGCTCCCCCGCCGGCGGGGGGGGAGGGGCGCGAGGCAGACGTGGACGGTACCCACAATGCCTGGCGGGAGGTCGGTGCCGCCGCTGCCGCCGCCGTTCTGCTGCGCTCCGGTGAGGCAGGTAGCTCGAGCCCCTCCCGCGCGGGGCCGTTGCCAGGCGACGCGGCCTACCTGCCGCCCGGGGCTTGCCCTGGGCCTGCCCGCCGCCCGGGGCCTGCCGGCGTGAGGGAGGGTGAGGGACGGGACGGTGCTGGAAGGTGCTGCCGCAGGGCCCTGCGTCTGCCCGCCCTCCCCGGGCTGGGGTCTCGCTTGCCGCCTGCCTTCCCCTTTCGGCCCGGGGCGGGGGGCTGCCGGGGCAACGCAGGGCTCTCCCGGGGTGGGCGGGGGTCTGGTCCTGCGAAGCGAAGCGGCTCGTCACCGGTTTCTCCGCCTTGGGGGCCGCCGGGGGCAGCTCACAGGGTGGGCTGCGTTTGCTGATGAGCCGGGGTGAGCGAGGGGTGCCGGCGCTTCCCCCGGCACCGGCTGCCTCCTGCCCTGTCACTGGAGGTTTGCTGCTGCCAGCCGGCGCGGGAGGCTGTCGGTGGCACCTCAGGCCTCTTTGTCAGTGTCGTTTTGTAGCAGAAGCCTGTTGTGACAGGGATCTGTCAGGGACTCCCCTGGTCGTCTGTGTAGGCGTCAACGTTTTTGCATAAAGTTTTATAATCTAAAGCGCTGCCATCCCGTTTAAGGCAGTAACCACATTACTTCTTCCTGCTCTGGCTGCCGTTGCAAATAGTGCAAATGATTGTGTTGAAGCCACCATATAACTAGGTGGTAGATGAAAGACTCAAGTTCCCAAACTTTGGGTTGCGGCTTGTTCCGTTCCCTTAGTTTTTCAGAATCTTGATTCTGTTTCCGAGGTCTCTTTTTCCTCTGCTTTATGGGAAGGATTATATGGGCTAGTGGTTTAGGATTATTTCCTTGTCTGATCATACCTGATGATGTCAAAGTGGCTTTGTTTGTTGTGTCCTTCTGTACTGCTTTAGTCTCTAATACGGATTTCTGAAGTATGCTGTAGAGTGGAAAAATTAAGACTCCTGCCTGCGTAATGCAGCTGTCACAACCCTCAAAAGTGGGGACAACAAAGTGTCCGACACTGTTATATACGCTTGAAGTAAGCACAGAAACTATATCTTCGTTCTGTGTCAAGCAGGTGTGCAGCTTGCATCCACTTTCCAATTTTATATTTTATGGAAGGTTGTCATGAGAGGCAGACATCCTGGCAAGAAATGCCTTGATTAAGTTGGTGCTGAAGGCCAGCGGTGCAGGAGGGTAGGCTTGCCGTTACACTAGATCTACTAAGAATCTCTTTCAATTTTTATGAAGCTAAGCAATTTTTTTGAAAACTGAAGTATCCTGAGCAAACCATATTCTCAGATCACTTTCAAACACTTACTTGTAAAAAAAGATGTCAGATAGGTATAAAACAATTATTGTCAGATCACAAATTGGAAGACCAGTTTGTTACAAAGGAAGACTGGAACATATACCACTTTCTAGTACTTTTCTAGATGCTGCCTCAGGACCAAGTGCCATCATAGCACACAACTAAATGAGATGATAATTGAATCTGTCTTAAAAAAAAAAAAAACACAACAGTAAAACAGGCTCTGGTTTCCATCATCCGAGTTTTCCTGCTCATGGGAGGAAATGAAACTGAAGCCATGTACGATAATTCCTTTTTGTGAAAGCAGTGGAGGTTGACATACATATATTAAATTAGGGACCGTGGAGTAACAGAGGAATGACTGTTCCAGTTGACTCTTATCTGTCTGTGGTCAACTTTCTCCATGTTCCTCTTTTTCATAAGTTTTCCCAGCCCTTATTTGCAGGGAGGCTGTGAAGTGCAAGGGGAAATCAATAAAGATGGGCCAGAAGCAGATGCACACAGGGAAGTGTAAGAATAGCGCAAGCATGGAGTGATGCTTGCATGGTGTGCTGTTCCCTGTTGGTCATCGTTTGGGGGTCAGAATCTCCCTGAACAAAGAGTAGTGTTTTAGTTTTAATAACCCTTGTAGTTTTTCTGTGGACTTTTCCAATTGCCTTGTGAATTCACATAACATTTTAGCATTGACAGCATGCTGTGACAAGCAGTTCCACTGGCTAATTGCACGTTTTGTGAAGAACCGTCTATGGCACCCATGAGCCTAACACCTCTGGTTAGATTTGATGCTCCTTGGTTCTTGCATAGAATGAGATAGTGAACCCAATCCCTGTTCATTTCTATCTACCTGCAATGGATCTGTAGACCATTTGTAGTGGAAATGTGGTCTTTTGTCATCTTCAGGTGTTTGATGGATATAGAATTTTTGTAGGAGAACCTGTGAAATTTGTAATGGTATGGTGAATTACTTTGTGCAGTTTTGAACAGATATTTTAAAAAATACATTTAAAGGTAGTTCTAAAAACTCTACCGTATCTTTAATGTTCTTTCTTCAATCTCTGCCTATATAAGTGTATGTCAGATTTACCATTTGGCTCCTTCTTGTAGAGCCTTATTGTTCTGAGAACTGAGTAAAGTAGCTCTTTCATTTTCAAGATTTAGTAAACTCTTTTTCTATATTAATACATTTTCAAGTAAGGCTGAATGTTTTGTTACAATATATGTATTACACATCTCTGTACGTATGTGTGATCTTGCAACAAAAGTGATTCTCTTTTATTAGCTTCATTTTTTAGATAGCTTTCTGATTCCACTGGTAGGAAGCCGAAGAAAAAGTACATTTTTTCACTGGGTGGGTTTTTAAGGTGACGGTAACAAAACCTGGTTGACTGGTGATCTTAAAACTGTACATCTGAACACAATTTTTACCTTGTGTGATTTCATAGGACGCAAAGAGAATTGGCAGGTTTTAATGGAGGCTTGTCTTCTGTTAGACTAATTTCTGTAAATGTGAGTAGGAATCTTGAAGAAAGTAAGCGTTTTTGTTCTAGGTTTATGGAAATATTTATTTACATATATAGTAGACTTAAAAATTGAAAGAATACCTCTAAAGGGTTCTTTATGCTTTGCTTTGTCTGTTGTCTGTGCACACGTGCTGTTAGTGACATTTAGATTCTTTGTCCTTAGTTGTAGGAGTAAAGCAACTATTGTTAGATTGAATATTGAAAATCTTAATGCTTTGGAAATACAGCTATGGTTGTGTTGTATTATGTTCCTGAAGTGTTCAGGTTTCTGATGAGAGGAGATTATAGATTAATTAAACTTAGTGTATGAGGTGAGTGATGGGATTCAGAGTCAAAGGTTGCGTTACCCTGAGTTACTCGTGTACAATACAGACAGATACATATTTTTCCATTTTAAATGGCTGAAGTGATGGCAATTCCTCAACTTCACTTAAAGAATATAGAAATATTTTGCTCTTTCTGTTATTTGTTTTCTTTTTATTTGAGTACATCTGAGTAGTCTCCCTGGGGTGTGTTCAGGTCTTTCCAATAAGCATGCCCTCACAAAAAGAGCTGAAGAATATTGTTAGCCAGTAAATTCATTTATTAACTTTTTCTCTTTGTTCTTATCTCATCAGATAGCTCAACATGAACTTTAACCGTCAAGATCATTTAAGAAGTGAACAGAACAATATTTTTCCTTCTGAGAGCTGGCTACAGGATTCTGAGTTTCTCCTGCAGTGCTGTCCTATTCACTACCTTTTCCTAAAACACGGCATGGAGCTATTTTCCTTTCTTCATGTTAGGTGCTAATGAAGTCATTTGCTTCATCAGAGGAAATGCAGATCCATGAAATTACATTTTGTGCAAGTAAGTTAATGAGGGGAGTTTTAAACTTTGCTGTCACATCATTGTTCTTATATTTTTGTTTATATTGATATAGCTCCCAGAAGACCCTTTCAGGATTGAGTTCCAAGTGGTAGAGGTGGTTATTGTTGGAGAACCATTACAATTTAAAGCTCCTCTGCAATTTTGTCATGCTCTTGAGCTGCTGCTGTGGTTATATGGTTAGCAGCATAGTTTAGAAAACGGATGCTGTGTGCATTCCAAGGGAATTGTCCTGCTGGGAGCACGTGCGTGAACTGAAATAGGGATAGGTAAAAGTTTCTAGAACCACAGGGTTAATTTCTAGAATGCTTTACTGCAGCAAGCTAATCTAGAGCAAGTCCTAAAGTTGTTTTGTTTTCTGTTTTTGTGTCCAGCTGATCAAAGCACTTTGTACAATAGGGAATTCTATAGCGAAGTGCTGAAATAACAAGCGTACCTGATTAAAGCCCATAGGTATTCAGTAGACTGCTGGCAACAGTGGCTTCTGCTGCTGTTATGACTTTCGTGAAAGTCTCATATGCTATACAAGTAAAATTAGAAGAGTATTAATTTTGAATATGTTTAGCTAATATGATACATCTCAAAGCAGGTTGAAGCTTGACTGTTGATGAAGCTGAATTTCTTAAATTGAAAATTACAACACATTTTCAGTGCTTTCATTATTATATGCCTCTTTCTCTCTGAGGACTAAATACACTTGAAAAGCCTGAATATTTATTATTCAACAAGTATCCTGATGTATATATAACCTCTGGGTAGTGGGAAATAGGGGAGATGAGAGTTCAGGGAAAAATAGCTATTTCCTCTCTTTTATGAAGGGGCAGTGCTGTTTCGAGAAAATTTGGATTCCTAACTTCAGAATACAGTCCTTTGGTTGCTAAGGCTTGTAAAGCACCCTTAATGTCATAGATTGAAAGGTGTTGTAAACATGTCAATATTGCACATGAAAGCATATTTCAGCTGTATTCAGAAATCTGTTTTCTTTTGCAGTTTGTGACTATATGGAACTTGAGTAGCATCATCTGAGGGAGGCAGAAACCTACTTTTTTCATAATCTCTTAAGTGATAGGTGTAGTATATGGTAGGAGTCTGCAGAGCAGTGTTAAGAGTTGAGGAAGTGTTTGCTTTTGGCTTCATATAAATTCTAGCAGTTCGCCCACTTGTAAGAGGACAAACTTGTGTACTGATACTTGGCAGATAAGTAATCCTTCTTTTAATGCTTGTCTTGCTAAACTTTGGATGTTTTGTATTAACGTAAGGTTTGAAGAACTTGAAGGTTTTAAAAAGTGTCTTCAGTCTTGAAAGACTGTCTGCAGGCTATGAGTTTATACTGTTAAATGCCTGCTATAGATGAAGAAATGTTCAAATACACAACTCTTTCTTTTTTAAGTGACTATATTCCACAAAGCTTTAATTGTCATGCTTTCGAAATTAAATACTGTATAAATATGTAGGCTTTGCAAGCACCATTTCAACCTGCTCAGTATTTGCGTAATACTGATAGACACATTTTGAAGATTTAAAGAAAATGGAGACCCAGCTAAGAAAAAAGACATTTCATGTTTAAGAAATTCTGTTGTGAGTTGGGAGAGCTGGATTAAATTCCTTGCTGTCCTTATTCTTTGATTTCCTGTTTGATAGTACTTAAGTTGTCTAAGTCTCTGTTTGTCAGGGTACTTAAGCATGTACTCAGTAACACAGTTTCATGAAAGCACATTAATATTATTGGTTGATCAAAACCTGGATCACTTTTCCATCGGATATATCTTTACAGTACACATTTTTCCTCTCCAGGTATTGTTGTTTGTTTAGACTATAATTGTTGTCTTACTAAACAAGAAGATTCACAGCTTGAAGGGTGCAAGTGCTACAGTAGTACTCAGGCTAAGTAATAGTGTTTTAATCTCCACAGGTATCTCTAGGTGAGGATTTGTGGCAGTTCAGGTAAAAATACTTGAAAATGTGACATTGATGTCAGATGTGCTGCTGCTTTGTGGTTCGCATAGACTATTCAGTTAGGACTCTAATCTGAGTTATAGTTGAAAATCCTCCCTGTGCCCCATTTTAAGCCTGAGCCCAGTATACAGTTTAGGAAGTTTTGATTAATCACAGTTGACTCCTTTGTGTTTTTGCTTTTACCTTAATTCTGATTCCTTCTGATTTGCGTTTTGTTGTAGGTTGTTGTTAACTCTATTGGCAATGTCTATGATTTTATCTGCCTCTGTGGTCCGTGTGAGGGATGGACTTCCATTGTCTGCATCTACTGATTATGACCAGAGCACAGGAATGCAAGAATGTAGAAAATATTTCAAAATGCTCTCAAAGAAACTTTCTCAGCTTCCTGATAGATGTACTCTGAAAACTGGGCAGTATAATATAAAGTAAGAATTCTCTTTTATATATTTGTGACATCCTGGGTTGTATCTGTCTGTAAGTTAAAAAGTTAACAGTTCACATTACAGATGATTAATCAAACTAAGATTAATTCTTGGCAGTATTTATGTATCAGAAATTTAAAATTGAGAAATTGTAGAAAGATTTGAAACCTACTCAAACTTTAGTGGAAGTTCTAGTTTGAAATAGTATTTTTATAAATACTGAAGTCCTTGGCCTACTAGAAATATTTCGTTAAATTTCAACATTGTTTCTTACATCAAAATGACCAGACTTGTTCTTCGTCATGCTAGTTCAACTAGAATTCATTTGTTTTCTCTTTTTAGTCTACACAAATTTACCAAAAGTACCCAAATACTTTCATAATCCAGTATTTCTGAAAACTTGTGATTAGGATGTTATTGAATTAGGTCTTTTTCTTGTATCTTCAGGATTTCTGTTGACTTCAGAGAAAACATGCCCTAAACCCCAAGCATAACTCAGTAATTTTTTCATATGGCACACAGGGAGTGAGAAGGCTGGGAATGATTTTTCTAGTGTGAAGGCAGAGTGTAGTAAAGTCTTGAATAGTTGAATGGAGTTTTACCTACTGCTCCATCCAGCACTTTCACAACAGTGCTTTTTGTTTTCTCTTCATGTTTTTGTGTTTTGACTTTTTTAATAACTATTCCGAAATTTTTTGAGCTAGTCAATTTGATAGTGTACCTGCACACTGATTAAGTAATAATTCAGAAGATGGTTTTTTTTCCCCATTTGCAGTGTGAAACTTGGATTAGCATGAAATAATTCTTTGAATCTATATGTTACTCAGAATTTTGTTTTATATGTGACCTTTCTCCTTAGTATTGGTAACTAGGTGCACCTGTGTGTAGTTAGTAATTCACTTGCACTTCAACTGAGTGAAATTCTGATTCTAATTTAGATATGCTACTTTAAATGAGGTAATTTCATCCTAACCCCTAGCAAACATGTAGAAGTTACAGTGGTGGAAGGTATACCACCTGAATGATCCTAGAAAGTGCTCAGCCTTCTCCATCTCCCATTGGTAGTGAGTTTCCAGCATTTCTCAGGATTAGGTCCAGCATGAACTAATTTTTTTCAGTCTGTGTTTTCTTTAAAACCTCAGCTGTAATTGGCTTGTAAACTGATCAGCTTAAAAGAAACTTTTAAGAATGAGACATAAGGCTTAGTCAGGATGTTTTTTTTTTTACTTTGATTACTTTTAAAAGTAAAAGTCATCCATCAAGATTTTGACGAAATTTGAATGTGTCATGAAAATGTGAACTCTATTTAATGAATTGCCTAAATGCATTAGGGATATGTGTATTGAAAAGTGGCCCTTTCTAATTACATATTTGCCATCTCTAGTCATCCTTGCAACTGTCTTTGGAGAATGATGAATCCCTTATTCTACGGAATAGTTTTATTTCCTCACATATTTTAGAAAGAACCACCTGCCCTCTCACCTAATCTGAAGATAGGTTTTGACATTTTTGGGATGCACCAGATCACGTGTTCTGCGTTTGAGATGAATGAAAAGCTATTACAGGACAAACATGCTGTGTTTCTATATCCCAAAAGCTTTATGTTATTTTCTGTTCCATGAATGTGAGAATGTGTACATATGTCTACACACACATATATATACATACACATATTTTTACAACACAGCTTCTTATATGATGGTACAATGCAGTCTTAAAGTAAAACATTGCCTAGAAGAAAATTGGTTTTCTTCTAGAATAGCATTGGACTTCTCAGTAGGCATTAATTCCTTTGCTACCCCAGAGTAGTTTTTGCTTTTCTGATTGTGAGATCAGACTAGTGAAGCAGCGAATTACCTGGATTTAAATTTGAAATTTTTAATTTGTTATCTCAATTATAGCTTTATCAGTTCTCTGGGAGTAAGCTATATGATGTTGTGCACTGAGAATTATCCCAGTGTCCTGGCTTTCTGCTTCCTGGATGAGCTTCAGAAAGAGTTCATCACTACCTACAATATGATGAAGACAAATACTGCTGTCAGACCGTACTGTTTTATAGAGTTTGGTAAGGATCTGACTTTTTTTTTTCCTTCATTCTCACACTAAGACAAATGAGTATTTAAATAGATGTGCACACAAAACAAAAATGTCCAAGAGAGTTTGTAGCTGTATTTCAGGTGGATTTAGAATCTGATTTAACTCCCGTTAGAGTCAATAAAGAAATACTTCTGTGGGCATTAAATTAGGCTACTGGAGTTTTATCCAGACTTTATGATCTTCCTGTTCATTCCTGTAGGTTTTGGTTTAAGCCTTGTGTGACCAAATCTGGAGTTCATCTTCTCCTAGTTAATAATACTAGGAGTTGTTTGACTTCATACCTGTTGAAATACTTTACATGTAAAGGCATTGAGCTTCATAAATTTCTCAAGTAAAAAATTGCAATTTCATGTTTGCTCTTAGCTGTGCTGTAATTTTTGTTCAGTACGTGAAAGGGAGAGATTTTTATTTGTCTTATGATATAGTGAAGCATTTAATCTTCTGTCATGCAAGCTCCAAATACAACTAATCTCTTATATACCAGATAACAACTGTTATGGATTCCATTAATATCTGTCGTTTTAATACTATATGTTAGGCAGTTATTCTAAATATTCTTATGAAACGCATTAGAGCGAAAAGAACTGCAGTTTTAGAAATATGGGGGAATATATTCCAGTTGGTTAATTCCTGTCTGTAATTCAGTCAGGCAATTTTTAACAATTTTTGTATAACATTGCTGTCTTCCTTACTAAGATTTCTATGAACACTCTTTTTTTTTTTTTTTTTTTTTTTCCCCCCACCACCTTCTTTATTTTACTAGTTCTTAAGTTAGAATGTAAGTCTATTACAGTCTTTATATCTGTATAATATGGTATTAATTTTCTCCACCTGAATATTTTGCAGGCATGTTTCATACTCAAGTAAGTTTATACTTGAATGCAGGAGTTAATTTTTTCATAAGGATATTTACTAAACTAATGGAAAAGCTAGAATAACTGCAGTAAATCCATTGTATTAGCAATGCATTTAGTCTCATGCAGTGAAAAGTCATTAGTTTATGCACAGTTATTAAGTAATTAGATTTCTAGAGCTAATTTTTTTTTTACTGCAGAATTAAATAGCCCGTGATATATTAGTCACAGAACAGAAATAGCATTAGAAATTCCAAGGTAAATTCAAGCATTTCGAACGATATATTTCAATTTGTGAAGTATGTAGTACATCCAAGTGCATGGTCTTGGATTATTTAATTAACAAAAGTCCAGAAGGATGTACCTTTTTATTTTAAATTTTACACAGATAATTTCATTCAGAGAACCAAACAGAGATATAACAACACACGTTCTTTGTCAACAAAGATGAATCTTGCTGACATGCAGACAGAAATCAAGCTGAGACCACCTTATCAAATTTCCATGTCGGAACTTGGTTCAGCTAATGGGTTCGCACGTTTATCTGTGGTGGAATATAAGGGTACTGGTAAGATATCTGCAGGTAAGTTTCGACTTTAGGTTTTGTATCCTTAAATGAGACATATGCAGGGTAGTAGAATTGATCTTTCTTTTGATATTTTTTTCCTTAAAAAAAAGCTTTTTCACTTTGAAGTTCTTAAAGCATAAAGCTGCCATAATCTTACGTGTATTTTAGCTTAGATGCGTTTGTCCTCTGCTCAAAGTGTGTATCTTCCCAAAGCACTCAGCGGAAGAAATGGGTCTATTCAATGGACCTCTTTATTGAAGGAAAAAAAAAAATCTACATGAAAATAAGCAAATGAAGATGAGCACTCAACAAGATGATCTTTTTTTTTTCTGACCTTTTAAGATTTATGAAAATTTGTATTATTTCTACCCAGTGAGACCCAATGATGACATAAGCTAAGAGCATAGTGTCAGGAGTTCAAGCAGCTGGAGGGAGAAGCATCACTTTAGGAAGCATCTGTGACGGTGACAATCTAAAGAGCTGTGCTGACTAAAAGATGTACTCTCTAAAATAAGTGCCTTGTGTACAGTGTTAATAATAGCAATTTCATATATATGTTTAAGTGGTCATTAATTTTTTAAAACTTTATTTCATGTAGGTGGTAGATATGGAATTGTGTGGTTGAGCTGGTTTAAAGGTTTGTGTTATTAAGTGAATGCTCTGAATCAATTTGAGGCCCACCTTTAGATGTTTCCCACCAGGACAGAAAATTTAAAACTTGCTGAGTCCTTGCACTAATACGTCAACTCCATACGTGAAACTGACATAATCTGATTTCCGTCCTCCCAAGTTTAGTGAAGTAAAATCATAACTAGAATAAAAGGAAGTATTGATTTTAATTAGTTAATATCTATCTATGTCTGTAAGGCTAGTTATCCTGGGCAGACATACACTGATGCCATTCACTTTACAGTGTCAGGGTGAAAATTGCAGTTGTGAATCTAAACACTTCCTACAGTTCTGTAATATAAGAGATCAGCTTAATTTTGTGCAGTTTATTTAAAAAAAAATAGGATCTCTTTGTCGGTGTATTGTTCTTATTACTTTACTGACTCATAAGGACTCCTCTAGAAGATTGAAAACTACTTTCTACTGAAGGTGAAAACCAAACAAAATTGCTAGGTTGCCCTATTTGTACTGCTGGTCCTTGATCCTGAGAATTCTAGGTGCTATGAGACAGTGTAGAAATAGCTTACTATCTCTGTATTTGCAATTTAATAGTATGAGAGATAGATTCTGGAAAATCAATAAAGGAAAAGTGTGAAGATGTTTAAATTGTTTAGAAAAGTGGAATCTTTTAAGCGGCACTGTACATATCTTTAATCATCTACTGCTTATATGTGTGGGCTATTTTTAAAGGTATGTAATGCTGTCATACCGTTCTTTTGCCACTTTTGATACTTACATCGTTGTTACCTCTTAATTTTCTAGTGTAATGCTGGCTTGTGGAAAGGTTATGGTGGCAGAAGTGGCAACTGGTTAACTCTGAAAATTGTCTAGATTCAAACTTCCTGCAACTGGAAAAAGAAAAAACAATAAGCATGGAAGAATTCAGCCTGTGTCAAAATCGTCTATATTTTTAAAGTTGTCCATGTAGTGGGAGATGAGGTTTTTATCATTTTTCCGAGTAGAAGTGTTGGGAGATCATATGGGCCTAAATTAAAATCTGTAAGGACCATTTCCCTTTTTACTATAAAATAAAATTAATAATAAATAAATTGGCAGATGATGTTCCAGTTTTTTTTCACCTACCTCTCCACAACTTGTCTTACAGAAGCAGTTCCGTTGTCCTCTTTTCTTTCCATGTCGACATTTTTCTGTTTTTTTCACTCTTTCAGTTACTTTTAACTTTCTTCTTCCTCTGAATTCCATAGATCTCTCTGTTCAGTTATCCACTTCCTTCCTTGAATTGCTGTAGGAACTCATCATCAAAGGATTGTACATTATGAGAGGTTTGCACTTTGCTCCTTCTTCAGCTCTTCAAATTTTAGGTGCTATTGAATAACAGTGTCTTTTTTAGCAAGTCTGCTAATAGTTTCATAATTCTTTACATTCATTGCTTCTCTCCACCCTTGAAAAGAACTTTCTCTGGATGTTTGCTACCCACTCAGTTGTCTAGACTTCAAAGTTTCTCCTTTGCTCTAAGGACAAATTCTCTCAAAAAAGATATGGTTTGCCTAGTGTAATTTCCTGAATATGCTGCCCTGTTAAAATATGACATGCTGTAAGTGAATTAAGTATGTTAAATCAAGTTGGATAGCATACAGAGGTAGGAAGTTAGGTAGACGCAAATCTTGTTTTGTTGCACAGAATAGCAGAATTTGATGCGATAGTTTTGGCTATGCATTGTCTGTTACTTCCTTATGCTTGCAATTAGATATGTATCCAAGGTCTAGTGTCTAGGCCTCTTACATTGTTAAAGTAATTGAAAATAGCAGCCCTTTTCCGTTAGCTGAAGTTGTGCTGTGTAGTGAGGAATAGGGGTAATTATTAATGTGTGAAGCAAAAAGTGTGCAGATTATGGATAGAATTTTGCTTCAAAGGTGAATGTAGGTGTTAGCAGGCATTAGAAATAGGGTGACAGCATGCTGATATGTGATGTTTTAGGTTAGGATAAATTTAGTATTTTCTGAGCTTCTTTTCAATGAAGGAACAGTTGTCAAATCAATGTTACTTTTTGCCTGATAGTATACTCGATTTTTTTTTTTTACATTTTATTTTTAAATAAATGTCCTTACAAGTAGTGCAGTTTCTCACATCATGTAAATTTCCAAAACTGTTATTTAAATGTCAGCATTTTAATTCAGAATTTGTGCATTATTTAATCCTTGGCTTGTGTTAGAGAGATTTTTGATATGGCAGTTATCATATTTCTAAGACTTATGGATGTACTGACTCAAGGTCAGCTGTCCTTTACCCTTCCTTCTCTGACACTCCTTCATTCTTCTGGTTTTGGCTGTATTTTTTTTGTCTTTAAATTACTCTTGTTGCTTTTTATAACACTAAAAATCTATTAAGGCCTGGAGAGCTTGATGACATCAGTATTGGTATGTAATGTCCCTTAAAGTTTTTGGATTTGTTTTCATATTTTAGTAAGAGAGAAAAGTTACTATTTTATGATTCTTCATAGACTGTCTTGATTTAGCTGACAACACTCTTTACCTCTCACGCCATGGTTCTCAAAGAGGTGTTTTAAATACTGTTTTAACACATGATGTTTTAAAGTTACCCTGATACATGGGGAAAATGAGATTATCTGGAGAGCTGCACATGGAGAGCAGTGAACTAATTTTATCCACCAGTTAATGAAATGCAATTACTTTTGGCTAAAAACAGTCACATACACTTTCAGGTTTTTGCCACCAGATGAGATAGTTTAAAAAAAAAACAAACTACAACAACCAGTTACAAGTCACTGAAAAAGAATGGTTTGGTATGCAAATGGCATACCTAACCTGAACTGAGTGATTGCTGGTAGTATTCCTCTAATAGGCACTACAGATAGAAAAGCAATAAGCTCCGAAAGTTAAACATGAGTTATGCTTTTATTTAAAAAAACTCGACTGATTACACTATTAAATTCAGCACAAATGAGTTAACTGGACTAATTTTGTGTTTTATTTTTAAGTTATCACACAGTCATAATTAGACAGCCCTGTCTGCTTATCAATGCGAAATAGCTTTTGTCATTTTTTTCTTTAGGTTCTGTAACTTCATAAACTGTTTGGAAAGCCTTTTTCCTGGATCTGTGCAATGCAAAAAACCGGGATTGACACCCCTCTCTCTATTAATATTACAGTTCATTAACCTCATTGTTCACATCTTTACACTTCGTTGATTTGAACAGAATGATTTAAGTATGGCTCAGTAGTCCCATTGTTTTCCCAGTGCTGCCTAGACTGTTAAGAGTTTTGCATTGTTTTTTCATATTTGCTTTCTATTATTAATTATGGAAAGGGACAGTAATGAGGAACATACACAACTGATGTACTTGTGACCCTAGATAAGCCTGAAAGAGTGGGTGTTCATGGAAAGAAAGTGTGTTTTAATTTTAAAGTGTTTTGTAAGAGACTCCTGAGCGCTATCTGGAAGGTCTGTATAAGGTTGTAATATAGATACTAGCTTAGTTTCAGAACTGCCTTTTTATTTGCATCTTTGGTAACGCTTACTGGCTGTGTTTTTTTACGGTAGGGGACTGTAATAGCTTTGCCTCATAGAGTTCCATTCAGCAAACAAGCTAAATCAGTCTCAATAGCTCTGCTAATGCATTAGTGTTAAAGAAAAGTGGAGGCTGTGAGAGGAGCTCTTAAGTACGTGACTTATTAGCTGAGTACTAATTGTGGACAAATTTCGCTAGCAAATGCATTGTTTGCCATTGATTTCATGGCATGTTTGAGCAGCTTTCAGTACCATACTGAATAAACTGAATGTATTGAGTTAAAATCTAAATATAATAAGACAATAATATATGCGAATTGAAGGAAAGTATACCTTTTGTTAAACCTTGTGTTGAAATATTTAAAAAGTTTCTTCTTTTTAGAGAAAAAATTGACATTTTGTTGTTTGCTTCAGTGATCTCTTCATGAGCTAGAAGCCACTGAAAAATGAGATTACTATTTTACTAAATTTCTGGAGATATTGCGTTGACCTTTGATGTGTTTTTTTGATCTCCTGCTTTGCAGCTCCCCATCAGCGTCTGGAACCTGTGACTCTGCCAGGGATTGTCTCATTTGTGCTTAGCCTGTTATGTGGAGCTTTGAATTTAATTCGTGGCTTTCATGCCATAGAAAGTCTTCTCCAGGTATTGTACCCGTTTATGAGTTTAAGAGTTATGCATCATAGCAATCATAATATCACCTTAGAAGATGCTTGCTATATGAACTAAGTCTTGCCAGTTTTATTTTCAGAAATATTGTTTGTGAGGTCAGACCTCTGTTTATGAAACCGGTATTGTTTATGGTCTGTGCATCCTTCTTGAGTGTGATGCATCATTCACTGAGGCTGTGAGCTTCAAAAGCAGTAGAAGGTGGGTGGCCAGCTTCTTTCCTAGGTACCTTGGTAGCAGTGAGTATGTGAACATAATGTTCTGTTTTCTAAATTTATGCCAGGATATGAGACGTTTAGTTTTAATATATGTTATTTAAAAACACTTGAGAGAAATGATGAACAACTTTGAAAATATGGCCAATTTTTTTGAAAGGTCCACAGAGCAGGGATCTTTAAACAGGTTTTGTAAAACTGTTTTTCAGAAACCTTTTTTAGTTTTTGTTTGTTTGTTTTTAATAACCTTCTTAAGTAGGATGCTTCTTTGTCTTTGTGTACTGAAAAGATCAGTGTAAAGGAAACTGTCCAATGATTTCTTCTAACAGCACCACTTCCCTCACCAAACAACCTCCCCAACAAACATTTATTTGTTAATGTGAGCTCTCTGCTCTGACTCTCCCTATAGCCTTTTGGTTTCTTTCTATTCCATTTCTTGTGCTAGTTGTATTCTCATTGCTACAATGAAAATAATAGTGCTTAATGGTTTCAAGCCGTTCAGGTGAATATGTTGGTAGAAAGTTCATCTGTGTTACCACAAAAAGACGACTTGCTTAACATTAAATGGCTCTACTGTTGTGGTGATGGAGGTAGAAACTAAAAATCCCATGGAAGTTTTCTGAAAGAAAATGAGAATTCTCCTGCTTGGCTAGTAGATAATCTTTTTATTCAAACATATATCTGGACTTTATAACTGCAGTGCTTTTGGTACCTAATGGACTTTTTATGGAAGTAAGGTAAAGAAAATGACCTGTATTCCAGTTGTCTTACAAAATTATTGATATATGTAAACATTTAATGAAGCAGTAATGTTTGAGGTCTCAGCATTTCTGGAAGACCAATGAATACATGAAGGGGTTAATGAAAGCGTTCCATGCTAGGTCCTTCTTTTGAGATGTTTTTGGTTTGTTTTTTAAAGAAAAAACAAGAATGAAATAGCAAACATACATCTGTACTTTATCCCTAATTAGATTTTTCTGTGTTATGCTCACTTCTCTCAGTTTATAAATAGGAATGAATTCAAAGCACACGGTAGTACAAATAGTACTGAACAGAATTCTATCACTTTGTGTAATGTTTCTAGAACTTGCCTTGTTACCTTTCCACAGCTGATTTTTTTAAAAAGGAATGCTGATGTTAGATTAACCTATTTAACTGATAATAGGGCAGCCAATTCATTTTATTCTATATGTTACTGCATCTAGAGGTAATAGACGGCAGTACAGATGGAAGATATTTTTTCATTTCTGAGAAATGAGGCACACTAAAAATCCATTAAAATTTCTCTTAATTTACTTTATTATGGAAAAGTCCAGAAGATTTAGGGAGAAATAATCCAAAACGTGATTAATAGAACTTCTTCAGAGAATTAATTCAAAAGCTTCTCTCTGAATTAGTGTTTCCTTTATAATCAGTGTTTTATTTGAGTCGTAGCAAAACTTTGTTCCAATCTGTAGCTATGCTCCAGCAAATACACAGTGGCACTGAGGCAAAGATTTACATATGGTATAGGAGTGTACTGCACTGTAGGCAAGTTTTATGTGCAGACATACAAACTTTTCCCTTGTCAGCACTGTAGGTGCAAGTGTTTCACACTGAACATACTCTGAGCAGAAACAAGTTGTAGTTCTGAATGGACCACCTTCTTCTCAAAATGAAATTCACATTCAAGGAAGAACATTTGCATGAGTACCCATTGTCTTCAATGGGAAGTTTTTGATTGTCACAGATGTTTGTTGGAAATGAGGTTAGAGTAATCACTGAGCATGTAAATTTATTCTGCTCAGCTCTCTGTAACAACCTTTTTGAATAAGTTTGAAGGAATTTTGTTTCATTTTTTAAACTCATAGTGGAAAGTTCTATCACTTCAGATAAATCTTTCCATTCTTCCTTCAGGAAAACTTAATTTTCCAATAAATTCTGTGATAAATTCCTGTGCTTTTGTTCTCACTGCTGTGAAGGCAGAGCTGCCTGCATTTTTCTCTGTGTAGAATTTTACCACACCCTAGTGGCCAGTTTGTGTCTTTTCGTTTTGTCTCGTTTCCATTTTGTGAAGCTGGAGGAGGCCACACTTCTACAAAGTTGGTATTAAAGGTAGTTACCAGTGTTCAGACTTGAATTTTCAAAGGCATCTGGAGAAGGTAAGTGTCCAGTGTTAGAGCTGGACTTCCTTTAAGGCCTTTGAAAATCTCAGTGTTACTTGTATGTTCTGAATGAACATTTTGGTCAGATTCCAGGTCACGGTGGATTTTTTCCAGACAGATAAGTAAGCAGTGATTAGCGCTAACTCCTTCTGTTTAGCGTAGTATAGGAATTATTATAAATCTCCATGTGACACTATTTTAACATACAATAATGAATAACTTTCATACTGTAAATATCTGGTATTTCACTGAAACATTGTAAAACACGGCTTTTTGTTTTATTTTCACAGAATGAAGGTGAAGATTTCAGCTATGTTATTGCATTTTTTCTTGGAACAGCAGCCTGTTTGTACCAGGTGTGTTCTTCTGCTTGCATAATTCACTAAGAGTTCAGAAACGTTACCCAGTCATGCATAAATGTCATCATGTTTTCTTAAATGTCAAAATAATTTCTGCTCTGTTTTTTTCATTAATCATAAACTATCATACAATAGTTTGATACAAAGAGCTTATGTTTGCTGGCATTTTTCTCCAGTTAGTTGATTAAGAGATTTGGTATGGTTTTTTGACCAGAGCTTATAATTTATCTCTAAAGTCACATGGAAGTTGTATCATTTCCTTAAAGTAATAGTTTCACAGTTCAAGTAAATCTAAACATCTGAGCAAATGCCTTACTGCTTCTTTCCTTTGGGAAGATTTGAAGTAATGCCTAGGTACGACACCTCAGAATTTTCCTTACTTTGTACATTATTGTGCATCTCCTTCCTTCTCAAAGCTTCTGCTATGTCTTCTTTCTCCTGTCTGATGTTTCACATTGCATTTCAGGTATGTAGGTTTTCCATTTCTGCATCTAAATTTGACTTTCCTATGTAATTTGTAGCAAGGTGTTCTGGTGCCCATTGGTGTTTGTCATTCAGTGACACTACTGTTATGTTTAGCTATGACTATAATGTCTCATGTTCAATTGCTGTTATTACAATTCTTTTGACTTTTAATCTCCTGCACATGGAGTGGAGTATGCAGTTTCTACTTGTTTCCATGTGCCAGTGTCTAGTACAGTGTCAGACTGTAAAATAAAATAATGTCTCAGGATCTTTTTCCTTTTATCTCAGCCTTTCTATTAGTCGGCCTTTTGTCCAGGTTACTGGTAACTCCATTCTCTATATCTCTAACAAAATGTCACAGTACAACTTGTGTTCTTCAGCACTTGTTGAGTTTTCATCAGCCTCTGCCTTAAATAATTCTTCAGATTGGTGTTAATTTTCCATGCCAACAATCTGTTCCTTATCAGATAAGGTGGACCTCCTCCATTTTATTTTTGTGTGAAAAATACACATTCTTCCCTCCTCTACCCAATTAGAAACCTTATTCTTTATAAAGTATTAATGTCTGTACATTAAGACATAAGGACATGTGTCTTTCACCCACTGTCTGAGTTGAACAGATCTATTTTAAAGAAAGAATTCATGCAACATGGACTGTGGGCTTTTTCTTAACATTCAAAATATATCTGTCAAGACTCTTGTTCCGCACCCTCTAGTGTGATTTGTACAATATGTAATTGGTCATTTTTCAGAACTAAGAGGGCTGGCAGTTCTGTGGCATGTTCTGATGTTCTTTTGCCACATTTAGGAGGTTGGGAGATTAATTCTGTATGTTGCATGACAGCGCATTTCATTATCATTCACCCACAAGGCTTCCATAATGTTGTATTCACTTGTTCAGTTAATAACAACATAACAGTGTGTTTCTCTTTCTAGTTTCCAAGAAAATGTTTGTAAACTAGGTGTGCAGGCAAAAAACGGGACTTATATGGAACAGGATATTTTAGGCTCACTTAACATTCAGTGTGCAATGATGAAGAGTGTAATTTGGTCATGATCATTAGGAGCCAGTAAATGTATGAACTGAGGAGTTTCTATGCCAGCTCTTTTTGCATTTGAAATGAAGCTCTTTGGACCAGGATGAGCATCTTCACAGTATAGCTCTAAATACCAAGAACACAAGTGAGAGTAGACAGCACGAAGAAAATCCTCTGCCACTCTTTGAAGTATTGTAGCAATACATGGGATGTATTGAGTGGCCAATTAAGACTGCAGGCATATATCTATATGTATCAGACTGAAATAATAATAGTATTCCCTTTACATTTTCACATTTGGTATGCGATCTTGATATTTTTAGGTTTTCTAAGGAGAAAAGTGGCAGCTGTTCTAGTGTTGGGGGGGAATGGTCCATCACCATCAGCATCTGCCATATACTCTCTAAAACCTTTCATTTCAAGATGATGCTAGCAGTATTTAGGTTCACTTTTATATCGAAATCAAATGTAAAACTTTAGGCCACTTTCTTAGCAGCATTAAAATATAAACTATGTTTTTTAATTGCTTAAGGGTTTTTACATTTGGGAAGATTTTTTTTTTTTTCCCCTACTTGAAAGTGCCATTTTCAAGTAAACTCTTAAGTTATTCTATTTCTGCCTATTTATTTAAGTCTATTTTGCTTAAAAAATTGTAACTGAGTATTGCAACACTGACAAAATAGCAATGCTGTAATGTTCACAGGGTAAAATAACTAAGTTTAGGAGCTCTGATAATACGTCCAAGAAGTCGAGAAATGCCCATTCCAGTTTACCTAGAGCTGACACGTCTAGCGTTCCTCCGTGGTTTCTAGTCTCTTCTGAAGAAGAAAATGTACAAAAGTAACAACTGTCTCAGTTGTACCCGAAGTGCAAAGTGTCAGAAGCTGAACTTTCAGTCATTTCTTAACATTTGTTAAAAATAAATAAATAAATAAAAAATCTAAAATCAAAATCTTCTCTGAAGTAGCAGAGGAGCCTTCTACATGAAAGCACACTCAGTAATTGCTATGCTGACACTTCCCTTCAACAGAAGAAAAAAAGCCCTCGGGAGATTCATAACAGCACTTGTTACAGCAAGGTGTTAAAACCACAGTGTTTTGGCCTTTTGACTGGTGCTCTGTTTTGTAAGTGGCAAATCTTCTAGCATCTCAAACCTAGACTAAGGAAAAAATTAACTCCAGAATTCATTTAAAACAGAACTTCAATAAAATTCACAGTCATTCAACATCATGTTGCAGTGACATTTTTAAACTTCCATAGTATTTTTGTTTTGTTAAACCCTTCATGTTTAGTAATAATTTTGATGAAACATATCCTGACCCTTTATTTTCATCTTGGAAGCAGTCATGCTTCTTCATACGCAATGACGCTAGGAAATTATCTGAAAGGTGCCCAGGAAGGCTGGTCATACTTTAAGCAGGAACTCTTAAAAACACAGGAGAAGGCCATCCCCATGTCCCAAAAAACAAGCCGACGGGGAAGAAGACCAGCCTGGCTAAATAGAGAGCTTTGGCTGGACCTCAGGAACAAAAGGAAAGTTTACATTCTTTGGAAAAGGGGATTGGCAACTTACGAGGAATACCAAGATGTAGTGAAGCTATGCAGGGGGAAAATTAGAAGGGCCAAAGCCCAAGCAGAA